>JARHVA010005407.1:767500-1215319 GCA_037957365.1 Torreya grandis
GCTTACACACAGTATCCTCTAGAAGTATGGTAACATATGGGTATTCCTTAAAAACTTTAAAATAACTTATCACATTTAATTTCCAATATATGTACCAATTTTCACAAATTTCTAATGGTTGAAACTCCCGCTATCATCCAAACCCTAGTTTTAGGGTTGACAAGTCTTGCACCTACCTGAGAAGGGTTTATAATTATTTTCAAACATTTTATGGGATTTAAATCCACTATAACCTTTATTTATAGTAACTACCACTCCCAAAACCTTATATACTATAATAAAACTTCCTTTTTCACCTATGAAAATGTTTTCCTCCCCTGCTTTATTGTGACTATGTGTTCAAATACACACTGTGTAGCCTGCATAATAATATTTTGAACTTTTCAAGATTGGTTTTGGATTTTCAAAAATATTTGTGAATATAAATTTTTTGGAGTGTTCTATTATACCTTTATTAAGTCTTATTCTCTCTCTTATAAACTTCTATATCTCTTTGAGTGCAAGTTAGTTTCAACTATGTGTGACTACACAAGTTACACAGGGTCTATGTCAATTTTCCTTCTTAAACTAATGAAAATGACTTAGCCATGGGAAAAGGATTATAATAAAAATATTTGAACACTTAAATTTTTTTACAAATATCATATTAAGTTCTTAGATGAGCTTATTCTATATTTAATCCAATATAAACAGTCTTACATGTTAATTCATAATGATATGGTGCAACAAGGTTTGTAACCTGAACCTTCTTAAGAATTTTGAAAAGACACTGTTTATATGATTTCAATGTCACTTAAATTATAAATTACCAATTCATATTCCACTTAAAATCATAGACCATTAGATCATCCTTCATTTAACAAACATGGAAATATGTAGGGTTATTTGCCTATCTCAACAATAGTTAGGATATGGTGTAAAAATTTAATAAATCACTCAAAAATACCTTCTCTATTAATCCTATAGAATTTAATTCCATAATTTTATATAATTCTCTAGTTTACAAGACATTAATTTAAATAAAAACAAATGGAATCCTTTTTGGTCAACCTACTATTTCTCAATGACCTTCACAGAATACTTGAACCCAACTTGCAAACATCTATCCTACAACACATATTACCAAAACATTAGATTGAAAAACATCAATTTTCCAAAGACACAAAATCATCAAATCCTTATTATCAATACTCCCTTTATTGAGCACTTATAAACACTATCAACATTTGTATATGCATAGAAAATAGGGGCTTTTCATCAATATTTGGAGAACCTCTATTCATTGTTTCTTAGGTATAGTTACCTTGTTATTTCGAGTACATTATGACAACTGATTATCAAAATGAAAATTACAATATTTATATCTACCTAACTACCCTAACTACCTCCAATTAACTACTTACAAGAGTGTTGTTCTTGACACAAACCTCAAGATGGATTATGCCGTACAAGTATGACCTCATACAAAAGCACATAATCTAAGGTGTCCTAAATTAACACTTTACATTCATTTCATAACTGATTTACCCTTAGACGACTTCTTGTAACATCTTTGCTAAGCCTAAACATTCAAAATTTGAAATTATCAAAATGGTAGGAAACTCCCATTTTGAATTTTCTAAGTTCCCTATGCACTTAAAATCACTTGGATATCATTCCAAGAAATGTGTTTAGTTATCTAGCACCACTACCACAACCTAAACATGTTTTTGACCCCTATTTACTGGTTTTAGACAAAATATTTCAATAATGTTATTTCCTTGAGTTATGCCACTGTATCATTAGGGCTTATGTATCACTTTGGTTAGGGTTGGACAATTGTTAGTTTTTTTGGGTTTTTTCTAGGCAAAGATTTCATCATGTGGGGATTTGATGGTGCTTTATGGTCACACTTTTAGGAATTAATATTGCTATGATGATTGTCTACATGAATCTAGAACTCAACGTGTTGAAGGTTTTTTTGTATCCTTTCTAAATTGATAATATCACTTCCAAGGATTGTTTTGAAATTGTAATCCAAAATGAAGAGTTATTGTGTTTACCTTCATTGACCTAGAAAAAACTTTTTATTTACTTTTCAAATGGACAATGTTACTCCCAATAGCTAAGTTTCTTCTTTGTTTGCTTATTGTAATAATTTAATTAATTATCCTCATGCATTGGCCAACTACATTCCTCAAACCTTTAATAATTTTATTTTTATTAATCTAAATAAAAAACATAAAACCATTCCCATCATAAATATTGACCTAATCCTCATATTTTACCTCTTTTGTGTTTTCATGATAATAAAAAATGAGGGTAGTTTCCTAGGTGTCTACCAATAAATTAATGATGCTTTGCATTTTAGAGATGTCATTTTAATGGGCTTTAGTGCTTGGCAACTAGGAAATCTAGAATATGCAAGAGGTTAAATAGATAGAGGTAGCTAGATGTAAAAAAGAGTGTATAAGAAGTAACTCTCAGTAGCAGTGAAAAGTATAGAATAACATAGTGGTGATGGCTTGGTTTCCTTTCACAAGTGCCATGTTGTTACTTTAGTGAACAAAGATGATTGACTAGTCCATGCATGTGTCTCAAAGACGACATGTTTGAGTGCTTTATAATAGGCAAAAGAATTGTTAAAACTAGATCCAGTTGATTGGAAATGCTAGAAGTACTATTACTACATATATGGCTTTAGAAATTTATCTCTGTGAGATTTTTGCAATGGATTCTTCACATAAAGACTTTTGGAATTTTATCTTTTTTTTGGAGATTTCCAGGTATGATGTATGTTTACTAGCATATCTCTCAAATTTTATACTTTTTACTTCAAATTTGTGTATATATGATACCTTGACATTTGAAACATAGTATACTTTGTGTAAAACCATTGTGTTTTGAAAACATCAAAAATAAAATATTTTTTTAATTTATGTGTTTTAACGAGTATGAAGTGGAGAAGAATTTTTTTTCATAATAATTTAAAATTATTTTATTAGTATTACTAGTTGGGTTATGGTTGGGACTACAAATGGTGTAGTTTTTGTAACTAATATGTAAAGCATTATAGGCTTTGGTGGCTAGCCATAATTATTTCTATTTTCTACTCATTTAAGGTTACCACATAAAGATTAATATCAGGTTATATATGTTTCCTATAGTAGATCAGATCAATTATTTTCCTCTGCATTTTTTATTATTCTATTTTTCAAGATGAATCAGTTGATGCTATTAATTAAATCTTCATATATCTATTATAATCTTGAAAGTAATTGGCTTACAACTGTTACAATGAAATCATTATGACTACCTAGGAAATCTTGGCTTTAATGCTAAACTTTGACTCAATCATGCAGAATGGGGCATTTCACTTTGCCTCATGATGGAACATTTAGTACAAATCAAAGTTAGTGACATTCTATAATTGTATCCAAAATTATTATACTATATTCTATGTACTGAGAAAACATGAAATCAATAATTTAATTTAAATTATTTGTGAAATCTTTAATATTTTATTTGTTTGCATGGTTAGGTGATTCCTTGTCCTATTAGGTGTAATATTTGTGTTTAATGGGTCCTCTACTAATGAGGAAGAAACTATGTATTCCCTGTTGTAAGTGTTTTCTAGAAGATGTGGCTAAACTTAGGTGACTAATAAATCAGAGTGTGCTTTTGCACTTTGAGAATTACCATCTCAAAGTCAAATTATTTATAGTGGATTTAGATATCTTTATTTCACTTACCCATGCAAACCAGATTTTAAAGGCTCTGGATCATTAAGGTTGAACTTGGGGTGGATTAAGAAAGGCATCTTAAGATCTAGGGGTAGGTAAGGTGTCTTCAAATCGGTTCATGTTCAAATCTTGCAAAGATTTTGAAGTTTCTTCTGATATTTCTAGAAGGATATTATTTCTTTAACTGGTGATGTGAATTTTACATTAGATGGGGTGACTTAGGATTAGGGAAAACATTGTTTTAAAAGTACCAAGGATTACTTTCGAATATTTTCTTAACTTTTATTCAAAAAACAATTCCTTGTCTATGTATTAGGTTTAGATTGAATATTTTGAGGGTATAAAGGTATAAGTGGTAGGTATGTGCTGAAAAGCATTAAATAGTTGATGCAACAAATGATTATAAAATATTTCTTGGCCTTTTGTGCACATTAAAATTATTACTATAAGCATGACATTATCATTTTGTTATCCTTCATTATTTTCTTACTTATTATTTCTACCATTTTGTTTTAAACAATAAAGGCATGAATATTTATGCAAAATGTTATTGTATTTCGTTTCTTTAGTATATTCACTATATTTAACATATAAGATTTTAAGAAAACGTTGATATTTATTTGTTGTTATCATCAAAACTGATGTCTACCACAATATTTACTGAGAATATTTATAGATTCCTAATTATTTGAAATATGTTAGTTTAAACTACATGTGAATATGTGGATCTTGGGAAGAATTCACATATTCTAGTATTTTTTTAGACTTTCCAACGTGGTTCATCTAGAACCTCACTTACAAACAGCATGTAAATGGTCCTTTATCTTATGAAATAGGTGATAATGTGGCATTCAATTGTAGCATAAAGTCCTATTTGTGTCTTCAAACAAAAGATATCACAAGCCCCTCTTTTTCTCTTGGTTCCAATGCAAAAAAAATATGTGTTCCTCTTTAGATCTTGTACCTTGACTTTATTAACAACTCAATATTAACATAGGTTTTCTTATCGCAATATTTTTCTGTATCAATCCATTTTTGGCTGGAGTTTTGATGGTTTTAGTTTTTGGAATCGTAACTATATGTATTATAGTTAGAAATAACATAGTTGGACATAGTGAAAAATAGTGGTTGTTGAAATGGTGGTTATAAGATGTGAAAAAATACATTTCCTAGGAGAGACAATACATTTGATATTGTTCAATTGAATGTAGTTTTAATATAGTTTATTGACTTTAGTTAATGATTTATTTCTATGGTCCCTATGATATGAAAAATGGGAAATTAAGAATTATATGTTTTTGACACTAGCAACAATGCATTATAGTTCATAGCAAAACAACATTGGTAGCTTCAATAACATTAATGCAATAGTAGTATTTTCAATCATCCAGTGTCCACATAAAGGTTGTAGGAAAGTTGTTGGAGAATTATGTCAATCTCATGCTATTCTTATATCATTATACTTATGTGTAGAATGTATTGTGCATTATCATGATAATTATGTGAAGAATATATTGTGTACTATAAAAATGTTATCAAATATATTATTATACTAATATCAGGTGTAACTTATAAAACATCCCCCTTCTACTAATTTTTACTCAATTTCAATTTATTATTAACAAGATCAGATCAATAGTTTTCTATGTTTAATTATTGGTGTTACATTAGTATCCCCAATGTGAGCACTAGAACAGTTCCCCCCACAAAAAAATTGAAGGGGATTTGGTATGTTATTGATAGGCATCCCTTGTGTATTCATTTATGTGAGATAAATAGTCTTTATAGACATATTTGGACTTATATCTTGAGGATGTTATGTGTGATGTCTTACATGGTTGTGCATGATCTGGCTTTTTGGAGTGCCCTAGTTTTTTGAGGATGTTGTCTATCTCTTAAGACTTAGACTAGAAGAATTTTGCCTATTCTACATGTGTAGAGATTTATTATGTGGATAGGTGAAGAGCTTCAATGGTCATTTTTAAAAAAAAATTATATTTATTTTTAAGCAAGAGCTTCAAAGTTTTCATTATTCATGAAAATGAGAACAAGGTTTTTTTGGGTTGAAACTATGTTTAAATTATTTGAACAATGAGTTTTGAATCATTAAACTATATTCAATTAAATTGATAGGTTCACATGTTTTTTTTGCAATCATGAGATTCCCTATATAATTTGATAGTTTTTTAATGGAGCAATCCTTTGCCTCATACCTTAAATTGATGCAGTATCTATCCTAGGCTTTTATTCTGATATTTTCCCTACCAAAAAATAGAAACATTTCATTAAAAAAAAATAGATATGGACTTATTTCTAATTTATTCTTTGAAACTATATCTGTCCAAAGTTGATTCTTGTTTTTTACCATTTCATGTTTAGTTACCTTTGATAAAATGGGCGACGAGGGCTTGTACCATCTTCCAAGTACTTACCATGGTCAATTTCCTATCTAATAGAACTTTGGAAATGGCTTGGTGAACATTATCAATTAATCTCCATGAATAGAGATCAAAAAATGGCAAATGGGCATAGTGATGAATAATCCATTTCTGTAGAAGGCTATAGACTAGTGGTCCCAACTAGTTTCGATAGCATAGATGTCACTTTGGATAAATCATACCTATTTAGAAGTTACATATTCAAATACAATGTTGGTAATTTCTTATTTGATGTATTTCAAGTTTTATTACATTTTTGATACACATCAAAGGAATGTTGTGTTGGAATTATAACAAAAAATTAGAATTACTTGGAAAAGAATGATCAAGATGCACTAAGAACCTTTCAACTTGAATTAGTTCCAGTAGAGATATACAGACTACATCATGTCCATGGCATTGTTATATACTTTAAATGAATGACAAATTTAGCAACTACATGCACACCAAATAGCGAACATGGTTTATGGGGAGACTTTTTTGCATAAATTGAATTTCTAAATGGCATAATATTTCAATTGGTGTTTGGTCTTTAATGAATAGGAAAAAATAATTATGTAATAACAAAAATTTACATTCACCTCCATATTGTATTGTTTTTCATGATCAAAACCCTATCTATGGACATTATGAACCATTGTATTATAGGAAATTAATCAAATATAAACGCCCCTCAAGATATATATTTTTGTTGAGAACTTGTATTATGCTTCCTTCTTATTGGCAAGGAAATGCTATAAATTTACAACTATACGGATCGACAAAAAGGATAGGAAATACATCATGTTATGGAAATAGCAAATTTAATAATTTTTTTCATTTTTTAAAAAAAACTGACATATATTCTTTATGTTTTTATACAACACAATCCTTTCATAATGCTTTTCTTTCTAAAGATATGAAAGCATGTGTTTGTATAGAAAAAAATCTGATGGATAATGTTATCAAAGACATAATGAATATTACAAATTGGAAAGGATACATTGTAAAACTAGTTTCACCCTATGATGATTATGGGATATAAGGTAACAAATTTATTGTCCAATGGATTTCACATCTATTAAAATTAAAAGCATGTCTATGTTCATCAATTAAATGTCATATAAAACATTTTTTTTTAAACAAATAAAAATCATAAACACTATGAAACATTAATAATTCAACAAAAAATTATAGAACATATCCAATCTTTTAATGATTTTGTAGGCATATTACCAATTAAAAAACTTTGCTTCGGGCATTAAAAATTGCATGTAAGAATCCCATATGCAATAACCTTATCAATAATCCTATTATAAAAGTAACATAAACTTTTAATAAAATAATTATTGACACCCTGCTACATGTTTGTGTAATTTGTAAATAAATACATTTTAAGCATATTATGAAACTTATTAATCAATCAAAAAAGGACACATGCTAATAATTAAAAGATTAAAAGTAAATCCATTTGTAAAAATAAAATATGTGCAAAATGCAACCAATCATTGAAGAATGGAATGCTTCTTAGATTTTTAATGCCTAATAACATTAGATAAAACACACAATTAAAAACTATGCTTATGATATCGAATCTCAAAGAAAGACTTGTTGTATTGAGGATATAATTTTTACATATAAGAGACCTAGGCTATACCAAACCATAAATTAGACTGAAAAGTCAAATTATCAATATCCCATTGAATGTTGATAAAATTCAAAAAACATTACCAAGATCTATAGATGAGATAACAATAATTACTATATATCTAAAAAGTGGATTAGAGTACAAAAAAATCATATCAATAAGGATTTGTTCAGACACAACTCATTATGAAAGCATTAAACTAACTATGCACAAGAGAATTATACATTACTCACAATTCTAGATTAAACCTGATTGGAAATGACTCATAGTTAAAACTATCATGTATAATGCAAATAGTGATAATGTCTCTATCGAATCTAAAGTCAATATAGATAGTGAAATGAGTATATCTTCTGACACAGATGAAATATATTCTAATGACAATCAGGTGTATGATTTTATAATATTAGCATCTATTGTTGTATTATAAGACAAAGTGATTGCAATTAAACCAGCTTAATAAAATCACCCACTTAGCATTTTCAAATAAAATGACTCTAAATAAATGAATTTTCCAACACTTTTCTTTGGAAATCCTCATGATGGAGATATTTTATCAATATTTACATTTCAAAAAATAGCACAATGGAATTTTTTTTATGTCAATCATCAATTTACATGTCATATCACCAATTTTATTGTTAAATCAATAAAAAAAATTATGGATCAGGCTAAAAAAACTATGTGGGTTCAAATTTAAAAAGTAAAACTAAAGGGGAGAAATATTCTAGCAAGGAATGTCAAATACAAATCAAATTTATAAAAATTACTTAAATTAGAAATTAGATTATATATTTCAAAAAAATATACATCTCGCCTGATTACATGCAAGGCATAAAAAATATATTTGCCATGATGTGCCAATTAGGACCACCAACATACTTCCTAACATTTACAAGTGTTGAACATCATTAGCAACCTCTGGTAGATGCATTGCAACAATAATATCTATAGCATAGGAAAAAATTGATAGACCTGGTGAATTCAACAAATCTGATGATGCTTCATTCCTTGAAAAAATATATCCAATTACATGAACATGCTATTATAGACATCACATCAATGCATTAAGATAAATTTTATGCAATTGGTAAATTTTTCCTAGTCAAAATTAATGATTATTTTTGCATAACTAAATTTCAACATAGAATAAATACTCATGACCATTGGTTGGTGTGGATAAAAGATGCAACAATATATGGAAAGGACAAAAATTCAATGATTGTAGAATTTATAGATAAATTTATAACTTGTGATACTAACATTCTAGAAGATGATGTGGTAAAATTACATATACACCATCATATTAAGAGTTGTAAGAAAAAATGGAAAAAAGTGTAGGTATATTTCTTCACGGTTGATAATGTGACAAACAATAATATTTACACCATTTTAAATAGAAAATTATGTTGTGATTTCAACATCAAAATAAATTTACCTATTGTAAAGTATAAAATAATACAATTCTTTAAATAACTTTAACACTTTTTTACATAACCTAGGCATGATTGAGCTTTAGTACCTAGAAACAATACTTGCCACAATTACACAGTGTTTTATTTTTCTTTTATACACACCATCACAAGTACGGATCAATAGTTTTATTAAAAAACATGACATTTTTATAGCAAGCCAATACAAATGCATGTTTTATTTTCAATACATATGCTGCAAAAACATACTATATGTCATATATGACAAAGGGAAATTAAACAACCACGCATGATTTTAGGAAAATTCAAAATTAGCATGTAACAACACATATATATGTTATCCAGATGTTGCTTACATTAGGAAATGCAATGTTAAAGTATCAACAAATGCTTGCACAACAAGTTGTTCACTTGGTATTATCATTTCCACTAAGCCATTGTTCAAGAACATGCACTTTTTTAAACACATCTTGCCTTGATGAATGAACATATATCTTAAAACCCTCAATCCTTCTTATACATGAGCCAAAAAATTCTAAACATGTAATATGTTGATCTCTTATAGACTATTACATAGTGTATCTTATTATCATTGACCATGTTTTCTTGGTTGAGTTTGATTCTAAGTACTAGAAAAATGGAAATCCATTGAAAAGGAAAAAATTCATGTCATAAGCTTTGTTAATTACAAAAAACATCTTGACATTGAAAACTATTGCCTCAAACTGTTGTTGTTGTATCTACCATTTTGAAACAATGAAGAAAGTTTAAAACAAAGTTTTGAAACATAGAAACATGCATACACTTCACAAGAAAATATCAAAAAGTTGAATGAGGTCAAGTTCGACTATGACATAAATGCTTCTTGGAGAAATATAGAACATGTTGCCTATAAAATTAAATTTGATGTTGCAAAAGATGCAAACACTAGAATTTGTTTAACTGAAATGAAGGCCATGTAAGAGGAATATGATCTACACATGGACTTTACACTAAAAAACTTTGTATTGAAAGTCAACTTAGCTCAAAACCATTTGAAATTTTTTCTCGTCCATTTATTTCGAACAACATCTAATACTATAAACATAAACGGATGCTAAATGAAGAGTAACAGATAATTGTAAAACATGTTGCTTGTTAAAAATGTAAAAATAAAAATAAGCCATTGTACCTATTTCTATTAGGAAGCACAGCATGGGAAAGACATTTACAGTAAAATATATATATGAAATTCTGATTCACATTTACTCTTAGACTATTGATAGTGATCCCTACAAGCCAAAGGGCCTTATTCTTGCATACAAATGAAAAGATGCATACAATGCAGGCAGAGACACATTGCATTCTACATTTTTATTTCCATTTAACAAGTTAGAACTTATTACATTGAACAATAAATGTCTATATGCATTATCCAAACATTACAATAAATTACACATAGTGATAATTGATGAGATATAACTTGTAGGAGTAAGAATGTTATATCACATTGATAAACATTACATGACATAATGCAACTACCAATGGTGTTCTTTGGCAATGATTTTGTGGTTGATCATGTTTTAGAAAATATCACAGTAGCTAATTATGCTAAAACATGAAAACCTAAAATGTAATTCATAAGTAGGATCTATATGCTAGTGGTTAGTCATAAACCTTTTATTGAAATGTATTATTTTGTTTTACAATTTATAGATAAATTACTATGAATTATTATTTATAGAGTGTTGTAAGTTTATATATTTTTTATACAATCTTCAAAGTTTTGTTATTTGTTCTTTGATCTTAATTTTATTTAGTATATTCCTTATTATAGTTTTTTTGTCAAATATGGTTCATTTGGGCAGTTTATTTGAGTGATATTACCTTATACTCAATCAGACATTCTAATTATTATTGTGATTTGAGCCATAGGGTTTGTTGATGACAAAGCCACTACTTCTAACATGAACTTGTTCTTGTATAGTCGACTAATAATTAAGTTTTGTAGGTATGCCAAAGACATTATGTAGAAGCAAATATCACCACATGTTGGTGTAGAGGAGCATAGTGACGCAAGTCTATGTTCAAATATCAATTTCAACAATATGTTTCTATTACATTATTACCTCGAACAAGATTAATCTATATTATTTTAAATGTGACAACAACAATAATAAGCATCAACCAGATTTTACCAAGAAAGACCCACCAAAAATAAGAAGCAATCAAGCTTCAGGTAAATACTCAGATAATGTAAATGTCACATCATGGTTTATTTGAAATAATTTGAAATGCTTGGTTTAGCATAATGAAAACAAATATATTTAATTGTTTCAATACTTTTTAGTAATTTTTAATACTAATAACCTTTAACATTTGGAAGGTTTATCATCAGTCATCAAATGAGAAATGCAAGGTGCATATAGCTCAAGATATAAATATTTTACCTACATTCAAATAAATGAATTGTTAACTAACTTGATTTGTTGAGACACACAAATTTATGATATAAATTGCACACTTTTTTTAGATATACATATTGCGAGATACAAGCCTTTATAATTTTTGTACTTAGTAAGATAATGAGCAATACATATTAACTCATTTAAAATCAAATTTCAAGACTTAAAAATGTAAATAGGAATTGCATTTTTAAATCACATGTGCATATGTTCACTTGCCATTTGAATTTTGAAATGAAGTTATAATCGCTTAGATAAGTTTTAGATTTTTAGTTTTTTATATTTTAAACTGTGAAAAACATAACTTAAATATTTAATTTAAGAACATGAGTATATCCATTGTAGATGTCATGATATGATATGTTATGTAATGTAATTTTGAGCTAATGTCTTATTTATTATCTAGTTGTATCAGGGTGTGGAGGTACTAGAAATATCATGTATTTATAATGTCAATAAAGAGATTTTTCAAATCTCTATGTAATTTATCTCAATCTTACATTTGATCCATTTCTCATTTAAAAAAGGATATTGTCCCTCCATAGAGAGACTGTAATTTTTTGGAGATAACTGTCAGTGATCATTTAGTAGCATAAATTAACATGGTAATATAGAAATATTTATTTTTATAAATTTCTCAGTCAGAGTATATTTTTTTGCAAAGCATACTGACCAAGCTCTTTGTTTCTTTGAATCAAATTTTATCATAGGCTATTTAACATTAACTACAATTTTTGTCCTAGTGAATATGTCAATGCATATTGAATGTTCAAATTTTGCATCATATTTTTAAGAAGACCAATCACTATTATGGACACACATATAATATTAATACAAATATTTTATAATGCATGCATTTATTTATATATTACCTTTTCTACAATATTGAATATAGATTTATATTAATTTTCAAGTAAATTTAGTTTTTAACCAACTGGTTCTAATACTATGTTTAAATTTATTGTCCAAATTTTAAAATGGATATTACATTTGAATACATCTTGAAAGGTAAATAACATAACATATATTAAATAACTAAAAAATTTGATCAATCTTAAATAATGTTCAAAAATATAATGCAATTTATACTCAAAGATAAATTTTTATTATATTTTTAAAAATACAAAATAAAGATTGAAACAAATTTAGTTCAATTCTCCACTTGCAGAGACTTAGCACTAACACTCTTATTTTATTTATCAATCACATATCTTAATGCAAAATCAAAAACATTATCATTATTTTAAAATTTATGTTACATGTAAAGAAAATATGCTCTTATGTGGTCCAGTTTATTCACCACATTTCCATGATTTGTCCATATATGTCATATGTGTATAGTAATTTTACATTTTTTTTTTAATAAAATATATTTATATATTATCTAAATATAAATGTACAAATAATTCATAAAAAAAAGGTGGTATGAGAGCACATCATGACACATTAGGCAGAATTTAGAAGCAAAACCAAAGTATCAAGTAACAATTTTTATGTTCACCTTTCTCAACATACTATATGCTCTATTATTGGTCTAAGCAACCTTCGATGATCTTCAAAAATAGCAAGATCATAGGTATACTATAGAGTTTGACACTCCCTTTTTTTAATTTTTAAAAATATTTTTTTGAGCTCAATGCAATGGAGAATAGAATTTTAATAGATGAGATTGTTTGATAAATTTAGGATATACACATCTAAATATATATCTCAACATTTTTTAAATAAATATATTTAAAATATTTATATTAATTATATTATTATAAAAATAATTATTTATTTATTTATTCTTTAATTAAAGATTTCAAGATTTTACAATCTAATTAATTTCAAGATTTAAAATTTAATTAATTAATAATTAATTTTATTGTAAAAATTATTTACTAGGTGTTAGTTATTGTACACTTATATCTATTTCTTTTTTATATTATAATATTTGAATTATTTATTATAGAGATAATATATAATTTTATAAATTATTTTGACAATAAATTATAAGTATATTCTTAAATGTCAATTAAAATATTTTGTCTCAATATTTTTTTAATAATTTAAACATTACTTAATTATCTATATATACAACTTATACAATATTAAATGTGAAAGAATCATCCAATTTATTTAAAAAAATACAAATGACTTAATCACCACTTTCATATATTAATAAAATTTATATATAAAAAAAAATAACTTGTTCAATATTAATGATTGATCTGAAAGAATCTATCTAATCAATTTAAATAAATAAAGATGACTTAGTCACTTCTTCCACATATATATAAAAAGAGCACAACTTAAACCATATTAGGTATGAAAGAATCATCTAACCCATTTGTACGAATACAAATGACTTGGTCATTGCCTCCATATGTATACTAATGAGTGAGAATGACCCAAAAGCATCTAAGAAAATGCATGTCTTGGATTGAGAAAGGGATTGAAGAGGTAGGTTACCCCTTAACATTTGTTAATCCATTAAAAGTTTCGATCTCACGACCTCTTTCTGGTTAATGAATAATAGATGGACTCGATCAAACAAAACCATTGCATTGAACTCGGAAAAAACATTTTTAAAAACAACTAAAAAAAGCTTCCATTTTTATACCAGAAGTCTTAGTGGTTGTTATTGGAAATGGCCGCTTCCTCCACCTTTGCCTTCTCTCTTTTTGCTATTTTCTTTGCATTCATTCCAGTCATGTCCGATGACATTAGAAAGCCATACATTGTTCAAATGACTAATTCTATGAAACCCCCGCAGTTTAGCCTACGTCACCAATGGTATGCTTGACTCATCTCTGACATAACTTCAGGAACAGATGACGGGAGCCTGTTGTTATATACATATGATATACTTCTGCATGGCTTTGCAGCCAAGCTGAGCAGTGCAGAGGCTGCAGCTTTGGACAACGTGGAGGGCTGCCTGGCCGTAATCCCATCCTCTGTCAGGGGAATCCATACGACCCACTGACCGCAGTTTCTGGGTCTCAGCGACTCTTATAACAATTTATGGTCGCAGTTTCACTACGGCAAAGATGTGATTGTGGGCGTGGTTGACACTGGAATATGGCCTGAGAGCGAAAGCTTCCATGATGGAAGGCTCGGACCTGTTCCCCGGAAATGGAAGGGAGTGTGTCGAAGCAGTGTGATGTTCAATTCTTCGCACTGCAATAGGAAAATCAATGGAGCTCACTATTTCTTTAAAGGCTACGAAGCATCGGGCGGTCGTCTTAATAAAAGCCAATACAAATCAGCCAGAGACAGCAACGGGCATGGAACACACATTGCTTCTACTGTTGCTGGATCGGCTGCGGTGGGAGCGAATATCTCTGGGTTTGCGAATGGAACCGCCGTAGGGATGGCACCTCATGCCAGATTGGCCGTGTATAAGGTCCTCTGGGGAGCAGGATCAGGAGAGGGCGATGACAGCGATATAGCTGCTGCTATGGAGAGGGCCGTGGCAGACGGCGTGGATATACTCTCTTTGTCGCTTGGAGGATCTGACGTGCCATTTTACGGGGATCACGTAGCCATCATAGCATTTAAGTACAATGGAGAAGGGCGTATTTGTTTCGGCTTCAGCCGGTAACTATGGTCCTGCTATGTTTTCTATCGAAAACACAGCACCTTGGATAACCACTGTCGGTGCCGGCAGTATGGATAGACAATTCCCGGGCTCTGTCATACTTGGCAACCTAGAGACCTACAAAGGCACCTCTTTGGTTTATAGAGCTAAAGCGGCTAGAAAATTTCCTTTGGTGTATCTATATCACAACGAAAGCACCAAGTATTGCCGTGCAGGAACTCTCCAATCGAACCTGGCGAAAGGCAAGACTGTGTTGTGTGATGAAGAGGTTGATAATCCTTATCTTTCGGGTATCTCGAGCTCGTACAAATCAAATAGGGTGGTGAAAGAAGCAGGGGCGGCTGGAGTGATTCTTGTTAACAATAAATACTCTGGAGCGCAGGAGCAAACACTAAGCCGTACTTATCTGCCGGCTACCAGTGTGAGTTTTGCGGCTGGACTGAAAATCAAAGCTTACATAAATAGCACCAGCAAGCCTACCGCCGTTATAAAGCATACAGGATTCACAGTGGTGGGAAAAGCAATAACAGCTCCTATGGTGGCTGCATTGTCTGCGAGGGGGCCAAGTGCCGTAATTCCACAAGTTCTTAAACCAGATGTAATAGCTCCAGGCGTTAACATATTGGCAGCATGGATAGGAGGAGGGTACAACATGCTGACAGGGACATCAATGTCGTGTCCTCACGTAAGCGGCATTGCAAATCGGCGCTCATGACGTCTGCTTATGTCCACGACAATAAAAAGCGGCTCATCAAAGACGTTTGGGCGCAGGTCATGTAAATCCAGCAGCGGCGGTGGATCCGGGGCTCGTCTACGACATCGCACGGTTCGCACCTCAAGATTATATTGACTTCCTCTGTACTCTCAACTACACTGCCACACAAATTAGTACTCTCATGGGCAACAAATCAATCTCCTACCCTTTGGACGCGGCAGGGGATCTCAACTATCCATCCTTTTCAGTGATATTCAATTCCACTAAATTAGTTCAGGTGAAAATGAGAACAGTGACCAACGTAGGGGGCGCCCCTGCAGTGTACACAGTGCGGGTAAGAAGCCCTGCCGACGTGAAAGTAAATGTGGAGCCGACGATGTTAAATTTCACGAAGCCGAACGAGAAGTTTAAAAAAAAAGTGTGAGATTTGAGAGCAAAAAGAGTGGAGGAGATGGAATTGGAGGGTTCGGAGAAATATTGTGGGAATGTATCCAAGGTGGGACACAAGAAGTCGGTAGTCCGATTGCCTTACTGTGGGAAGGCAATTGAGGGAACATCTCACTATAATTATAAAGTAATCCCTTGTACCGTACGCTGAACCATGGGCAATCGTTGGGCTTCTTTAAGTAAATAAGGAAGGTTATTAGTCCCGGAGGGAGAAAATGCACGAACCATTTTGCATTAACCTAGAATTAATCTTTGTTCCTTGGGCAATCAAATGACATTGATTTGCATGTCAAAAAGGTAAAAAAAATTTTTATAATAGAGTAAATAAAATATATTATTTCAGGTGCTTTAATTGGTCATAAAAATTGTATGTTATGGAAGTCTTCACTTCAATCGAAGTAGTGAGTGCGAAGCTTGGATGTAGCAATAACGGTTTTTTAGTAACTGCATAACTACACATAACTACTATTTGGAGAATCAAGATGCAGTTAGAATGCATTTGTTTTAATCCTCTAAGTTGTCATAAAATTGGGGTAATGCCATGTTGTGTATTGCCATAAATAATTTGCAGTGCAATACAATCATAATTTGTTGTTGGTCTCTTGTGGAGCGCAAACCCAAATTCATTTTCTCCTTCTCTAGAACATTCTTCCTCTACCCTGGGATGATGACAATTAGTTTTGCTAAGGTGAGAGAGGGCTTTAAGCTGCTTCTACTTCTAGGTTTATTTTTTGTTGAAAGTGGGGTGCATAGGAAAGGAAATAGGACCTCCAGCTCGCGGCAAGAACTCAATAGATGGGTATCTATAGAGGCAGGATTGATTTAATGTATAGCATGAAGATAAATCATGGAGCTATTAATCCTATTAATAGTACAAGCCCCCATTATTTAAGCACTTTATGCCCTTTCATTACATCATCATAACTCCAAAGTATCTGCGCTTTAGTTGTGCCTCCTAGATGCTTATAAGTTGCGTATGTAATCATTGTATATAAATAGAGGGGTATTATATATAGACTACCCATCATAGTATAGGTGTGTTATTGATGTGTGTGTACATGTGTGAATTAAGCAGGTGATTCAATATTTGACAAGACACAACTGACGAGCATGCTTCTATAGCCTCATAAGCACTAGAACTAGTAACCTCCATAACTTCTAATTTTTTTTGTTGAACACCCATTTCATTTTTTGGATACCCAATTTATCGTTTTGAATGCCCAACTTGTCTTTTGGAATGCCTTTTTTTTTTTGAATACCCATTTCCCTATTGCATTGGTTGCATGCTTGATTTGTGTGTCTATATCCCTGGACCCAATATTGTTTTATGAATATATCCTTGTTCATTTTGAATGCCCATTACATTGTTTTTTCTACTTGATTCGTGTGTAATTATCCTTGCCAATTGTTGATTTATGTATATGTTCTTGGATGCCTATTCCTTAATTACATTGGTCAACTGCTTGATTTTTGTGTATATATCGTCACCCATTCTTAAATTTTGTGTATATCCTTACTACCCATTCGCTAATGATTTTAGTAGTTGCTTGATCTATTTTATATATTCACCCATTCTTGATTTCTATATACGTTCTCCTTCCCAGTCACAAGGTATGTAGACAGAGCAAGTATTTCAAATTTGAATGTATATATGGGATCACATGCTTTTGACATTCTTGAAATGGTAGGTGATCTTAACTGGTAGAGATATGCAAGCTATGATGACTTTTAATGGATTTATTGAATGTTTTGACACAAATATGTAGGCTAATTCAATGGGCATATTGAATTATTAGACATAAATATGTAGGAAAATGTAATGTGTATATTTAATTCTTAGACATGAATCTTTAGGGTAGTTATCTATGGTTGCATATTGTATCTTTAAGTTATAAGCCTACTCATTAAGAACATTGCATAAATGGCATGGTTTTAGGAATGATGGCAGGGTTTGGAATAAAATATGTTCTTGTGATTTTTAAGAATGGACAGGAATGGTTTTAAGAATCATGACAATTTTTTTGATTGGAATGGGTAATGTTGATTTCTAGGAATGTACTTTATGTCTTTAGAAAATATAGGAGGCCTCAAGCATTGACTTTGACTTTGGCCTTGCTTAATCATGAATGTTGGTTGCTTCAATCACTCCTGTAAAAAAGGAAACCCAAAGCTTATAATATTTCAGACCTCCAAATGTGAAATTGAGAGATTTGTAAAAAATGGAAAGCCACTGCACATTTATGGGTTGTCTCTTTTCTACTCACTGTAGTCTCAAATTCACACCACGAACCCTTTGTCTCTTCCTAATTAGCTAGGCTAAAGGATTTGTTTTGCAAGTGTTGCAGATATTATTTAGGAGTAGGTATGTAGTGAAACGGTTCTATGGATTTCACAAAGTGCAAAATTTACACTTGTAGAGGAAATCTAGGATGTTTGAATGTAAACCAAATTAAAAAATATTTATAGAATAATTTTTATTGGTTTTAAAGTGACTAAAAATTCTCTAGATGTGCTACAACTTATTACACCTAGCTGGTACCCGTCTCTAAAATTATTTATCCTATGCAATAGTTGCTCCTATTTTTCAAGAAAATATTCTATTTTTTGCATTTTAATGGATTTACAGTTCCATGGGACCACATGTAACTAAAAATTGGTTACAGTTGTCCCCTTCATGAGATCACCCTCTTAGAAGATAACACTCTGCTTTCTACTAATTGTAGTTGTATAGATGCGGTCATAATCTTCCATGGAAGCTGTGACAATGAAGCAACAAGGAAATGATAAAAAGAGTTTCATATGCCCTGAATCCCCCTATGTTCATCATGATCCCTCAAGATCTCTTGGTGAATTACATTTGGATCTGCGTAAAACAATTTCGGGTAGATGGGGATAAACAATTTCGAGTAGATGATGGATGTTGACATAGCTAATAAGTTGCCTCCATCAAAATCACTATGCATCTTTACAAATTTCTATTTTAAATTAAAAAATAATTTTCATAAACATATTATGACTTATTATATGTTTATGTGACCTTTACCATATATATATTGACATTATTTTTTTCCAAAAATATTATAAAATATAAAATTAAATTCCATAATCCTATCTTTTCACTCCCTTCCTTCTCCATACATCAACCTCTAAATTCATACAAAACTTTTAAATGATAATATTCTCACATAAATACATAATAATGAATTTAAAAAAAAATTTAAAATCACCAAGACTATTAAATTCATATAAGGCTTTTAAATGATGATATTCTCACATAAATACATGGTAATAGGCTTTAAAAGGTGGTTAAAATCACCAATTCGGAATCTTTTCCCTTTGGCCAAAAAGGCTTGCCTTATGAGATCTCCACGTGGGCTTCCTTCTAGAAGGGAATTGTTTTAATTTTGAAATACATGCGATGCCCCATTTAAAATTTGTCTTCCCACCACAAATTCGTGGTAGTGGCCCCATGTTAAGCTTTTGAAAAGCTTATTTTACCACGTGGCAAAGATATTTTAAATTCTGGTTTCATGTAATATGGCGTAGATTCTTTTTGACCTCGGAAAGTTGTTTTCAACCTTGGAACGAATTTCATACGTCATCCTTCTAATGGCCCTTTCCACTACACTAAACGGAGATTATTATTTTCAATGACAGTGCCATTGCACAGCGATAATACACATCATGGCTCGTGTCTTATCAAAATTAATGTCAATCATTCGTATTTTCAAAATTTGTGGATTGTCAAATTTTTAATTTTTACCCAGTGCATATAGTGATAATACATATCATCCATGAATGATGGCTAGTGTCTTATCAATGTATTATCGATGAATGATGGCTCGTGTCTTATCAATGTATTATCGATGAATGATGGCTCGTGTCTTATCAAAATTAATGTCAGTGATTTGTATTTTAAAAATTTATGGGTTATAAATTTTTAATTTGTATCCAATCTTATGGATAGTCAAATATGATAAGTTTGTTTAAATGTTTATTATATTATAAATTAGGAACGGCTCTCAGTCATATTTATGTAGAGAATTCAAAATATTGAGCAGAGCTCTTTAATTCACCTAAAATGTAATAAAGAGTTGATTGTGGCATATGGTCGATTAAGTATGTTGGAAAATCCATTGATATGTTATCAAATTTTATGTAGGTATTCGTTTAAAGATGCAATAAGGTGTTATGTTTTTTTTATGAGGATGGATATATTTCTTTCATGAAGATGATATATTTCTTGAAGCAGTTACAATTTTTCAGGATTTTAGAAGAGTTTTTAATATGAATTATGTTCTTTTTGAAGTTTTTGAGTTTTAATGATGAAACTAATAAACACAATAGTTATAAATAGTATTATCATTGTTGGTGTTAAGAATATCTAGTTATAAATTCAATTTTATGAAATTAAGATGAAGAAAGATTATGAATTTTTTTTGTATTATCACTCTTTGGAACTTTGTAATGATAGACATTTTTTTTATCGTTGTAGTTTTGCTTAGTCCATTGCTTTTTTACATCAGTTACATTGTTGTTTTGGGTACTATTTATTCCGAGTACACATTCTCGCCATTTAAAAATATTGTAAGAAGCAATTTTGTCTTTTGGAATGTTAATATAGATAAGAGGGCATTGCTAGAGACTCTCGATGCAAACGACCCCAACCCGGAATTTTTTCTCAAAAAAAAATACTACATAAATTAGAGTTTCAGGTTGTAAAAAATATTAGAAAAAATACCCATTTTGACGTCATTTAATGCGACTTTTGTTATGAGTATTGTTCCTCAAACTCAATCAAGTAGCGAAGCCCTAATCCACATTATAGGCAACCCCTGCACTTCATGCCCATATTATTAGAAATATTTCTTCTTTATAGTGTAAGCAATTTTATACAATTGTCTTGATGCCAAATGGAAGAATACTCATTATTAAATTTGAAGCTCTGAAGAATCTTTGTTACGTCCTCAACTTGAGTCCTTGCTACACCAACTTCTAACTAGTTATTACCAACACTCCAGGAACGATTTACACCATATATAAATCAATCCATTCACCCACTTCAATCATGTTGGCACCCATTAAAAACACCTCCAACGTAACAAGGGTGAACGATAAAGTTATTAATAATAATTTAAAAAAAAACAGTCCACATATGTACTAATTGCGGGCTGCTAAAGTCCCCTTGCTGTGAGAAATAATGAATTGCAAAATACTATCAAATTTTAATGAGATCTGGACACAAATTAGGTACTCACGAAGATTTGTATGGCCACTTTAGTATTATTGATCATAAAATTTATATTAAACTTAACAAGAATATTGGTCACTAGCTAGTCAGTTCAAGATGAGTGCGAAATGGGTCCTATTACTTTTTCACAGGGGGCTTTCTTTTGCTTTCTAGTCATACTGACTGGTCCCACCTTTCAATTGTGGACCACTTTGCAGCTTGCTTTTCCTTTCTATTGGTACCAGAATTACTTCTATATCCTTTCTCTTCCCACCAAATCCTTTTTCACCTTTCCCATCTCTATCTGTGTTTGAGATATTGGTCGTAGATCAATACTACATGCTTTGTTTTGAACTCTGCAATGGTAAGAAGCAAGGGAAATCCTCACTTAGAGGAGAAAAACCCTCAGAATCCTCACTAAGAGGAGAGGAATCACAAACTCTAGAACAAATAATAGTTAAAACAAGAACGTACTTTGAAAACTCACTGTTTGTCATACCTTAGCATCACACTTCAACTCACTGGAGGCATCGCAGCCGATGCCTCCAGAATCACTTACAAACTTCTAGAGTCATCTGAAATTTAATTCTCTAGACAGCAGAAGTCATTTGTGAGGGAGTATTTATAATACATGCCTCGAACCTTTGCCAATTTGGTAAATTAGATTTGTTAACGATACATTTTCGAACTTTTGCAAAGGCATAGATCTGGAACAACAGTGAAAACAGTGACATATGTATTTAAATATTTACTCAAAGGGCTTTATTGGCATTCCCTCTCCACAAATTTTTTGATTAATTTTAATTTATGTTATAAATATAGCCATACTGATTTTCCTTTGTTTTACATACCTGTTAGATCTGGATATGGTCTTCAAATGATCTGTATTTCTACACCGCTTAATTTATGTGTTGAAATAATAATCCATTCATTTTCGATGACCAACATTTACTCTACCCAAAGCAATTTTTAATGACATTTCTTATCTGCACTGACAACTGATGTGACTATATTTCCAAAATTTACTCCACCGACAGCAATTTGTAATGACATTTCTTATCCCCTCTGACAATATGTGGGACTATATTATTTATCCAGCAAAAATAAAAATAAAAAAATGCTGCAGGCCTCAAATCACATAAAGCCTGGAATCAGTGGACAGTAAACAATGTCATTTCCGCTACTATGATGGTATCCTACGCCTGCTAGTACACAAAATAGCAATTGCCGCTACAGGACGATATTTCTTTTCTTTTACAAACCACATATTTTAAAGCGAAAGCGAAAGCCAAAGCATGATCATCCTCTTAAATATATGTCGCATGTAAGGTAAATGTGCTCGCATTGTCCATTTTATTCACCACATTTTCCACGAATAGTCCGTTCAATCTATTATGGTCTAAGCAGCCTTCCATACTATAGATGACCCTCCCTGGTTATTAAACCACTTACGTCTCCTCCATTTTTACAGAAAGAACCTTAGTTATTGTTATTGGAAATGGCCACTTCCTCCACCTTTGCCTTCTCTCTTTTTGCTATTTTCTTTGCATTCATTCCAGCCATGTCCGATGACATTAGAAAGCCATATATTGTTCACATGACTAATTCTATGAAACCCCCGCAGTTTAGCCTACATCACCAATGGTATGCTTCACTCATCTCTGACATAACTTCAGGCACAGATGACGGGAGCCTGTTGTTATATACATATGATATACTTCTGCATGGCTTTGCAGCCAAGCTGAGCAGTGCAGAGGCTGCAGCTTTGGAGAACGTGGAGGGCTGCCTGGCCGTAATCCCATCCTCTGTCAGGAGAATCCATACGACCCACTCATCGCAGTTTCTGGGTCTCAGCGGCTCCTATAACAATGTATGGCCGCGGTCTCACTACGGCAATGACGTGATTGTGGGCGTCGTTGACACTGGAATATGGCCTGAGAGCGAAAGCTTCCATGACGGAGGCCTGGGACCTGTTCCCCCGAAATGGAAGGGCGTGTGTCAAAGCGGTGTGATGTTCAATTCCTCGCAGTGCAATAGGAAAATCATTGGAGCTCGCTATTTCTTCAGAGGCTACGAAGCAAGGCACGGTCATCTCGAAAGAAGCGAATACAAATCACCCAGGGACGGCCACGGGCATGGAACACACACTGCTTCTACTGTTGCTGGCTCGGCTGTGGTGGGAGCGAATTTCTCTGGGTTTGCCAATGGAACCGCCGTAGGGATGGCACCCCGTGCCAGATTGGCCGTGTATAAGGTCCTCTGGGGAGCAAAAGGAGATGGCGATGACAGCGACATAACTGCTGCTATGGAGAAGGCTGTGGCAGACGGCGTGGATATACTCTCTTTGTCCCTTGGAGGATTTGACCGGCCATTTCACGAGGATCCCCTTGCCATCATAGCATTTAAGGCGATGGAGAAGGGCGTATTTCTTTCGGCTTCAGCTGGGAACTATGGGCCTGCTGTATCGTCTGTCTCGAACACAGCACCTTGGATAACCACTGTCGGTGCCAGCAGTATGGATAGACAATTCCCGGGGCCAGTCAGACTTGGCAACCTAGAGACTTACGAAGGCACCTCTTCTGCTTATAAATCTAAAGCGGCGAGAAGATTTCCTTTGGTGTATCTATCTCACAACGAAAGCACCAAGCATTGCCGTGCAGGGACTCTCCAATCGAACCTGGCGAAAGGCAAGATTGTGCTCTGTGATGAAGAGGTTGATAATCCTTATCTTTCAGGGGTTTCGAGCTCGTACAAATCAATTAGAGCGGTGAAAGAAACCGTGGCTGTTGGAGTGATTCGTGCTAACAGTAAATTATTTGGAGCGCAGGAGCCTACACTAATCCGTACTTATCGGCCCCAAACCGGTGTGAGTTTTGAGGCTGGACTGAAAATCAAGGCTTACATCAACAGCACCAGCAAGCCTACCACCGTTCTAAAGCATCTAGAATTGACAGTGGTGGGAAAAGCAGTAACAGCTCCTATTGTGGCTGCATTCTCTGCGAGGGGGCCAAGTGCAGTAATTCCACAAGTTCTTAAACCAGATGTAATAGCTCCAGGCGTCAACATATTGGCAGCATGGAGAGGAGGAGGATATAACATGAACTCCGGGACATCAATGTCGTGTCCTCACGTAAGCGGCATTGCAGCGCTTATCCGAGGGGTGCATCCATCGTGGAGTCCTGCCGCCATCAAATCTGCGCTCATGACGTCTGCTTATGTCCACGACAATAAAAAGCGGTTCATCCAAGACGCGGTGACTCTGGAAGCGGCAGATGCGTTCGCTTTGGGCGCAGGTCATGTAAATCCAGCAGCTGCGGTGGATCCGGGGCTCGTCTACGATATTGCACCTCACGATTATATTGATTTCCTCTGTACTCTCAAATACACCGCCAAACAAATTGGTATTCTCGTGGGCAACAAATCAATCTCGTGCAGGAGATCTCAACAAATCCATGGACTCACTTTGGACGCGGACACGGACAGGGACGCGGCAGATGATCTCAACTATCCATCCTTCTCAGTGGTCTTCACTTCCACAAACTTAGTTCAGATGAAAACGAGAACATTGACCAACGTAGGGAGCGCCCCTGCAAAGTACACAGTGCGGGTGAAGAGCCCTGCCGGCGTGAAAGTAAGTGTGGATCCGAGGGAGTTAAACTTCACAAAGGAGAATGAGAAGTTAAAATATAGCGTGAGATTTGAGAGCAACAATAGAGGAGATGCAATTGAAGGGTCCGGAGAAATAGTGTGGAAACGTGTCCAAGGTGGGACACAAGAAGTCCGTAGTCCGATTTCCATACGATGGGAATGAAAGTAATCCCCTGTACTGTAAGCTCAACGATGGCCAATCCTTCGGCTTCTTTACTTTAATAAAGAAGAGGGGATTAGTGCAACATACTCTCTATTAATTTATATTTGTAATGTTGATAAAGAAATATAATCAATGAAAACTTTAGCTAGTTAACTTTTTGTTTAGTATTGGTTAAATGTATATATTGTAAGAAGTCGTTTAGTATTGGTTAAATGTATATATTGTAAGAAGTCATTTGGGAGCTAGGATCGTGAGACTCATATAAACTCATTTTTAAAATATAATTATATGGTGGATGTGTAGAGATCTTATCAAGAGTTTAATTATAATTTGGTTTACATGATTATTTATTTAGGTTTTGTAATTAAATTGGTGGAGGCAAGGCTTTGTAATTGAACCTTGGAGATGTAAAGATGGGAATTGGAAGGTGATCATGCCCTTAATTTTATGTAAAGGTGAATTGTGTTAAGGTTATCGAGAGTATTGAATTTCAATCACATAACTCAAGTGTATACATAATCTAGTCAATCTGCTCGATCAAACCAAGGTAAATTAGTATAACCATCTCAACTAAAAAAGATGATTAGTTCCAAGGCCGTCGAGAGCACTAAGTCTTGATAACACTACTCAAGGGAGCCAACTCCTACAAACAGATAAAAGTTCAATCAGTGCATTTTGAAAAAATCAGTGCATTAATGTGTATATAATATGAATATGTATCTATGATTTTGTGTATTTTCATGTCATATCCACATCTAATGTGTCTCAAGTTGAAGTATATTTCAAAATTTAACCTCTATTATGTAAACTACCTATGATATTTATCTCAAAATCTGAAGAATTATGTCCCAAATCTATGAAAATATGTGCCAAATGTATAATATTATACGTTCTTGTTATTTTACACATAAAAGCATGTGGGAATTTCACATGGAGGCAACTTTGGCTAGAAGCTTATATTTACTACTCTAAATGTTAAGTATAAAAAAAATAAATGTAACAATATAAATGTAAACTTATACTATAATTTAATTTTTTTTAGTAAATATAAGAAATTAGGGTCACTCAGCATCTGATAGAGTTGGTCTCATAGCTACATGCCTTATGATGTGGAAAATATATTTTTTAAAATCTAATCAAGTCAATACTTAAACATTTCCAGGGTCTAAGTATTAAACCTAAAGATTTTAGGGTATAGTTTTTGTAATTGATGTCCATTTTTGGTAAATATATAGTTATTTTTAGGTTTTTGTGCCTTTCAAATTGATTCATGGCATTTCTAGGAGTCTTAGGTTTGTCAAAATTGAAGTTTGCAAACGAATCACTTTGAAATTGATGCAAAGTGGTGTGACTGGGGTAGCATAGGTCACATTGATGACCTACATACATCAAATGACCACTTTGTGTTAATTTCACTTATTCACCATCCCTCCCTCATCCCTGATCACTTGCTACTCATGCCTCATAACCCTTAATCACTCTCTCATTATTATTCATTGTCCCTAATCACTCCCTCATTAAATCTCACTATCCCTAGTCATCTCTAATGACTCCCTCATCATCCCTAATTACTGTCTCATTGACCCTCACTATCCCTCATCTTCCCTAATCACTCACTCCTTATCCCTCATTGTCCCTCATCACTCCCTCATTAACCCTCACCATCCCTCATTATCTTTAATCACTCCCTCATCATCCCTAATCACTCCCTCATTGGCTCTCACCATCCCTCATCATCCCTAATCACTCTCTCATTGGCTCTCACCATCCCTCATCACCGCTTCATCATCCCTAATCACTCCCTCCTCATCTTTTATCATCCCTTATTACCTCTCACCATCCCTAATCACTGCTTCATCATCCCTAATCACTCACTCTTCACACCTCATCATCCCTAATCACTCCCTTATTGACCCTCACCATTCCTCATTATTTATAATCACTCCCTAATAAACCCTCACCATCCTTCATTATTCATAATCACTACTTCATCATACCTCATCATCTCTAATCACTCATTATTCATCTCTCACCATCTTTAACCAATCCCTCATTAATCCTCACCATCTCTCATAATCCCTAATAACTCCCTCATCCTCCCTAATCACTCCCTCATTGACCCTCACCATCCCTCACCATCCCTATTGACTCCCTCATCATTCTACTCAATTCTTCCTCATCTTTAATTACTCCATCCAATACCTTGATGGTGGTATTTAGTTGGGGTTTAACAATGTTAAGAGTTACAAGTGGAGAGTTGAGTGTTGCTATAAAATATAAGACATAATGATCAAAATGATGTGGAGACAAATTTGAAACATAAATATTTAACACCTATGATAAAATATGGGCCTATTAGAAATGATGCAATTCATAATTGGAAGGAAGTAAAACCACCATAGCGCCAAAAATGGGTATTAAATACATGAGGATCACCAAGATATGTGATTTCTTGAAACCAATCAATTTTTTTCCATATGAGGACATTTTATGATCCAAATAATTACATTGAAGCTCTTCTATTTGTAGGTTTTTTGATTGAGTCATCATACCAGAGAGTGGAAAATAATTTTCAAATGATTAGAACAAGTAATCCAAGATTAGAAAGTGGTGCTTAATTCATGAATTCAATATTCAATCCAATGAAGAATGTCACACTATGAGCTCTCTACTTAAACATCTCAAGAAGTGGGTATAAGTTATCTAGCATTATAAAAAGGTAAGTAGATAATAGATTATGAACCTAATAATATGGTTAGTACTAAAAATATTTCTACTTCCTCTAACAAGAAATTATATGAATTAAAAATATTATTTCTTCAATGAATGTATATCAATGGTGAGCCAATACACTTCATCATTTCCAATGGAAGTAAGAAGAATTTATTTTCTCCTAAAGCATATTTTCAAAAATTGACCTTGAAATTTATACATCATCCATAACCATACGCTAGTGTATGGTCTAGTGTAGGCCTTGAGAAATGGATCATCTAGTAGTGTCACTTGGTGTATAAAATCAAACTTTTAAAAGATGTAATCGTTTGTGACATCTCACCATTAGAGGTGTGTGATGTTTTACATGTGGTCAACCATATATTTACCATTATGACTTTTATGTTAACTCATGTAACAGATTCATTCATTTCAAGATGTTGAACGACATCCTCGAGCCCTTTACCTATGTCATTTTAAAAATCTACCTTGATGACATATTAATCTTTAGAAACCATGGGATGAACATCTATACCATGATAAAATAGTGTTTCTCATTTTTCATAAACATATTTTTATAATAACATGAATAAATGATCATTTTTCATGCAAGAGATAAAATATTTGGGACACAATACACACACGAGGAGTGCATGCGTGAACCTGACAGAGATTCAAGTCATATAGGAATGGGAAATGGTAAATAACTTTGCAACTAATTCAAATATTCTTAGAGTTATAAAGTTATACAAGAGATTTGTGTTTAATTTTTATCTTTTGAACCAAACTACCAAAGGTGGAATCGAATAAAGTTTCATCTAGTTAGCTGCATAACAAAGATAATTCGATGAATTAAAATTTAGAATCTATTTGCGTTAGTACTTATGAAATTTACTATAAATTTAGAAGATCATCCAATTCATTTAGTAATAAAATTGACTATCACAAATGGGTATTGACAACACAAGTCTTAGAAAAGAGTTAATTTATATTATAATGGATTAAAATATATGATTAGAATCAAAGATATCTTTAGAGTACATACTTACATCAGATGATGAGGGAGTGATTAGGGATGGTGAGGGATAGTGAGGATCAATGATGAAGTGATGAGGGATAGTGAGAGTAAAAAAAAAGTGATTAGTGATGATGATAAATGAAAAAAGATTTATTAGGGATTATGAGGGATGAGGAGGGAGTGATTAGGGATGATGAGGGATGGTGATAATCAATGGATTAATTAGGGATGATAATCTCAAGTGATTATAAATGATGAGAGACTATGAAGTCAATGAGGGAGTGATTAGGGATGAAGAGGGAGTGAATAGGGATGAGAAAGAGATTAAGGATGATGAGTGATGAGGAAAGAATGATTAGGGAAATGAAGGATGCAGAGGGAGTGATTAGGGATGATGAGGGATAGTGAGGGTCAATGAACGAGTGATTATGGATGATAAGGGAGTGATTAGAGATGACTAAGGATAGTGAGGGACAATAATGGATTGATTAGGGATAATGAGGAATGATGAGAGAGTGATTAGGGGTAATGAGGGATGAGTAGGAATTGATCAAGGATGAGGGAGGGATGATGAAAAAGTGAAATTCACATAAAGTGGTCATTTGATGTGTGCAAGTAATCAATATGACATGCACTACCCCAATCACACCACTTTTGATCAAGTTCAAAGTGAGTAGTTTTCAAACTTAAATTTTGACAACCTAAGACTCCTATAAATGCCAAAAATCAATCTAAAAGGCACAAAAACCTTAAAAAATGACTATATGTTTACCAAAATAGACATCAATTATAAAAGTTATGTACTAAAATCCCTAAGTTTAATACCTAGACCCTAAAAATGTCTAAGCATTGACTAGATTAGATTTTTAAAAACTATTTTCGACATCGTACTATGAAACCAAATCTATTAGATGTTGAGTGACCCTAATTTATTATAGATGATGAGAGATGAGGAGGGAATAATTAGGAATGATGAGGGATAGTGGGGGTCAATGAGAGTGTAATAAAGGATGATGAAAGAGTGATTAGAGATGACTAGGGATAATGAGGTTCAATGAAGGAGTGATTAGGTACAATGAATAATGATGAGAGAGTGATTAGGGGTGATGAGACATGAGTAAAAAGTGATCAAGGATGAGGGAAGGATGATGAATAAGTGAAATTAACAAAAAGTGGTCATTTGATGTGTGCAAGTCATCAATATGACCTATGCTACCCCAATCACACCATATTGCATCAATTTCAAAGTGAGTGGTTTGCAAACTTTAATTTTGACAAACCTAAAACTCCTAGAAATGTTAGGAATCAATCTAGAAGACACACAAATCTAAAAAATGACTATATGTTTACCAAAAATAGACATCAATTATAAAAATTATGATCTGAAATCCCTAAGTTTAATATTTAAACCCTAAAAACGCATAAGTACTAATTTTATTATATTTTGAAAAATTGTTTTCCAAATCATAAGGCATGCAACTATGAGACCAACTCAATTAGATGATGAGTGACCCTAATTTATTATATTTAATAAAATAAATTTAAAGTATAAGAAAATAAATGTAACAATATAAATGTAAAATTAACATTTAGAGTAGTAAATATAAGCTTCTAGCCAAAGTTGCCTTCATGTGCAACTCCCACATGTTTTAGGGTGTTGAGAATATATAACGCGATCACAGAATTTGAATTTGAATTCAATTCTCATTCCTTTTGTCTTGGGAATGGATTGTATTCTCGAGCTAAATATTTGGATTGTCATTGTATAGTCGAGTTTTGAAATTTACAAAAATAAACAACAAATTTCTACTTTGGTTGCCAAATACACTAAGAATTTTAATGTGAAAATTCAAATAATTGATACCATCATGACAAGCATGCTCTTCTCTTTCTAAAAATATGATTTTTATAATTTTTGGACTAATTTAAGGTTTCAAACTATGTTGATTTCTAACCATGCATTTTTAAGGCCACTACATGATGCAAACATACATGCCTATACATGTTCATGTAATTTGTCTTTCGTTGATCCAAGTGAAAAACAAATTATATGGTGACTAAGTAGGCCTAATTCTACACACATTAAAAATAAAAAATTGATTTTTTTTTTATGTATTTAGGCATGTTGCACAGATGGCTATCCATTTCTTTATTAGTTTTTAGGATCTATTTACTTGCAAAATTCATAAAAAAGAGTATTCTTTGAAAAAATACAAAACAATATAGGTGACATTCTAGAATATTTTATCTAATTTCCCCAAAGGGTTTCAAATAATATTAAACACTAATCAAAAAATGGTGTGCATCATAGGCGTATATCTACTATGCTTTTTGAAAAAAAATAAGAGTTTATCTTCAAATTTTAGATATTTGACCTAGTTATACTTAACCATTTAAAAAAAATATATAGTGTTTTAGAAACTAGACTTGAAATATTATATTTCATTTTTTTACACCATATTCAAATTTGAAGCGTAGATATCTCAAATTATCTATAGAAGTTTAGATTTTTGAAATTTCAAAAAAATCATGTCCATGAGTAGGCCACTTTTTTGCCCCCAACTTTGTGCACTTACCCACATGTGTTAACAAAATTTACTATAAAATAACATATCTAGCACACTGTGTAAGATGTACGCATGAGTATAGACATGTGTAAACATTAGTATGTAAGCTCAAAATGATAATATAAAGTGATCATAAAATCATGTAACTTATATATCTCATGATCAATGAAGTAGATGCCCCTAATGTAGTGTGTCATGTGGGTGAAAGGAAAGGTCCAACATATGTGTGCTAATGTATCACACATGGAATATATACCTATATTACACTCAAGTACCCATGAAACATAGAGGTGTATAGAGAAGAATTATATGTTATCTACTAACACAAAGTAAAAAACATATATACAAAAGATAGTAAACATGTGTATGCAACATATTTTTGTATTTTTGATTTATTTGAATGTTTTTTATTTTCATGATTATTTGATTATTTGTAGTTCTTGAATATTTGAATTTTAGATTTAATATTTATGTATATTCATAATTTTCATTAGGTTCTTGAAATATTTTGATTCAAGTGGATCCAAGTAGTACACACAGTTTTTCAACTTTTATTTAATTGCGAATGGACTTAACCAATTTGGTTTTAATTTCCCTTTCTTGTCTTTGTCTACATTAGTATTCTTTTGATTTGGTTTTAATACTAGATTACACACATCAAACTCACATGCCAAATTTTTTTATTGTATGCTCACTTAACTCGATCCTGATAAACCCATAGATGCTCAATAGCCTATGTGTTTTTTGCACCTAATTGTTCTAAATGATATAGTCACTTTTCTCAGTACACATTATCTCAAATAATCTCCTTGAGATAAACATGCAAAGATGGTATTTAATGCTCAATAAACATAAATACATTTGTATCATAAACCAAATCATAAGGTATGGTTTAAGTAGGCATGAAAATGCTAGTGACGTATGCCCATAAAGTGTACACCATATGTTGATGCCAATCTATATTGTATCTTGCAACCATTTTCCAAGTATTTTGACAACAATATTGTTTATCACTTTTGGTTGACCATTATCTTGTGGGTAGTAAGGTGTATATAAGGTGTGTCTAATTTTGTATTTATTTCAAAAATGCTTCATGACTTTGATTTTAAATGATGACCCATTACCTGTGATAATATCAAAGGTAAACCAAACCAAGAAAAATATTGGTCATCATAAACCTACTTATGTCATCCCTAGTGGTAAACTCTAGTGGATTTTTTCAACTCATTTAGTGAAATATTATGTAGCTATGATTATGAATGTATGGTCTCCTGGTGATACCAGCTTTATTTTACCGATCAAATAAAATCCCTAAGGGAGAATGACCATGGTGAAATAATTAGTCATAACTCATGAGATGGAACATGATTTAAATTGCTCTATATCTAATATTGTGCACATAATTTATCATTCTCAACACATTTTTATTAAATTATGGGTCAATAATATATTTGTTGTAACAATTAATGGGACATTACTATTCCATTGAAATGTGCTCCACACTCACTATCATGCAACTCTAACATAGTGGTTCTTACCTCATCTTTGCTATGACATCAAAATAATTGTCAATTAAAAACTATTTTTAACAATGTGTCCCCAATAATAACATGATAGAGAACTTATCTATATATTTTATACTATCATTATAAGTAAAATGATCTGGTATAAAATCATGGTATAAGAAATTATAAATATCACTATACCATTCTATATTTACTACATTGAAGGTAATTACAAGGAATGCTAAATAATTAATTTTATATGGTGTAATTGAAGTCTGACATATCTATCATATCATAAAATTTATGTAATCATCATTGATATCAAGAGGCATTAATGATTTTGTGGTAGCCATTACATTAACATGATGGTTATCCTTACATGGGATACTTTTGATTGAAAATGCGTTGAATGTTTCTTGAAAATTATGTACCATTTATTTATATGGAATTAAATTTTCTTATTTGGTATGGTAATGATTTTTAACTTGATTAACAACCAACTAAGAGTCACCATAAACCTAAATATTCTTGACATGGAGTTTTTGTGCTAGATATAACCTGATGATTAAGGCTTCATATTTTTTTTAATTTTTGGTGCAGGAAAAAAACTAGTTGATAATAAAATGGAATATATTTTCCTTCAGGGGTATGAAAGATGATGCCATTAACTACATCTATCATACATCTGGATTCATTGAAGAACATAGTGTCCTACTTTCTATGCTTATATCTTGTACAAAATATTGATCCTTTATTGGATTAAACACCTATGTACACTATATTTTGTTGTCACATTACATATTCTATATTAAAATTTTGTGCATAGCTTATGGATATCAGTATGTAGATAAAAATCCTTGGTCTATATATCAGTATCCAGGGTCTGATGGTGAAATTTTGAGATAGTTTGTGAAGGTCTGTATATCAATTTTGAAGATATATGAATAAAAGAGTTCTTTTTTATGTTTTTGAATAGAATATCAAACTTTATTGCATGTATGTAAGTGATCCAACTATTATTTATCCCTGTGTAATATGTTCATAATACTTTCTAAGATTAGAGAGGTTTGAAATAGGACATTGGACAACACAGTCTAGTAATGCAATGAGTTTCTTTATATTTTATGATTGTCTGAGATTATGAACCACTTTTCATAACTAGGAAAAAAATTAATGGGTATATTAAAAATTATTTTATTCTTTGGTTATCCTTAAAAAATGATAATTATTTAAATTTTAGCTCTTGGGTCTTCTATAATTCATAAACCTAGTTCAGGGTTTAAGTTCACAAAAACGTCAATATATTGTAAATGACCCATTGGAAACATATAAAAATGGGTATAAAGGTGATAATAGGTATATGTAAACATATATAATTGGTTTTACGATCAAAATTACTATACAATAAAATATATTTAGGACTATGTTTTTCTGTAGACCTCCACTAAACCTAAAATAGGGCTAGAAAGATAGTTTCCTTAATTTTCTCATAATTGCACATACAAAAGGATCCAAAGGTGATTATTTTAGTTATTATAATATTTTATCAAAGGTTTGAAGTCATCTTGATGATTAGTTAAGTTTTATTTAAATCATAACCAGCCATAGAGTGTGTAAATAGACATATTTTCAAGATTCCAAATATACCCCTAAAGAGAGTGTTTTTGAAGGTTGAGTTCTTATTGACTCACTTACACCATAGTGGTATCAGAGATCAGTCTTAGTTTTCCAAAAGTTATTTTATATATCAGTAAAGGAAGTAAGAACAAGCCATAAAATAGAGGCTTTTAGAGATGGCCATAAGAGAAATAGGTAGAGGTGAGAGGAGGCAATATACTCAGTTAGTCTTAAGGAAATTAGAGAAATTTAATCTAGGTTGTAGGCCATGGAATTTTCACAAATAATGAGGTGAGAAAAGAAGAGGATATGCAAAATGAGATAGATAATATGAAGCAAGCCTTAACATGCTTACAACAATGTTTAGAAGAGTGCAATAAATCCAAACAAGGATTCTTCATAAAGATGAAGAAGGTGGTCAAATGGCAAATTAGGTAGATTGGATAAAGGAAAATGAGCAAGTATGAAATTAGACATTGGAAAAGGATAATAAGGATGTTCGCAAATCAACTCAAGAAGGATGAGATTGAAAAGACAATCATGCCTTAATGTTTTAGTTCTAATAATATATTTAAGTGTGTGATTTTAGGTATGTCTATGGATGAATAAAATGCCTAATTTAAGGCATAAAAATGTGAAAGAAACAAATAAGACCAGTTGCTAATGGACCACAAAGAGTTGGTTATAAATATGAAATATGAGGAATAAGAGAAAATTATAATCCTTAACCAAGAGGATGAGAGAGATGAAGGAAATAAATAATGATCCAAAGAGAAGATTAATGAGGTAGGATTGATGTTGTAAGATGATTGTTTCTAACTAGTTTTTGCTTTTTCACATTTAGAAGATGAAAGAAACTAAGATAATGGTCAGGGGTTTGTATGTACCTGGATGAAGTTTGTGCACCGTAACTAGACGATTGAAGGAGCTCCTCTTTGGCTTTGGAGGATGACACCTATAGAGAGAATAAGACTTAAATAAAAAAATGTTAGATAGATATATGGTGGACTGCCAAGCAAAGCTCGGTCCCAGAAGTGCAAAGACTTCTTTGAGGGATGACAGTCCACTAGTTGATAAAAGAGTGTTGCTAGAAAGAGAAATGGTGAAAGACTAAACAAAAGAAATAGAGATAATGCATACCTGTATTCTGTTGTCGGTCTGTCACAGTCACCGACGTCGGTGGTTCTGTTGGCATCGGTTGTTCAAGTTGCCAACGGCAGTTATTATGCCGATGTCGGTAGGGGAAATGGTCAATGTCAGTCAGGGCAATGGCCTTGGGCAAATTTTGGACAGGGTTGTGGTTGATAGAGGAGTCTGGAAGGTCTGTCTGGGAGTTTGGAGGTCTGTGTGAGATTGCACGAAATTCAATAAAGTCTTAAGAGGGACAAGGGGTAGAGGATAGGTTGTCAAAAAAAGGGGTAAGGGTAGGAGGAAGGCCTCTCAACCTCTCTAGGAGGAAAGTCAGGTTTGGTCTGGTCTATAATACTTAGAAGTAGCACACGAAGATTGATTACAAATACATTCTAAGTTACTGGAATGAAATAAAAGAACAATACTTAGCTCTTGCTTGCTAAAGAAGGAGTGTAGAAGACTTGTCACTAATGTAGCTGATGTAGAAGACTTCCTGCAATGTTTCAATCAGGGGTGGAGTGACTGATGCAGAGTTCCTGTAGCCTGTGATGCTTGGCATGCATTCGGGAGAGAGAGAGAGAGAAGTCAGATTTCGAGTGCAAGAGAATTCACATTCGGGTTTGTGATTAGTCTTCCGTTCGGCTTGCAAGTTGGTTTTAAGCAATCGACGTTGGTGATCCCACCGGCGTCGGTCGAAGGGTAACCAATGTCGGCGGCTAGAGAATGGGAAAAAAGGCTATTTTTAGCCTTTTTCTCATTCTTCCATCTGTCAAGTTCAGCTATCATTGGAAAATGGTCCAAAGGCAGATTAAATAGGCGTGAGAGGTTAGTGGGAGGGTTGAAATAGGTCTTAGGTAATTAAGAAGGGTCATAGGGTGATAAATGAGGTATCCAAGGGCAAGGTGAGGTGTCATGGGTGATGTGTCAAGGGTGGTGTTATTAATTTAAAATAGGTATTTTATTTTAAATTAATAAGTGTGTGGGTTAGGAATGTTTAGAAGTGGACCAAAGGGGACCAAGGGGGAGTCGACCAAGGAGTAGACACAATTTTGGTGTCTGCATTTGCCCCTTTTTGTCTTGTTAGTTGTTCTGACAAACTGCAAGACAAAAATAGGAGTAAATTGCCCCAGGTATGGGATAAGGTCATTTTTGTCCTGTTGGTTGTTCTGGTGAACTGCAAGACAAAAATAGGAGTTGGTTACCCCAGATGAGGGATGAGGTATTCCCCCTCAAAGTGGGAGTCGAGGGAAGGTAACCTGATATCAGGTGCCAATTTGATAGATAGAGGATGGATATGGTGAAGTTTGAGTGTGAACGTTGTAATAGTTGGGATTACGCGTATACCACTTCACGTGATAGGTAGGTCAAATTGTCACAGTCAAAGGTCGAGGAGTGCTAAAATCAAAATAACCGGTCCCTAGTATTTAGTCATAGTTGATTGGGTTAAACGATCCAAGTTGTAGCTCCAATCGTTGTCGTGTTCCAAGTATCCCAGGCTCAAGAAGTGCTCTTGGAAAACATGAAAATGTCACAAATATTGGGGATCAACTTGCTCACGATCTGACAATAGGTGTGAGGGTTATAATATGGTTTGTGGACAATTTTGCTAACTATTTGTGAGGTAGCATATATGCAAAAATAACCAAGGCAAAGTTGTCTCGAAAGTGGTTGTGGTCTGAGGAGATAGTTGCGATCTCCAAGGTCATTGGTCGAGGTGGGTTGAGATATAAGCCATCTCAAGTGGCATGTGTTGTGGTCAAGGAGATGGATGTGATCTCCAATGTGCCCCATGAGAAATCTAAGGTGACTTCTATAGTGTCAGGGCTAGTTGCTTGGTCATGATGTTTGGGTTGGTATAGATAGTTGGTCCATTAGATGGATGGACGAAGGAATGGCCGAGCTAACCTCAAAGGACCCTATGTCAACTGAGTGCTGCCTACATAGCCCCTATTTGAAGGGCCTCAGGCTAATGTAGTTCTCCCTAAAAGGGAGGGAGAGGGTTGGTTATGGATGGGGTCAGACTAGGTTAAGTCATGGTTAAAGGTTAAATGGTTTGTCCATCAAGTAGATGAACAACGGAGGTGGCCGAGCTAACTCTAGAAGATATCATGTCATCTAAATGTTACCTACATAGCCCCTATTTGAAGGGCCTCAGACCAATGTAGTTCAGGTTGGTTGATAGATTGGTTTGGTCAGGTTATAAATGATGAGGGTAAGATGATGTTACAATGTTTTCCATATTGTGTGATGGTGTATTCTGTAACATTGGTTATAGGGTTTTCCATCCCTAGCAATTTTCCATATCGGTGATGGATGTGTGCTAAAAATGAAATGAGTATGTTTATGCTTCAGCAAGTAATGGTTTATGCTTAACATAAATTGTGTGGTCGATAGTTTCCATGTGTATTAGTGTGAATTGGCTATGATAGTGTGAGTGGTCTGGAAATGTTTGGTTTGGTTGGGTTTGTTTTGGAAATGATTTGGTTGGATTGTATGTGACTAAGATGTATAAGAAGTGAAAGGCGTGTTGCTCTTTCATTGACAAGGATCATAATGATGGCATAGATAAGGTTTTTGCAAACAAAAGCCCCATTCATGCATTACATCTTTTGACCATTGGTTTATGTTAGAGAAATAGTTGAATCACTTGACATTAAGTGAGCTTGAAATCCCTTGAGTATGTTGGGGTAATAGGTTTGATTATGTGAGGTATGAGGATAGCGTAACCCTTTTTAGCAAGGATAACTTTGCCCCTTTTATAGGCGACCCTGAGAACGACTACAGGCAAGTCCATGACTTAATAGTTTGTCAGTCAATTTTTTTTTTTTGGTAGACTGATCGATGTGGGAAGTCTACGTGGGCATGTTGTTTTGTTTTGTGGTCATATGTGAAGCTGATCGATGTGGGAAGCTTCTGAGAGAGTGATATTTGTAGCAAGATTTTTTAGGCATAGCCATCCTTCGAGGGATTGGTCTATGTTTTTACTTTATATGTTTTTGAGGGCTTTGAATAGCTATCCTTCAAGGGAGCAGTCTATTAGCTACAATAATGATGATGCAGCTATCCTTCGAGGGAGCAGTCTACATTTATAGTTTATGACCTTTGTATAGGCATCCCAATTTTTTTATTTATTTTTTTACTGGACTTTTGGTCATGGACTTGACTATAGAGGTTTGGGGGTTTCCCTTTTATTAAGACAAAGCATTCATGTTTTATAAAAGGGTTACATAGTGGTTATTTAGGGGAATAGGGTTGAAAGGAATGAGGATTAAAATGACAGGGATTTCTCAAGGGACGAGCTCAAGTTAAATATCAAGTGAATGAGTACTCGATTAATAGTAGAATGGTCATAGATGCAAGGCATTAAGGGGCTCAATTTCTGGTCAGCCTTCAAGAGAAGACAGATGATAAGTCCCTGATCCATACTTGTGCATTATGATATAGGGTCTGAGCCAATTAGGAGCAAACTTGCCTCGTTTACTTCTTTCTATGTTGGTCACGTGTTGGTTTTCTTTAAGGATGAGATCCCCAATTTTGAAATCTCGTTCTCTCAGATTTTTGTTATAGGCATGTTTGATACGATTTTGATAGATGTGGAGATGGTTAAGGGCAGCAAGATGATGTTCATCAAGTAACTCAAGTTGAGCTAATTGATCTTGATGAAAGTCATCGTTAGAAAGAATGTCGTGCAAAGAGACACGTAAAGAAGGTATTTGTACTTCAAGAGGTAGGACAGCCTCTATTCTGTACACTAAAGAGAAAGGTGTAGCACCTGTAGGGGTTCGAATGCTAGTGTGGTAGGCCCACAAAGCGAAGGGAATGTGAATGTGCCAATCCCTTCAAGTATCGTTAACCACCTTCATGAGGATTTTGGTTAAGATTTTGTTAGAAGCCTCAGCCTGTCCATTGGCTTATGGGTAATAAGGTGAGGAGAAGCTGAGTTTGATGTCAAATGAGTCACAAAGTTTCTAGATAGTTTTTTTTTGAAAGACTTGCCATTATCGGCGATGATTTTGTGAGGTACACCGAAACGACAGATGATGTGTTGGTTGATGAAGTCGATAATTTTGTCAGCTTTGGCAGAGACAAAGGAAATCGCTTCCACCCATTTAGTGAAGTATTTAGTTGCAGTGATAATTGATTGATGTCAGAGAGATGAATGGGGGTTAATCTCATAGATTAGGTCTAAGCCCCATTGTGAAAAGGGCCAGAAGTCCGTAGCAACTTATAGAGCATGGCTAGGGATGTGAAGTAAGTTAGCATGTTGTTGGCATTTGATATAATGCCAAACATAGTCGCTGCAATCTTGGTGAAGAGTGGGCCAATAATAGCCCAGGAAAAGGATGCATTTTGCAACCAAGTTACCACTGAAGTGTCTGCCACAAATCCCGTCATCGACTTGTTTGATGGCATGAGATGTTTCAGTGGAGGTTAGACATCGAAGAAGGAGGCCATCGAAACCTTGTTTATAGAGAAGACCCCCTAGCATAGTATATTGAGCTGTGCTTTTGATAAAATCCCATTGCGCATTACTAGAGAGATCATGGGGGACAATAGAATAAGTTAAGTAGTCCACAAGTTGTTTATACCAAACATCCTATGGACTAGAGTCAATGGTGCTAACGAGGTTGATGTTAGTGGAGATATATGAAGGTAATGCCAAATGGTGTACCGCAACATAGATTCTCGAGGAGGTAGATGATGATGGGATACATGAGGTGATGGAGGCCATGGTGTTGGCAAACTTATTCGTAGATTAAGGAATAGTTTGCAAGAGGTAATGGTCTTAAGATTCTAGGAGGGTGTCAACACAGTGTTTGTACCTTTGCAAAACTTCATTTTTACAAAGATATGAATCGTTGATTTGATTGAAAACTAGTTGTGAGTTACCAAAGATGTTGATGGTCTTGGTGCCTAGGAAAAGGGCAGTTTGATGTCCCAAAATTAAGGCTTCATATTCAGCCATGTTGTTGGTACATTCAAAGTCAAGTTTGAAAGATAGAGGCATGGACTCACCCTCATGTGGGATGAGAATGACCCCTGTACCCCCACCGTGTTGACATTTGGATCCGTCAAATAACATTGTCATTTGATAGAATATGTCATCAGTGGAAAGTGTGGCGATCAATTTGTCAGGTAATTCACAGTGAGAAGGTTAGTTGTCAGGTAGAGGGGCATTCGCTAGTTGGTTAGTGATTGTTTTCACCTTTATAGATTTCTGTTGGATGAACTCCAAGTCAAACTCAGCAAGAAGCATGAGCCAACGAGCCATACGTTGATTTTGGTATGGCTTGGAATGCATGTATTTTAGAGGGTCAGTATGGGTGATGACGTAAGTTTTGTGATTGAGAAGATAATGATGGAGTTTGGTGGCAGCAAAGACTAATGCCAAACAAAGTTTTTCGATATGAGTATACCGAGTTTCATAGTCAATGAGAGTTCAACTTATATAATAGACCGCTTGCTCATGATGTTGTTCATCTCGATGCGCGATCATGGCACCTAAAGAATGATTTGTTGCTGAGATGTAGAGATAGAAAGGTTGGTCATCTTTAGGTGGAATAAGGACTGGTGGAGAGACAAGATAATTCTTAAGAGCCTTAAAAGCCTCTTGGTAGTGCTTATCCCAATTAAAGGAGATGTCCTTCTTGAGGAGGTGATGAAAGGGTTGATATCAGTTGGAAAGCTGTGAGATGAAGTGATGGATAGATTGAAGCTTCCCTTACAGGCTGCGAAGTTGCCTTAGATTGGTAGGTGGTGGCATCTCGATTATAGCTCAAATCTTAGAGGGATCAATCTCAATGCCACGAAGAGAAACGATGAACCCCAAAAACTTCCCTGAGAGAACCCCAAAGACGCATTTCTTGGGGTTAAGGTGAACATTATATTGAAGAAGGCGAGTGAAGATTATTTTAAGGATGGTTAAATGGTCACGGTGAAGTTTAGATTTGCCTAGTAGGTCATCCACATAGTCCTCCATGATTTTGTGGAGGAGATCATGAAAGATGTAGATCATGGCGCGTTGATATGTAGTGCTTGCGTTCTTTAGGCCAAAAGGCATGACCCTATAGCAAAAAGTCCCCCATGGGGTGATGAAGGTAGTTTTGTACTGATCTTCTGGTGTAATTAGGATTTGGTTATATCTTGAAAACCCGTCCATGAGTGATAACATCTCATGACCGGCCATAAGATCAACAAGTTGGTTGATGTTGGGTAGAGGAAAATCATCTTTTGGGCAAGCCAGGTTAAGGTCACGATAGTCAGTACAAATTCAGATCCCCCCAGTTGCTTTGGTGATAGGGACGATATTTGACACCCATTACAGATTATCAATGGTTTAGATAAAGGAGACGGAGAGAAGACGCTGAAGCTCCTCTTTGACAAGGAGTGCCACACGAGGATGCATCTTGTGAAGCTTTTGCTTGACAGGCTTAGCTTCTGGGTTTGTGACGATGTTATGAATGATGATGTTAGGGTCGATGCCAAGCATATCGCTATAGGTCCAAGCAAAGGCTTTGCTATGGTCTGAAAGGAATTTGGTGTAGTCAATTTGTTCCTGGGCTTCCATAGATTGACCAATCTTTAAAACGTGAGGAATATCAGAAGATGGGAGATTAATGTCAATGGTCAATTCATTTAACATAACCTGTGTTTCTGAAGGAAGTGATCGTTAGATGAAAGAGTCGTCTGCACCCATGTAGGTGAGAATGGCATCATCATCTACACATTGGACAGTGTTGATGGTAGCAGATTCATCATTTATCATGTTTGGATAAATGAGAGGGAGTGACCTGGATACCCCACCTAGTTGATAGGTTAGGGGTTCCAAGCGAATGGCATTATGGAAAAAAAACTAGGAGGGATGGAAACCACTGACTCCGTAGGTGAAGATGGGGGAATAGGTGAGTTTGGAGGTGATTGGCCTATGATAGGTTTGGGGTGAGGGTTTTTAGAAGTTTTAGTAGGTTATTCAAAACCCAAGCCATGTCACTTCTTGGCATTCTTTATGGCCTCGTCATTTGGTGGTTCGATAGGCTAGTGGGAGCCTTGTTCGTAGCGTCCAAAGCCAAAGCCCTTCCACGCACACCTATAAAGATAGGTGTGAGAAAAGTTTGGGTTGCCAAGAAAAGAGAAGTCAAATGTAAATAGTTGGGGTGATGAAAGAGGGTTCCCATCAGTGGGAGCTCGATCTAGCCCTCCATAGACAAGATTTGTTTGAAGATTGGGAGGACCATAAGGGATGACCATTTTGATACGATGGTCATAGCTAGGATCGTGATGAAGTTTTCCATACTCTTGAGGAGTCTGGAACATATCAAAGGTGAGTAAATCATACTCCCCAAGTGAAAGACGTTGGAAGATATCTTCCATAAGGTCTTTTATCGTCACTTGAGGAAGTGGTGTAGGTGTAACCGCTGTTTATGTACTTGTTGAAGCTTCTGCGGGTGGAGGCAGTGTTTGGGTCGATGTCTTGAGAGGAATGAGAACATTCTTGGGTCGATAAGTTGTGTTGCATGTCTTGAAAGGGGAGGGGTCTGCGGGAATGACATGGACTTGACCATCGTGTTCAAATTTGACACAACGGTGTAATGTAGAAGGGACACAGGCCATGGCATGGATCCAAGGTCATCTTAATAACATGTTGTATTGGAACTCTCCCTCAATGATGTAGAAGAGCTTTGGGATTTTTCGTGGACCAACACAAATATGTAAGATGATGGTGCCAATGGTAGTGGTAGTGGTGTCATTAAAAGATCGAAGAATTGCATTGATTTTAGACACACAATTCTTTGGGAGGGCTAATTAGTCAAAAGCATGGGTGGAAATGATATTGATGCTAGTGCCCCCATCAATCATAACTCACTTAATGTGAGTTCGATCAACGTAGGTTGTGATGAAAAGGGCAGCATCCTGATCTTCCAAGTTGGAGGTAGGTAATAGAGGCGACGGTGGGTAATGATTAGACTAAGGCAGCTAGTGGTTGGGGGTCCTCGGGTTAGACCTCCACTGCCTATAAAGCCTTGATTAAAGCTTGATGATGTTGTGGAGAGCTTTGAATGAGGTCATATAAGGACATCTTCACGGGGGTTTGGTGAAGCTGTTTTACCATAGAATCATGGATTGCCTCCAAAGAAGTGGGTTGGGATGTACCCAAGATAGAAATCTTGGGTTTGGGTGGTTGAGTAGGTTTGACAAATGGGTAGGTCCAAGGAATAGCAGCTTTCTCTTTTGCTTTATCCTTTAAAGTTTGTGACCTAGTGGCCACATTGATGGTGTTAATCTCGAATAAAGGGGATGAATGAGATAAAGGGACCATAGTCTGATGATGGGATTCTGATGAAGGTGGAGAGGTTGGAGCAACATTAGACGGTGTTGGAGATTTGTTGATAGTATCCTCAACAAGAAGAGTGTTTTTTTCCATGAATTGGCAGATGACAACCTTAAGGGCACAATAATTTTTAGTGTCATGCCCAAGTGTGTGATGATATTGGCAAATTATAGTATCATCAAACCAAGACAGCTTTGGTCTGAGAGGTTGAAATGGTTTGATAGGTGGAAGAGTGATGTTAGAAGTTTGCAAAAGTCAGCGTAGTATCAAAGCATATGAACCCACTAAGGGGTCCATGCTTGTTGATGTACTAGGTGTTGATGACTTTTGTTTGGGAGTTGTTTAGGGAGACTTCCGTACCACCTTTTGGGTTGGTGGTGCGGCCACTCGTGTAGATGACACTTTCTTTGTGAGGGGTGCCAAATTTTTCAGAGGAGGTAGGTTTGTGGTGGGTAAAGGGAGTAATGGAGGCAACTTGTTTTTGTTAGGTATTGGAGTAGGGAGCACTCCTATTAAGGTAGAGGGATGTGGGCCCAAAATGGAGGGCAATGATGATGGTGGAGGAGGACTTCTCCAACGTGGTTTAGTAGCCTTCTTTAGTTTAGTGTGAGGATTACTATTGTGCGAGGCAAGGTTCAAGTCTACCTTCACTTGTGGGTAAGTGAGGTTAGATATGGGGCGAACACCGAGGGATTTAACCAGTGTTGGTATGGTGGATGTTTGTGAGGGTTTAGGTTCAGATGTGGACGGTTGGGCTTCTAAATATTTAGAAGTAGAAGCCTGATCTTCGTTGGTGACTTTTGGAGATTTTGTCATAGAAGGGTCGACAGTACGAGATGAAACGAGATATGTAAGATAAGGAGCTTTGAGTCACTCCCATAATGCCTCATGCTCTAACTTCTTTGAATGGAGAAATCCTAAGTTCTCAACCAATCGAGAGAATGGTTTGGAAGATGTTGGATGAGGCTTTGGTTTTTTAGAAGATGTGGGTGGTTGTGAGACTAAAAATGTGTTAGATGTAGCGATCTCTGGCCAAAGGTGAGAAAGAGTCATCACTGGATCATCTTCAGTCAAAGTAGGTGAAGAGACAAGTTCTTCTCTTGGTGGAGAAGGAATTGGAGAATGTGACTCTTCAAGAGGATAGAGGGCAGGGATGATTGTGCCTTCTACTTGTGGTTGAGGAGTAGGAAAGTTAGGGTCCTCCATTGGTAGTAGGAAGGATGAAGGTGGGGCTAGTGGTGCTCGTATGGTTAAAGCATCCTCCAATATAAGAGGGGTAGATGGAGAACTAATAGGAGAAGAAGGTTCTTCCACCTATGGGGAGAAATAGGAGAAGAAAGCTCTTCTACCTATGGTGGACAAATAGGAGAATAAGGCTCTTTTGCCTATGATGGACAAATAGGTTGATTAACCTCTTCGGTTTGTGGAAGAGGTTGGTTAGGGATGGGAGGCGAAACCATGTTGACTGTGCATATATTATGCTCTTGGGGGTCATCAGCCATGGACTGAATGTTATTTTGACTAGGGGGATGGTTAGGGAAAGGTTGTCTAAAGATGTCTATGTTTTGGTTAGGTGGTGCATTTGGGTTATCCAAAACAAGATCACCTTTATCTATCATGTCTTGGACAATGTTTTTGAAGGTTTTGTAGTTGTTTATGTCATGGCCTTTGACACGGTGATAATGACAACAGTCATTTTACCTATACCATGTAGGGATGGCTTTTGAGTGGTCAAATTATGGTAGTGGTTGAATTTGGGGGAGATTGAGGACTCCCTGTTTAACTAGTTTATCCAACACGGATGCGTATGATTCTCCAATTGGAGTATATTGACACTGTACGTATCGTTGTTGGAACTATCATGTAATGCTTTGAGATGTGGAAGGTTCGGATTGATTAGTTGTGGTAGATGACGATGATCTAAGTACCATAGCATTTGCTGATCCCTTAGACTTGGAATTGGAGGAAGAAAATTTGGAAGAAGAGTCATTTGATTTTACGTTAGTTTTTTTACTATGCAATTTGACTTTATTTTCTTTGACAGCACGGAGTTCAAGCTTCTTGGCCATGGTGAAAGCTTCGTCAAATGTGCAGAATGTTTGGACCCGCAAGGTAGATGAAATGTGTTTGGCACACGCTTGTGAAAAGAGCTCAATGAGCTCAAGTTGAGGTAAAGAAAAGGAGAGCTGGCTGATTAAACTTCTCTATCGAGCATTGAAATTAGCTATGGATTCATCATCAAATTGTCTAATAGAATATAGGTCTGTGATGGAGACTTTTTTAGTGATGTTGATAGAAAAGTGGTCAAGAAATAGTTGAGCTAGTTGAGTGAAGGTAAATAGAGAGTGACTGGTAATAAAACTATACCAATCGAGGGTAGCACCAGAAAGCGACATGGGAAATGTGCGTAGTAATAACGCATCATCATGTGTTATAAGGTAACAAGCGTGTCTAAACGCTCATAGATGTTGCTGTGGGTCCTCCTTACTCTGAAAGTGAGTAAACTTGGGAAGTTGCCACTGACTAGGATATGGTCGGATTGGGACTGAAGGATGAATAGGTTCATTATAGATTTGTTCATATGAGAGAACATTTTTTGAACCCGAAATAGGTGTCTCAAGATTAGACTCCTTATCCATCAACATCTTGATTAGATCGGTTGATGGATTTGCAGGTGGGGTGCCCCCCAGGTTGTAAGGCATTTGGAAGGTGTTAGGAGGGGCGTATGATGTAGTTGGTTGCACTTGTATAGGTGCAACATATTGGTAACTAGTCATAGGGACTGATGTTGAAGTCAAGGGTGGTTGTGTTATGAAGCTAGAAGGCAAAACTTGGCTTGATGTCGCCAAAGGTGGTTGAGTGGCGACAACACTTGTTGAAGGATAGGTGGTTACTCTTGTATTTATGGGTGAAAGAGTAGGTGGGATGGAGACAATTAAGTTTTGGAATGGTGTAGGACTTTGTTGAATGGTTTATGGTTGAGGGGGTACAGGAACCCCAAAGGAAGTAGGTCTAGAAACAGAAGGAGAGGTCACACTTTGAAGATTGGTCATGGTTAGGTTGTTGGTTGAGGTAATGGCCTAGGTGACCATGGGTTGGGTTATGGAGGCTGTTGATACGATTGCCGTGTCAACTAAGGAAGTTGGCATCCCATAAACTGGGTTGCCTGAAGAGTCTTGCATTTGACTTCTTGCGAGATAGTGCTGAAGAGCCTTGACATTGAGGTCAAGGAATCTTTCAAAGTCTTGGTCCCCTTCAGGGACAATATGGGGTTGAGTTGAGGTTGGAGTACACTCGACATCTAAATGATACTCCATTAGAGGACTTGATATAGAAGGTGAAGGCAGGAGTGGTTATTGCCTTGCATGGTCAACAAGAGTTTTGGTTTGACTATGTGTCAAAACCATCCAAGGCAAAAGGGGGGTTTAGGTTCTGAAAACTATATGTTTCAGCCTTAGAAAACTAGAGTTGGTGTTTTTAACAACAAAAAGGTTAGGTTTTTAGCTTGCTGTTTTGAGAAGAATTTTTTTGACAGTGACCGACATTGGTGGAAAAATTGATGTCGGTGAAGAAAGTTATCGATGTCGATCAGATAACCGATGTCAGTGAAGATAAGTTGTTAACATCGATGGAAAAACCAATGTCAGTTACTGTGTATTTCTAGAAAATTTAGAAAACTAAAAGTTTTTGGAAGAAAGAAGAAAGTTCTGAGTTGTTCTTGGAGCTCAGAATGCGACCTCACTAGCTCAAAAAACCAGATAGAGATAGAAAAATAGATGAAGACAAGCAGCCTCTAAACGTTAAATTCCTAAGAATAAGTTTTAGAGTCTTCTTGGCTTATGCCTTAGAAGAGTGTGTTTGGGAAGTTGGGATTTTAGAATGGGTCCTTAAAGAGGTAGTCTAAAGTTGGTTTCGGGTTAGTTTTGGTGCTCAAAATATGTATTAGGTTCCGTACATGGCCTGGTGCTAGGAGCTTGCTCCCCTCACTTCACGAGCCCAAAGATAAGCTGGGTCACTTAGTCATTATATACTTCCCCTAGAGTTTATACTTTGCCAGAGAACAGAGTGGGTTCTCCCCTTGGTAGTGAAGTCCAAGTAGGATTACCAAGAAGGGCAAGGTATCTGCTAGGTGATGAAATCCTAGTCCGGCCTTGTCTCAGGTATGTTTAGATGTTTGATTGTGAATGTGGTTTGGATGTGTAACATAAGTGCACTACGCTTTATTCATAATGCGGTTTTAATTACTAGATGAGCTAAAAATGCATTCAAGCAGGAATGAGATGAATAGATTTTAAGCCCAAATTGAAATGTTTTGTTTGGATGCAAACAAGTGGAGAAAGGGTTAAGAGTATGAACTACTCTAAGATGCAGGAAAGAAGTGACAAGAAGAAAAAAGAAATGTTCTTTTTAACTTGTGCTAATGGTTTCATTTCGAGATAAAAAGATAGAAGGAAAGGATGCACGAAGAGATCTAATGCACCTATATGAATGTTTGCCTTTAGAAGAAATGAACACAAGGAAAACTCTAGGGTCCCACCGAGAGTGCCAGAAATGTTTCTAACTAGTTTTCACTTTTTCACATTCAAAAGATGAAAGAAACTAAGATAATGGTTAGGGGTTTGTACGTACCCAAATGAAGTTTGTGCACCATATCCAAATGATTGAAGGAGCTCCTCTTTGGCTATGGAGGATGACACCTGTAGAGAGAATAAGACTTAAATAGAAAAATGTTAGATAGATATATGGTGGACTGCCAAGCAAAGCTCGGTCCCAAAAGTGCAAAGACTTCTTTGAGGGATGACAGTCCACTAGTTGATAAAAGAGTGTTGCTAGAAAGAGAAATGGTGAAAGACTAAACAAAAGAAATAGAGATAATGCGTACCTATTGGTCTATCACAATCGTCGACGTCGGTGGTTCTGCCGGTGTCAATTATTCAAGTTACTGATGTCAATTATTATTCCAATGTCGGTAGGGGAAATGGTCGATGTCGGTCAGGGCAATGGCCTTGGGTGAATTTTGGACAGTGTTGTGGTTGACAGAGGAGTCTAAAAGGTCTGTTTGGGAGTTTGGAGGTTTGTACGAGATTGCAGGGAAGTCAATAGAGTCTTAAGAGGGACAAGGGGTAGAGGATAGGTTGTCAAAAAAAGGGGTAAGGGTAGGAGGAAGGCCTTTCAGCCTCTCCAAGAAGAAAGTCAAGTTTGGTCTGGTCTATAGTACTTAGAAGTAGCAAACGGAGACTGATTAAAAATACATTCTAAGTTACTAGAATGAAATAAAATAAGAATAATTAGCTCTTGCTTGCTGAAGCAGGAGTGTAGAAGACTTGTCACTGATGCGGCTGATGTAGAAGACTTCTTGCAATGTTTCAATCAGGGGTGGAGTGACTGATGTAGAGTTCCTGTAGCCTATGATGCTTAGCGTGCATGAGAGAGAGAGAGAGAGAGAGAGAGAGAGAGAGAGAGAGAGAGAGAGAGAGAGAGAGAGAGAGAGAGAGAGAGAGAGAGAGAGAGAGAGAGAAGTCAGATTTTGGGTGCAAGAGAATTCACATTCAGGTCTGTGATTAGTCTTCCATTTGGCTTGCAAGTTGGTTTTAAGCAACCGACGTTGGTGATCCCACCGGCGTCGACCGACGGGTAACCAACGTCAGCGGCTAGAGAATGGGAAAAAGGCTATTTTTAGCCTTTTGCCCATTCTTCCATCTGCTGAGTTTAGTTGCCATTGGAAAACGGTCCAAAGGCAGACTAAATAGGCGTGAGAGGGTAGTGGGAGGGTTGAAATAGGTCTTAGGTAATTAAGAAGGGTCATAGGGTGATAAATGAGGTATCCAAGGTCAAGGTGAGGTGTCATAGGTGATGTGTCAAGGGTGGTGTTATTAATTTAAAATAGGTATTTTATTTTAAATTAATAAGTGTGTGGGTTAGGAATGTTTAGAAGTGGACCAAAGGGGACCAAGGGGGAGTCGACCAAGGAGTAGACACAATTTTGGTGTCTACAATGATCATGAGATGATCAAGACAAATGGATAACATGAAGAAGATTCTCAAAAATAGTGCAAGCCAACTACAAATCAAGTAGTCAAGTAGGAAAGAGATGAATAATTCCATATGCAAAGAGGAATAAGTGAAAGCATGTGTAGATGTATACCAAATGATCGAGACAATCCATGTATAGGAAAATATAAGAATATGGAAAAACAAGTATGAGTAGTCAAGATTTTAATATAAGAGAAGAATAAAATCATAGTTGCAGTAATTGAAAAACATTGTCTCGAAGAAAAAGTTAAAGAGAACCAAAAAGGAGAGGTAGAAGATTTCAAACCAACATCAAGGCTAAAGGATCAATAAGGCATGGTTGAGAAAACCATGGATGAGAAGAGGTCACCACAGTTGAACAAACCAAGGAGGCATAATGAAGCCAATAATGAAGAGACTATAATTATGATAAAGTCTTATGAGAAACTTAAGAAGGCTATAGAAAAAAAGATGTGAAGGGTCATGACATCCTTGAAGAGACCATTGAGTCTCCTGAATATAAGTTTATTTATGCTAAAAATGTTATTTGTGTACGTATGGAGATATCAAGACAAGAAATACTCCATTACCATATCAAGAAGCCAAGAGATGAAGTACAATAGTTCATCATAGAATAAGGAAAGGAGGAGGAAAACCAAAATACTCATTAGAAATATAATTTAGATAACAAGCTAAGCTTGATGAGGGAAAATATCAACCCAAGAGCAGGTCAAGAAAACACTTCTAGATCATCAATGCATGATAAATCAAGTTACATGGAGAATGAACTACAAAATAAGAAGCTACAAGAAGATAAACGAAGAAGGCAAAATCAAGGTGAGTACATTAATTACTTGGAAATAATATTTTGTATATTGGCATGGTATTATTCATTTTTTCAATCCCATGAATAATATATGGAAAAAATTTCTAAATGAAAATATATCAGTATGGAATATATGAACAAGCCTTCACAAATTCAAGAGGAATAAATTGTGAATCAAGGGCAAGAGTAATGCTTGAAAACGAGACATTTGAGGTCGATTATAAAAAAAAGGAAATAAACATAAAAGTAAACAAAGAGTTCTTAAAAATAATAAATATCATGAATATGGAAGGTATCAAAACAAGACAAGGAGAGAGAATATTAGATAAAAGGATCATCAAACAAGCAAGAAAGAAAGTGAAAGATAAGAGAAGATAACTAAGAAAAGAAGAAGATGAGGGAGACAAAAGACAAAAGAATTGAAAGACAAGGAATGATAATTAATTTGAGTTGGATCTCAATTTTATCCCACTTAGGGAGTATGATGTAGAAGCATCATCAAGGATAATGTGAATTTTTGGTCTAATAAATCAATGTTTGGTCTTAGAAGGTCTAAAAGGTCAAGAAGGGTCAATAAGAAGCTTGTTTGTGCTCCATTTTATCATGTAATGGTAATGGTTAAGTGTATAAGGTCATTTTATACCCTTAGGAATGTTTTAAAGTTAGAAGGATTTATAAACTATCTCTTTTAATCTTCTTTCCACTTTTCCACCAAAATGAGAAATTTAAATATTTGAATTTGTTAGTAAGCAAACAAAGGGTTTATCATGTTATAAAGGACTTGTTCATATGATAAAAAGTATTTATGGTATGATTATAGGTATTAAGTGTCTTTAAACCCTCTACTCAATGTACACCTATCTTAATACCAATTAATATGCATCCAATGTAGGAAAGAAACCAAAAAACCATGTTTTGGGATAAACCATAAGTTGTTCAGAGATATTTGGTCTTGAAACAAGACCAAACTAAGTTTAGACATATATAATAACGTTATAAGGCTATAAGAAATACAGGATGAGATTAATAAATCAATAAAACAAGTATAAAATCTGATTTTATAGGTTTTTTTAGGGGGTTGGTTGATGGTGATATGTGTATGGTCTACAAGTCTGTATGTAACAATTTGGAAGAAGATTTAAATAATATTATTTTTGTGATGTATTTAATTGGTTTAATATATATTTTAATATTTAATTACATTTTTTAAATTTTCTTTAATATTTTCATATGCTTATATAATTGATCATTCATCTACAAAAATTTTAAACCTTGTAATTTCTAAAAATATGACTGTTATAGTTTGCTAAAATAGACATTTTCCATGTAATTTTATGAAAATAAGACTTAAATGGTAATTTAAATAGTAAGGTATGGTATTAATGGATAATATATAGGTGAAATAATCTCTTTGTAATCAATATATTCTAAAAAAAATCATTTTAATACTCTCAGGTCCTTGATAGCCATAAAACCCTAGACAAGGGTTTAAGCTTACAAAACATGCCATAACTCCTAAATGATCCATATAAATTCCTTAATTTTTTTTATAAATATGATATAGGATGTAATTTATAAGATATAATTATTTACAAGTATTTTAAATCTTTTAAATAAATATATAAATGACTATGTTTTACAAACCTATAATAAAACCTAAAAAATTAGGGATTCATTCACAAAACATTGAATATATTTAAAACACACCATAATTTTTGTATGAATTTTTTTAATATTATGATTTATTATGTCCTTTAGGTTATAAATGTTGTTTTTAATCCATGAATTTATTTTCAAAACTAGATATAGGTGACCAGTTTTTATAGACTGTGCATTTAAGCCTAGAATAGGGTTAAAAATCTAAGTTTTCTAAATTTTTTAAGGATTAAAGTTTGAAGAGATCATATAAACTAATAATTTATTTTATAGGTCATTAATTAATTTTATAAGTAATAAATAATACCATTCAATTTTGAGATTCATTCTATGCACAAAGAAAGAACCAAACATACATATTTGATCAAACTATAGACCTTAAAGGCAAGGTTTTAAATCATGTCTCTAGCATCAAGTAGAGACTAAAGGTATATAGAATAAATATAAATATATTTTTATGTTTATCATATCTATTCAATAAGTTCAAAAATCATGTTGATATACCTAGAAGTCCTAGTATAAGAGATATAGAAGGGGTCTACTCACATCATAAATTCATATAGAAAAACAAGGCTTACCCATGCTCATAAATGTTTATTCTTCTCCATGAAATAAATGGTCACATGGTATATCTCAAAAATTATCCAAAAATATAAAAAGGTCTAAGTCCATACCTTTGGTTAAAAGGGTCTTAAATACATCTACAAACACCTATACTTCAAATTTTACTAATTTGAAACTATGTCTAATTTTCCATTTGAGTTTTTGGATAAGAGACAAATAAAGTAGGTTAATTATTTACATTTATGATTTAATATAAAATTAAAGTGACCTTTAAGGTATTTATAAAAAGGTATGAATAGTGACAAAAGGGTCCAAAATCCAAATCTCCAAACTATGTTAGAAGGTAACACTAAGATTAAATTTTTAATTTAAAAGGTGCCATGTAGGATACTGCTCCATTGATTCTATTGGTACACCCATGTTTGGTGTAGAATCAATTCCTTTTTTTTGGCCTATTATCACTTTCACATTAGTTTAATCTTAAATTTTCACTACCCTACATAGCCAAAACAATTAAATGTAAATGTAGACACTTAAAAATTGGACACTTCATGACAATTTTAACTAATCAATCTTTTTATTTACACTAAAATCCTTATCCTTCACTAATCATCACCCGCTAGCCAATTAATTAATTTATTCCATAAACACATCCAATCTCATAAAATTTTCATCTTATTCCATTATTTAATTAATCCAAATTAATTAATTAATCTATATTAATTAGCTAATCCTTCCCTAATTCTATGGATTTTGAATATCCACAATTTTTAAAATTCTAAAAGTCAAATAATCCTCACATCATGATGTCATTCTCCACCTATTTCAGCTTTCTAAATTTCAATAATGCCACAAGATCTGCTTGTTCCCCATAATTTAAATTTTAAGATTCAAATATTCAACTTTGTAATTAAAATAATCCTCCATGAAACCCCACTATCTCCTCTATCTAATTTCTTGATCCTTCATTATCCCCACATGTTTCCACTATCAAATTAAATAACCCCACTTTATCCTCAAATATTTTTCACTATCTCTACTATATAATATTATAATCCCAAGGTTCCTACTTGTTTCCCACCATATAATTTTATAATATGAGATTCCCACTATCTAATTTAATAAACCTCAAATTTGACCAATCCTACACCCTTGATCAAGATCAATGGTTCATATCATCTCTGTAAATTTATAAATGGATCCATCCACTACCATTTAAAATAATATTAAAATATATAACAAATTTCAATCTAAAATCATATGAAGCTTCAACATTATTAGGCATGCAACCAATCAAAACATCAAGTTTGTAAGGAGGTGTTGCTAGTTTCATCCACATGTTTTGTCAAACCCTTTGTAACCACCTCTTTCAAACACAATAAATTACTCAAGATGGTAAGTTGAAGGTATGATATTTGGTATATTTCACTTTAATTATATCTTATTTTGTAATCTAAAGTACACTTTCATAAATTAAGTATTGTTTCCATTCATTTTGGATTTATACTAACAATTGATAATCTTTGTTCTTGTGTTACATTTTGGCATGCTCAGCGGGACTATGCACACAACCATATTTGGAATCATAGAAGCCTCTTCTCAAAAAAAAAAATATATCCTTATCTTTTGAATTTATAATTTATTTATTTTTTGGTTTCTCATCAAAGCTTTTTTTTTGAACTTATCATCTATTTAGTTTCAGGTTTCACATCAAAGAGATATTTTTGAACTTCTTATTTATCTACTTTCAATTTCCCCATCAAATAGATATTTTTTAAAGTTATAATTTATATACTTACAGGTTTCTCATCAAACATCTCTTTTTTAAAAGTTATGATTTGTTTACTTGCAGGTTTGCCATCAAATACATATTTTAGACTATTAATCCTCTATCTTGCATATTTATTTGGTCAAATATGTGGTTACCATAAAAACAAATGAATTTTAAAACACATTATATTTGGTGTAAAACTAACCAACATTTAAATTGGTGATTTTTAATTTTCTTGAGTGATTATTGATTATCTATTGTAATTTGGCATGTATATACTCTCCCATTGCCCCATTGGGGATCCTGGGCGACTAAAATACAAACGTTTACTCTTTACTTGATTAATTATTTAAGTAGTAATTAAATAATTTTCATTTCATTGAAATCTTATTTGTTTCTTAAATGTTGTGTATTTTTTTCCTTGCATCACAGTGGTGATGATTTACTGTAAATCAAAATCAAATTATGTGATTATGTGTTACCTAGGCTATACTCATGTATGATCTTTCTTTGTATCACATTAGCGATGATTTTCATAAAAATTAGAAATGAGCTTAGAATTTATTTTTTTAACTTTCTAGCGACTCTATCAATCATGGATTTTATCACCACATGGTAGGATAAATCCCATGTATTGACTAGGTATACAAATTAAGAATAATTGTTTCAATTTTCTAATCAGTTGTGCTTAAAAAGCACATCATGATGTGAGGGGTTTCATCCTCCAATACTCAATGTTTGAACAATGACATCAAAGACTAGTTCTTATATGTCACTCCATTAAAATTTTGTGATTGGATAGAGCACATAGAGACTAAGCATTTTTGTGTAAGTTTGTTAATCAACTTATTCCATGGTTTTTAGCCTCATCGTACCAAAAGGTATATATAAGAATCCCCTATTTAATATTCTAAATCCTTTTGTCTACATGAAGCCTTTTTTACTATCATATTTGTAGTGCACTGATAAGTGGTTAGCCTAGATAAGTTACTCTCAACATACACTTGAAATCAATTTAGTGGGTTATAGGCATGGAATCTTTTGTAGTCAATGCTTTGAAATATTGGGTAATCACTATCCATTAGACATATAAATAGAATTGTAAACCCAAAAAATTCCTCAAGACCTTATTTAAATCATCATTTTGTTGTGTGGTTTTACTTGTAATTAATCTCCTAGCTAATATGATTAATTTGGTTTATTTTTGTGTGTGCATGAACAATGTTTTTTTCCAATTAAAAATAGAAGTCAAATAAAATAAATCCAAACATTTGTAGATTCAAGTCCACGTCTAAATCTTAAATTGAGTTACATCAATTTGCATTAACTCCAACATTCATGGTGTATTTTACTAGAATCCAAGGTAGAAGTAACCCATATTTTGATTCCAATTTGGGTAACAATCCCTCAATTGTAATAAACTAATAAATAATTAATTCCCACCAAATTAAAAACATGATGGTAATATTGATAGCAATGTTGATCAAAGTGAATAAGGCCAAGAAAATACTAGATAGTGGTTTAAATTTGATGATGGAAAATCCTTTCTAAATAATATCTATATGAAAATAAAGGTCAAATCATGTCATCTCTAGCCCAAGTAGGTGATTCCAATTATGTTGAAAGAGACTCAGTGCACCTAGACTATATATAAGACCAAGAGGTCCATGAGTAGGATTAATCCACCACTATATATCATATAGATCAAGAGAAACATTATACTAAAACCCACGATTTAGATCATGAAGCTACTAGAAAAGTAAATTAAACTTTAGTAGAGTAGTCTTCTCAAGACATAAATAGAGTTATAATTGACCAAATTCAGCAAGATGGCCAAATGATAGTTACTTTGGCATCAAATTTAGTGGCCATATCATCCAATCAACAACACATCTCAACCAATCATCATCAACACATTTCATTTAGTCAACAAAAAAAATCCCCCAATAATTCTAAAGTTGGAAATAGGGTTTACATAACCACTAAATCTAATGCTAATTTACATTCATATCCTAATCAACTCATCAAACCTATTTAGACATCATCCACCCATCAACATACATAAATTTTTTCTCAAATCACTTATTTCGATAAATAGTGACAAGAGATGAAAAAAACTCTTAAAGAATGTTAGGAATGGAAACAAAACATGAAATTCTAGTATGAGGAACTATGTCCATATCCCTTCAACAAAAATATTTTACTAATCCCCTTTCCCCTTCACTTTGAGGTACCAAATTTTGATAAACATAAAGGGAAAGGAGATCCATACAACCACCTCAAATACTTCTTGATGGTTTGCCAAGAAGTGTCATATAATAAGATATTGTTGCTAAAGTTATTTATGTAATGCTTGGCTGGCCAAGTTTTGGAATGGTTCCTTCATTTGCCTAAAGAATTGATCACTACATTTTTAGACTTGTCAGAATTTGTGTGAGGCATTTCTCATATAACATAAAACACAAGTTGACATTTATGGAACATTTAAACTACAAAAAAATAACTTTATAAAGTTTTTCATCCTTTTTGCAATAATAGAGTAGTTTGGCCATCCTATTTCCTTGCTCATTTCATGAAAGACTATTAGCAAACATTTTTTTGGAGATTCTTAATCATGAAAAAAGGTATCATGTGAAAATATAATATGCCACTATATTTAATGAGATCATCCAAAATGGATTAAAAATTGAAAAGGAACTCATTGATAAGATTATAATTAAAGTGTTATCTAATGACCATCCACATCAACCTCAAGCTAGTGCTCAAGTGCAAACAAGAAAACCCAAGTTATTTAATAAGAATAAGAATGTAGTGGGAGATGGAGTTAAAGAGTCTAAACATGTATACAATGTTCAAATAAGTCATGTTTAAAATTTACAATCCACTTCAACTATCACTCTTAAAAAAGCACCTACCAAGACACAATATTGAAGAATAAACCTTGTTTATCTTGGACAACCAGTAGAATCTACTTTCCAATAATTTATAGCAATAAATATGACTATTTTCCCTTAAAAAATAATTTTAAACTAGGAAAACCTAAGCCAAAATGGTATAAATAATATAAATGTGGTGATTATCATTGTATCAAAGGTCATGTTATCCATTATTGTATGTAGCTCAAACAATACATACATGATCTATTAGATTGTGGTGATATTGAGCTAGATAATAATGCATCAATGTCACATAATCAAAATATGGGAATTTTCAAGGATCCATTCCTAAAACATGATCAACATAATCAGAAAAAATGAAATGATGATCACCACCAAGTCAAAACAACCACACCAATTATGTGTATTGTTGTAATGTCTCACATAATTATGATAACATTATGGACACTATAAAAATTAATTCCCATAATCAATATAACATAACTCAATGTGATATGCTCATTATCTTGGGAACTTTGATGCCTAAATCCAATAACCATGTCTAAACCTAAAAATGTTTTGTTACTACTCAACACCCAAAGGTCAAAATTTAAAGACCTTCCACATTAAAATCCCATAATAAAATCCCAAATCCTTCCATGTCCAAAATAAAACCATCCACATCCACAACCAAAAAGTAGTATGACCTTATTGAATACCTGGGGAAGACCCCTACACATATATCCATCTTGGATATGTTTTGAACATCCTCTATTCATAATCACATCTTATACCAAACCCTACAAAAATTAAATATCCCTACTAATATTGACCCCTCACAATTCCAACCACTTGTGGGACATTCATCCTGGGGTCAACAAATCAACTTTGATCACAATAATATCTCAATAGCAAGACCATCCCATAACAATCCTCATTAAATCAAGGTGATTATTTCAAAGCACAAAATCAAGATGGTACTCATAGATAATGGGTTAGAACTAAACATTTGTGTTGTGATCAACACACCCCCATTTTAAAAATTTCAATTTGGGCCCAATTTAAGCTGAAAATTCCATGTCCATATCTAAATTGTGTTAAGACTAGGGAAGTCCAAAATATAGGTTATCTTATCAATCTATGTATTATATTATGACCTTTAGTTTAAAATTATAAAAAAACATTAATGTCAAAGCCATATATCTATTTGGGCTTTCAATTATAAATGTTTGTCAAATTTTGGTTTTGATCTATAGACTAATAAGGCTAATACAATATTTATCAAAGTTTTATATACTATTTTTTAGGATAAAATTAGTTGATGGGTTAAATTTGCTTAGGCCACACATATATTTTACACCTAATATACCATAAAATTTAAGAAAAAAAATTACTTTTTACCTAGGTTTACAAGATCTCAAAACTTGTCTTCATCTTGCTTCCTTGCTAGTGATTTTGAATGTTTTAAGTCTACTTTTCATTTGGGTTGGTGGGATTATTACACATGTATTGATCCATTTATCCATGTCACATGACTATATTTAAAGTCTAAAAATTATTCTAATAACTTTAACAAGTAGGATTGTTCCATGTGTCTTCATCCTGTGTACTCAGCTCCAATGGCTATCTATACAGTTAATGATCCATGTGGCACAATCCTAAGAACTCACATCCTAACACACCAAGGTGATATGTAAAATCATTGTGAACCTATAGTGAATCAAATTTTTACACATGTCACCATATCATGGTAAAAATTTATGTAGTCAAAATGATAGATCATAAAATTATGGATCAAGCTATTAACTAAGATCATGCCATGTGTCCTTTTTGATCCAATCAACTACCATGTTTCATGCCATGTGTCATAAATTCATCCCTCATGCTTTAATAAAGATAAAAATATCCATGGGATGCCTCTAAGTAAGTGATAAAATGACACCATAACACTTTTCATCATCTTAGGCATCTGCATCTTATTAGGAGAGCATACATAGTCAAGACCTGGTGATTGTTCTAAAATGAGGTTCATCCACCTGTTGACATACATATTATTCATGGTTAATGAATATATGAAAAGTAATATAAGAATTTGGAGGAATGAAGACAAGCCATTTTTTATTACCCTACTCATCTATGGCTAAAAATATCTTACATAAGCCTCTAAGCTGAGTGACTAAGCGGATAAATGATTTTGCTCTACATGTCAAAATTTCACTTATTTATGACTTTCACATAGTTACACAGAGTGTGAATCCTAGTGATCACTTGGGGAATTGATATTAAGCCAAATGTCACAATCCCACTTACTCATAATCACAATCCCAAGACACATATTTCAAAATTGAATAAAGACCCATAAAAGTGAGATCAGATCACACATCCTCATATCACTTACCCACGATCAACAAGCTAGGTAATACAAAGGCAAGGACAAATTAGAAGTGAGTGAGGATATTCCATGTATCCTTTTTGAAATAAATAATAAAAAAAGGGAAATCAAGTCATAGAAAAGTGACAAAATAACATCTGGAAAAATTGATACCAAAGTGAGTCAATCGCCAAAATATAGCGATAAAAATCCACATGGAAAATAAACTTGTGTAAATCTACTACATAAAATCAAAATAAAAAAGAAGGATTGGTAGGAGACCAAAATGTTTTTAGCAACCAATTTATTTATGCATTCAATCTATGGGATCAAATTCTCAATTATGAATAAATTCTAAAACAAACTCAGATACAAAGCAATGATCATATTTATACAAATATTAGAAAGACTTAGATTTTTTATTTTATTAAAATTCATACATATAAATAAATTAGAGATATAAATAAAACTTGTAGAACCAATAAACAAGATGAAGTGGATTAGACAAATATATTGTTCTTGGATAAGAAGAGATTCATCTAGCACTATAAGGTGTCTATAACTCAAAGCTTCAAACATGTAGGATTCACCTTCAAGCAAGGATCATATTAATACATCTATGAAATTACATACCTTATTTATGACTCGATTCTATTCTTAGCTCAACTATCTTTACATCTAAGTATTTTAGCAAAAAATAATTCTACATGCATATCATAAAATCAAGCCACAACATCTTTCTAATTCTTTTAGTCAAGTTGAATGGGAGTTCCAACTAATTGTTCCAAGTAGGAATTTGGATCAGTTTTGATCCATTATTATGTTTAGATTAAAATTATATTTTAGAAGCATTTTAGTGTCTAAATTAATGATTATTTTTTTCATATGCATAGTTTGCATTATTTTTTTCCATATAGTACAAATTTAGACATATAAATTTGGACTCAGATTAGAATATGAGGCATCCCCATCCTAGGATATATATATACGTGTATCTTGTGAATTCCGAAGGGAGGATAATTTATCAATTATGGTGAATATGAAATTATAAATATTGTTTTAAAACTTTTCCTTGATGTGCTTGTCTTCTCCAAACCCTGTGTCTTATTAAGGAAGTTCCATCAAGCTAGAATGTTATTCATTTGAATTGTGCAGTAGTAAATTAGTATTTTGTGTTTTTCATAGATAATAATAATAATATATGTTATTAACATTGAATACAAAAAATCAATTCAATTGTAAAAAAATATTTGATTATGACTAGTAGGCTTATTAAATCATTTCTTCATGCTATGTAAAAGTATCTTCTTATAGTTGTTCCAATTTTACAATAGTTAATTTGAATGCTATGCATTTGAATCATAATAAGTTACAAGAAAGAGGAATATTCAAGTAGGTTGTTATGATTTTTTCTATCAACATGTGTATACCTTGAAATGACCTTCTCTTAAACAAGAGTGATGTAGATAAAATCTTGACCTTCTTGATGACTTATCCACCTCATTATGTAATTGCCTATTCTTGTTTCTAGGAGAAGTTAAAAAGATTGTTTTAACACTTAGATTCCTTTATCATGATTTTTGAGGTATTCCTAAAAAAATTAATATACCCCCTTGGGTACCTCATACACTTTCTAACACTCCATTTCACACCTAAGGCCCATACTTGTCTTCATCTCCTTATAACCCACAAAATGTATAAAGCTCCTTATCTAGAACATTACAAAGATTATCTTGGAAAACCAAACATATATTTTATTACCCATTTGGCTCTTCCTACTTTGTACATAATTTCATGATCAAACACTAATGTATGTATGTCTCTCTTTCTATTAGCCCTCATTTAGGTTTTTAAGCCTAGTAAACTAATATTTGGATCTACACATCCCTCACACAATTGAAACTCAAATATAATGTTTTATTCACTTTTATGACCTCCTAATAATTATCCTGATCAAATTTGAGTTCCTAAAACCTTGTGTACATAAGTAAACTATTAAATGGCTAAAACCCTAGACTAGGTGTATGCTTAGGCCAGAGCGGTAACTAGAATGATTTGACATGAAAATTAATTCGTTTAAATGAATTATAATGGTTTATTAAGGCATATAACATCATAATTAAATTTAATTCATTGAAGTGAAGCTCTCCATAATACTCCATAAGTATGTAGTTAGGCTTATTGGGTAACATAGTAGTACCGTCACCTTTTTTATTCATCCTAGTGACTTGATAGCTCATATATCACCTATAAATGTCTATAAAAGGTAAATATATATCCATATAGCCTATATATATTATTATAAATAATTTATACTTGACTTGAGGGCTCATCACCACCTTGCATACTCACAATTAGGCTTACATCTGAAAGTTTTAGGCTAATTCTAGACATAATAACCTTCACACGTGCCACAAAAATACCATATGATATTCAAAAGGGATAAAAATAGGTAATTAAATTAATTATAATGAAAATATTCTAATTTTAAATCAGTTTGAAGATAAACCCAGTCACAGGTCATTTACAGGGTTTAAGGAGGGTTTTAGAGTGTGTAGCCTTCTTAACGATTATTCATAACCTATGGGATATAAATGCATGAAATAATGAAAATAATAATAAGTAAACAAATAAATTAATACTAAATAATGAGATAATAACACCATACATCTTCTTAGGTGATTTCTCACATGCCAAAAGTGGCCATCTTTGATTGTCCAGGGTTGTGGAGAAAGTCAAGTGAGTGGTTTTACCCAAAATGTCATTCAAATGTTTAATTTTTTATTATAAAATGTTTTAATAGGTATTATATAACCTATATGACATTATAAAATATTTATCCAAGTCACATCCATTCTCAAACATCTTAGAGTCTTATATGGGTACACACGAGTGTTTGAGAGTTTGTTTGTCCTTCTAGCCCTAATTGTCTTTCATCAAGGTTATCTCCCTATTTCATAGGTTCAAATTATTTTATATGATTATATCAGGATCCCATACATATCTTAAAAATATATATACCTCATATTAATACCAAACATATTCATGTCTTCCTCAAACCAAACACAGACTTGTAGGTAGTAATTTGGCTCCTTGACTAAAATATGAAGATATGCCATCTCTTCATTTAATATTAATGGTTTTGATTGAATTAAAGGTGTATATAAAGTTTATAACATAAATCACCAACTTAAAATTTAATTTTTAAAATAAAACTTCCACCCTCTTTTCATTTTTATGCTAAGATTGTTTACTGGATGTAGTCATATATTTGATCATTTTGACTATTAGAAGCTAAAGTTTGGGATTTTATTTTTTGTATTTGATTTTTTTATGGTATTAATAAGAATATAAATCTTATTAACCTTAATATAACCTTTTTACACTCCTATATATTCACTTATCTTCACAAAAATGTCTTCTTTTCCATTTTGCCTTGACATGCCTTTAAGTGCTCAAGGCAATGCTACAAGTCTGAGGTAGACTTATTTTGGCTTTTTTGAAACATTGAGATTATAAACATATAGATTGAAATTTATTTATAAAGTTTATTATGCTTCCAAATAGTCTTATCCATACTTTCAACCCTTAATACAACTATCACATTTATTGCATTACCTATGAGGAGGTTGTAGATGGTATTTTGAGCTCTTTGATTGTAAATTTGAGTTAGCTATTCTCTTCATTGGAACCTTAATGGATGTTTAATGGATAATATAATTTAATATAATTATTTAAAACTATTTACAACCTTCTCAGACTTATTTTCACCACTACATGACCATGTTTGCAATTTTTTCTTGATAGGCTTGTATGTAGTTAATAAGGCCTACAAGATATAGGTCAACATTTTGAGTTTTGGACAATTTTATATCAATGAGTTCTTTGAATTGATGTAAAATTTTAAATTAATTTAATTTTATTTTTAACCAAATTTAAATCTTCATAAAACCATCATCAATCATACCCTTTATGTCCATTGTATGCTAGCAGGTGTATAAGTTGATAGTTAAGTTAAAACCCTTTTCACTATGTTTTGTTCTTTTTTAAGACTAGTTGAATCATTGGAGGCATTTGGAAAAAAATTAAACTTTTATTTAAGTCCTCATAATTCTCCTCATATGATAAAATCACATTTAATGTCCATTCATAATGCTCATAATCTTTCTTTTGTACTTACACAACCCTACTCAAACATACAGTCCTATCTGAGTTGTAAAATGAAATGAGGTTTGAGATGACAAGATGTTTTAGAGTGATTAAATATATATCATAATGGATTAAAAATATTTTGTTTAAGTCATCAAGATAAATACTTGATTTTATTGGAGACCTACAAGTCTACAGACCTATAGACTCCTAGTTTTCCTTTGGATAGGCACTTAAAGAGACATTGTAACCTCTTATCTTGAATTTTTTCACCCATTGATGATTTATAAGAGTATCAGAGACATTTTTGACATTGGAATCATTCTATAAAACTCCATTTCACTTATTTCATGCATAATACAACTTCAAATTCCTTACACACAGGGTTGTCATGCTTAAACAACTAAAACAAGGCCATTTGACCCTGCACCAAACATGTTCCAAAAGAAACATGAAATAAAATGATATTAAATGGATATAATAGTGATAAAGAGACCATTCCCAATAATTTTAATTCATTCATTTGACCTCAAAACTCTACACATGGATAAAATTGGACCTGATGGGGTTTAAAGCTCATTGTCTGGCCCTTTAATTCTTAATGATTATTGATAAGGTTAAGGGGATTAACTAGGAAACCAATTCCAAAAATTGGAATGGAATTAGGTTACCCTCCTATATATAGTACCTCATATTTAAAATCTCTCTCTCCTAAAAGTACCAAATGCAATCAATTACCCTTCTTGAGCTATCAAGAAGACCAATGGAGAAGTGTAGTGGGTTTTTACATTGTTTAGTTCTGGAGATCCACTTCCTACATGTATTTGTGTCTATGAATACAATGAAAACCTATGGAATATTTTTCACCTTGTCAACAGTCATAAAATAACTACACATAACCAACAAAAACATGATTTTCTCAAGATTTTCACCATTTTACCTCTTAAAACTATTGGCGATGTTGAACCCAGTAACCCTTCACCTTCCTCTGACCTATACAAAGGTGGAAGATGATAAAAATATGTTTCATACTCTTTATTACCTATAATTTTCTTGAAATGTTTTTCTATGTGTTGGAAAATGATAAATAGTAGTTAAAAATGAACTCCAACATTAAAAGTCAATTATAAGAGACCTTTGAAGAATGTGTACGGTCAAGTATAGGCATGATGTAATCATCAAGGTGTTAGATGGCTTTATAAACCCCTTTTCAAATATAAAACCTTTATATTTTATTTTAATAGTAAGTTTACTCCTTATCATTGAAAATCACAATAAGACTAAAGTAAAAAATACCTTAATCTTATCAAAATTACCTTAAATTGTATAAATAAATTTTAAAACAATGTGATCCACTTACTATTTTTGCTTCTTTGACCATTTAGATGGGCTTTAGTCCATGGTTTCTCCTTGCATTTTTAGTACCTTATATTGTTGGGCATGTCTCCATGTTAACTTGATTTCTCACTTACCTTAAATTTGTCAAATTTACCTTAAACAATGTTAAACACAAAATGAAGACCATGGAAAATGAGCTCTTGATGATAAGGCAACATGACTAGACTTAGTTTCCAACTAGACCATCATAAATGACCTTAAAATCTACCAAGGAATACACATTACCTATCAACTTAGATAATTAATGATCAATACAAAGCCTTCATAATGGATATCAACAATGTTAAGACCAAGTAAGTGAAAAGTTTCTAATGATCCTCATTCAAGTTAGACAAATTTTGGCTAGCATCTTTGGAGACCTCTTAGGATTACATGCCTATTATTCACTTTAGACTAGTTTCCTAGTCCATCTATTTGGCAATGGAGTCATCTTAGCTCAACAAAAATCATGACCTGAACTTGACACTTGACTACAAACCTCAAAACAACTACTACAACTGACTACCTTCACCAACACACTAAGATAAAAGCAAACACACCAAATCAACATGCACACACCATAAAAACCAAGATTAGTGACATTGTGATACAAAGCACTTAGAGAAGAGAAGAACTACCATATATAACTAACCTATTAAAACTAATCCACCTAGATCAAAAGGAAAACTCTTTAAATCACCTTCATGTGATGATCAAGAAGGATGTGTAAAGTGCTAATTAGACTTTATCATTACTTGAACATCTCCTTTTTTGATCACCACCTTATTTGGATTTATCTCAATTGGGTCTACAACACCAAACATGTCTCTTACAACAAACATGTCTTCCACAAAGATAAACTCATCATGATATTCAATTCTCACCTATTATTGTTGTCTATCTTTGACAATGTGAGATACCTCCAAAGTGACTATATTTTTATTCATAAAGTCAACAACAAATTCATATTCAATTGGCTTATCAAACTCTATCTCATGTTCATATTGAAGAGTGTTATATTCATCATACCTTGCTACACCATGGATTTGAACTTCTTAGTGATGGATAATAAGAAATTTTGGCTTGCTAAAAGGTTTTAACTCTTCATCAACAACTTCTTTTGGAGGTGCTAGCATATCGATCTCTTCAAACTCATTGAACATTTCTAATTAGGACTTCCACATGTCTACAAGGCCTCTTTAAACTTGTTCATGAGACTCAAAAAGGTCATAAAACATGGTTTTATATTCAATATATTTCTCATTCACCTCTTGATCATGCTCATTGGCCAAGATAACATTATTAGCACTATCTTCATGGGCTATAGATTCACCATCCAAACTAGAGAAATTTTTTTCTAGCTTTTCCCAAAAGGCATCTTCTTATTCATCACTTGAAATCATTTTGAGTTCAATTTAAATCTTATCATTCTCCTAAATAACAACATGTAGATCAAATGTTTCACATGCTTGAAAATATTCATGACAAGGCTGAAAGTTGTCTTCTTCAAGTTCTATTTTATTCCCATGGGGTTCAACAAGATCAATATATAATATACCTTAAAGAAAACTTACCTCATGTTTAGATACAACCTAATAAATTGCTACATAGTGATATTTCTCTTCATCAAGTCTCAATCAATGAGAACTAAATTGATATTCTTCTTCCTTGAAGAAGAATGAAAGTTAATATGTCCATTCAAGACTCAATTCATCATGTATCTCTTGTGCCAAACCTATTCCATCCTCCTTTAGAGAGATAAAAACTTATAAAACTTCATATTTGAGTTCACTTTCATGTTCTAGATGAGTCATATGCTTACCAAGCAAGTCCATTTATTCCTTGAAATTATGGTACAGTTGTTGCCATGCCTGATCAAGGTCTTCTTCTTCACTCATTTCAATGGAGTCACTTTGACAAGGGATCATTTCCATGTCATATTTCATTCCACCATCAAGACAATCCATCTCATTAACCTTGAATACAAATTTGTTTCCTCATTGAAAAAGAGGAGTACCAAGAAATATTTCCTTCTCATCCAAACTAGTAACACTATCCTCATAGCCTTCTTAAGGGTCACTTATAGATGATTAATCCTCATTTTCAAGAGTTTCCCCCTCATCACCTAGCTTCGAAAAACTCTCCTTCACATCTGAAAATCCATCTTATGCCTTCAATGCATTTGATTCTCCTTCATAAAAGGAAAGGGTAGGAGGAAAAGAGACTTTACTAGCTTGCTTGAAACCTTTTAGAGTGTCCTTCCAACTTAGGACTTTGGAAGTAATAGGTTGATCATGATGTTCTTAAAGGGATGGAGGAGATAATTAAATTGAATATGTTGTATTAATTTATTTCCACTCTCCAATTTCTTTAACAAAATTTTAGGTGTCTTTTAATCAAGGATTGCTACAACTTTTAGGATAGGTGAAGAAATTGAATGATTTGAGAGATATTTAAGATTGGATTCCATACACTTCACCTTTTATTGAATATAGATAGGCATGGGATAAGGATATTTCTTAAGAGTATTTATGACATAATAAGGGGTCTTGGTTGATGAAGGTCTCCAAGATGGAATGATCTTAGGCTATTGAAGCAGAATGGGTGAATATTGCATAGGCATAGACCTCTCTTGATGACACATTGAAACTTGAGCTGAGTTTGGAGAAAAAGAAGGCTGATGTGGAGGAGGATGAGGCATACAAGGCTAAAGGAATTGCATTTTCTACCTCTCTTCAATTATCAATCTTTTCTTAAGATATTAAATCAGACTTCTTATCTCCATCACATCATCTATTGGTAGATGGTGGTTTTGTTTCTCAATAGTTGCCAACCCAATCTTAAGTGAATGCACAATATTCTTCATCATTTGAGTGTTTTCATTTTGACTATAAGGATCATAGACAATCAGGACAAGCTCCATATCTTTATAAATTTACCTCATTTGCATTGGCAAACTTACAAGGGTTTATTTAAAGTCAAAAAAATCTATAATAGCATCAAAATGACTTCAACAAGGTTGACTAGAGGGACAAATAGGCTGTAAAAGAGGATGAGTTGGATTTGGAAAAATATGATATATTTTTGGAGGACTAATTAAGGGAAAGCCATAAATATCATTATCTTGAGAAGCTTGATGAAGGTGTACAATAATAATTTTGATCAAAAGAGTAGTGATACATACCAATTTTTTGATTTTTTACACTTAGGCTACTTATACCAGCTGATATTCACATGGAATATCCATTCATTCTTAGATTCATGCATCAAAACATTGATATGTTGAAGAGTATCATCAATAAATATTCAATGGAATGCAATCCTATCCCACTGGGTGTGCCATAACTGTTATAGCTCAAATTTTCACCCTTGATAGGGCAATTCAAGCCCTCTCAATTGAGATATATAATGTGATTAGTCATAGGTTGTGGGTGACCTCTAAGTGGACTAAACCTATATATTATAGGGCTACCTCCCCTTGATGTATCAATTAGGCTCATAACTCTACACTACTAGTTTTTAAGGAAAAGGGAAAGGGATAACATGAAAGAAACCTAACTAGGGAGGTGATACACCAAAATGATTGATCACTACCAACCAACTACATGTACATATGTAGACCATGAGAATAATATGAATATACACTACTCCCAATATTAATCTCTTACATCAGCATTTCAATGTGTATGTAGGTTTTGATAGATATTTAGGTTAGGAGGACTAAACAAGAGGTCTAAAATGACACTAATGAATAAATAACCACACTCGGCCTTTACACTTCACATGACCTATAAGAGTGGATTTAAAACTACATATAGGTTTTAGAATAAGACAACATGTTAAGGAAGACTAAGCAAATCAATTAACAAGATCAACTATCCATACATACACACTACGTACAATCATATGAGGAGGTTAAACTAGTAGTCTTGATTGATCAAAGGTATACAAATAAGTAGGGTTTCTCCATACTTAAGTAGAGGATCCATTATAAATATAAATAAGGATTTATATATAGAAGAGAATGAGAGAGAGAGTGAGAAAGAGAACATTGGAGAGATTTATGAAAAGTGTCATCTCAAAAGGAAAAGTTACAAGTAAGAGGAATTTAAAAATAGGTAATTATAAAGTATTCTATCAACATGTGTATACATTGAAATGATATTATCTTACTCAAGAGTGAAATAGAGTAATTATTTACCTCTTTGATGACTCATCCACCTCATTATGCAACTGCTTATTCTTTTTATTAGGAGAAGTTACAAATATTATTTTGACACTTAACTTCCTTGATCATGATTCTTGAGGTCTACCTAAAAACTTATATCAACCCTATTGGGTGCATCATATACTCTCTAACACTCCATTTCACACCTAAGGCCCATACTTGTCTTCATCTCCTTGTATCCTTCAAAATAATAAATCTCCTTGTCTAGAACATTTCATAAATGCTCCTTGAAAAAAACATCAATTTGAGTACCATTTGTCTCTCCCTACTTTTTTAAAAAATTCATGATCAAACCCTAAATATAGATATATTTAATCTACCTATCTCTCTCTGGTAACCCTCAATTACATCGCTAAGCCTAGGAAATTGAGATTTGTATCTACACATCCAACACACATGTGAAACTCTAATAGAATGTTTGATCAACTTTTAGGAGCTCCTAATCATGCTCAAGGTCAAATTTTAGGGTCTGAAACCTTATGTAGATAGTTAAACCAGGAAGTGGCTAAAACCTTAGAATATGTGTATGCTCAGGTCTAAGAGGTAACTAGAATGATTTATCATGAACATTAATGGATTTAAATTCTTGATAATTATTTAATAAGGCCTATACACCATAATAAAAAAAATATTCATTGAATGGAATCTCTCCATGATATTCTATAGGACTATAGTTAGGCTTCTTGGGCAACATAGTAGTACAGTCACATTTTTTATTCAACCTAGTGACTTGATAACTCATATATCACCTATAAATGTCTATAAAAGTTAAATATAGAGTTATATAACATCTATATAGTATTACAAATACTTTTTACTTGACTTGAGGGCTCATCATCACCTTGCATACTCATAATTAGGCCTACATATTGACCTTTTGGGTTAATACCATACACAATGACCTTCACACATACCACCAAAAGGACCTAAAATATGAATAAAGGAATAAAATATTTCATTCAAGTCATTCTAAGGCAAAATATGAACATTTATATTCATTTTGAAGAGAAACCCAGTCATTAGGTCATTTGCAAGGTTTAAGGAGGGTTTTAGACTGTGTAGCCTTATTAATTATTCATAACTTATATGTTCTCAATTATAAAAATAATTCCAAGTAAACAACTCCCTTCATGCTCCACATTGAGCTATTAAAACCATTCATCTTCCCAAGTGAGTTCTCACATGCCAAAAGTAGTCATTTTTTACTATTTTAGGCATGTGGAAAAAGTTGAGTGAGTGGTTTTTCCCAAAACGTCGTTAAAATGTTGTAATTTTAATTATAAAAAGTTTAAATATATCTAAGAGATAATATATGACATTATACAATGATTCTCTAAGTCACTTTCCTTCTAAAACATCTTGGAGTTTGATCTGGGTACACATGAGGGTTTGAGAGTTAGTTTGGCCTACTAGCTCTAATTATCTTTCATTGAGGTTATCTCCCTCTTCAAAAAGTTATAATTATTATGGAGGCTTATATCAAGATCCCATACATCTCTCAAAAATGTCTATACCCCATTTCAATACCAAACATATGCATGTCTTCCTCAATCCAAGCACAAACACGTAGGTGGAAATTTGGCTCCTTGACTACAACTTGAAGATATGCCATATCAGGTTTGTAACATACCTAACCAACTTAAAATTTAATTTTTAAAACAAAATTTTCACCCTCTTTTCATCTTTGTGTCGAGACTGTTTATTGGTTGTAGTTGTATATCAGGTCTTTTTAACTATTAGATGCTGAGGTTTGAGATTTTATTTGTTGGAGTTGATTTTTTGATGGTAATAATAATGATATTAAAATTATTAAACTTCATCTAACCTTTTTACGCTCCTCAATATTCACTTATCATCACAAATATTTCTTCTTTTCCATTTTGCCTTGACAGGTCTGTAAGTGCTCAGGGTTAGGCTATAAGTCTGAGGTAGACTTTTTTTGGATTTTTTATAACCTTGAGCGTCTAAACATAGATTTCAAGGTATTGATAAAGCTTTTTATGCTTCTAAATACTCTTATATATACTTTCCACCATCTATATAACTTTCACATTGATTGCATTGCCTACAAGTAGGTTGTAGATGATCATTTGAGCTCTTTGAGTACAAATTTGAGTTAGTTCTTCTCTTTATTGGCAGCTCAGTGGATATTGAATGGATAATATAATGTATTATAATTATTTTAAACTATTTAAAAAATTCTTAGACTTATTTTCACCACTACATGACCATGTTTTCCATATTTTCTTGATAGACATGTATGCAGTTAATAAGGCATATTGGTTATAGGTCAACATTTTGAGTTTTGGCCTAATCTAGAACAAATACTTTGTATTGCTGGTAAATTTTACCTTAATTTAATTTTTATCTCTAACCTACTATAAATCTTCACAACCTCATCATCAATCACATCCTTTGTGTCCACTATCATCTAGTAGGTCTATAAGTTATCTAGGTTAAAACCTGTTTCATTGTATTTTGTTCTTTATTGAGCCTAGTTGACTCACTAGAGGTATTTATATCAAAATAAAAAATTTATTTAAGTATTAATTAGTATCCTCATATGCTTAAATCACCTTTAATTTCTATTCATAACCCTCACAATCCTTCATTTAGATTTACATAACCCTACTCAAGCATACATTCCTATCTGAGTTGCAAAATGAAATGAGGTTTTAAATAAAAAAATGTTTTAGGGTGACTAAATAGACATAATGAAGGATTAATAAGATGGGATTTAATTCATGAAGACAAACAATTGATTTTAATGGTGATCTATAAGTATGCAAACCTATAGCCTTATAATACTCCTTTGGATAGGCACTTAAAGTGAAATTGTAACCCCTTATCTTCAATTTCGTCACCCATTTATGATATAAAATAGTATGAGAGACATTTTATACATTTAAATCATTATATATAATTCCATTTCACTTATTTTATACAAAAGACAACTTCAAACTCCTTACACATAGGGTTGCCATGCTCAAGCTGCCAAAATAAGGCCATTTAACCTTGCACCAAACATGGTCATGAAGAAACATGAAAGTGAATTATATTGAAGGGATATAAGAGTGATCAATAGATCATCATAATTATTTTAATTCATTTATCTGACCTTAGAACTTTTCACATGGAGAAAACCATCCTTGATGGGGTTTGAAGCTCATTTTTGCCCCTTGACTTCTTAATGAATTTTCATAAGGTTAATGGACTTAACCAGGAAAATAATGCCACAAATTAGAAGGGCATTAGGATCCCCTCATATTTCTAAGATATCAAATTTCAACTCTCTCACCTAAAAGTACCAAATATAAATTGGTCACCCTTCTTGAGTTTTCAAGAATATCAATGTATAAGTGGAGTGGGTTTTTGCACTCTTTGGATTTATTAATCCACTTCCTACATGGATTTGGGTCTGAAAACACCATGGGGATATTTGGATGAGTTTTAACCTTGTCAACCATTAGAAATTCCATGCACATAACCATCTAAAGCATGTTTTTCTCAAGAGTCTAACCATTTCTCCTGTTAGAACTATTGCAGATGCTAAACCCAATAACCCTTTACCTTCCTCTAACCTGTACAGACATGGAAGAAGATACTAATATGTTTCATACTCTTTCTTACCTAAAAGTATCTTGAAAACTCTTCTTTTATGAATTGTATAATGATAAATAATAGTTACAAATGAACTCCAACATTGAAAGTTGGTTATAAGAGACATTTAAAAAAAGTGTACAGTTAGGTATAGGCATGATGTCATCATCAAGGTGTTCGATGGATTTATAAACCCCTTTCCAAAGATAAAACTTTTATATTTTCTTTTAATAGTAATTTTCCTCTTTGTAATTGAAAATTACAATAAGACTAAAGTAACAAAATAACTTAATCCTATCAAAATTACCTTAAATAATCTAAATAACTTTAGAAATAATGTGATCCACTTGCTAGTTCTGCTTATTTAACCATTTTGATAGGCTTTAGACCATGGTTTCTCTTTTTAGGGTTAGTAAATTTTTTGCTTAGGCATTCCTCCACATTAAATTGATTTATCACTTACCTTAACTTTATCAAATTTAAATTAAACAATGCTAAACACAAAATGAAGACCATGGAGAATGAGCACTTGATGACAAGATAACATGACTAGACCTAGTTGCCAACTAAACCATCCTAAATAACCTTGAAATTTTCCAAGGAAGATAAATTACCTATAAAATTAGATTATTAGTGACCAAGACAAAGCCTTAAAAATGGCTATCAATAAATTTAAGACCAAGGAAATGAAAAGTTTTGAATGTTCCTCATTCAAGGTAGCCAAATTTTAGTTAACAAGAATCTTGGCCTTTATTTTATGTTGATTTATGAATTTTTTTTTGCACTCATTTATATGTAGGTAATTTGGTTTAAATTTACCTATATTGATGTTCTAGTAGACTTGTAAAGGAATAAAACCCCTTTTTATATCCCTCAAGAAACCCTTATTTGCCTTGTTTCCCCCTTAGTCCCACTGTATAGATTGTGTATTGTTGTGCAATATATATTATTTGTGGTCGATTCCCTTTCCCTCTTTATCACCCCTTTTATTTTTTATTATTTTTAGACATTACAAGTCTACTCATGCAATAATATCATAAATTTTGAATCCATATTTCTCTATTAATAATAAAGTGTGGTAATTTATTTATAGATATATACATTACATGATTAATATTGAGCATATTGTTGATACATAAAATGCATATTTTATGATTTAAAAAGTTCTTAGGAATTATGTATCCTACTTAATAATTGATGACTATTAAAGTACTAGTTATTATATCATCGTAGTCACCCAAACCCTAATGTATGCCTATGATCTTATTTATTTGACAATAAAATTTAAATATTCAACTATTAAAGGTATTCATAAGTTGGAGCACACAAAATAAAGGAAGGGAAATGAAGAGTGAAACTAGTTAATAAAAACCTCAAGGTCAAATTTTAATTTTAAATAGTTTTTAGATTGTAAAATTATAGTGCAATCACTATCTAAAAATAATTTTAGAGTTTTAATCATTTTTTTTGTTAAATTCATATTTTTGGAGTCATTTTAACTAAAGTTACATATTTTTGGGTTTAATATTTTGTGACAAGTATAGTTCTATAACATTGTACATATATAGACACCATTTTTATCCCTATTTATTTATCATATTATTATTCCAATTGTAAGTACATAGTATTATTATTTTATTTATGCATATGCATTGTGATGATAAATTAATATTTAGTTCATTTATTTGAATAAATAATCTAGTAGTGTGATTTCCAAAAATAAATAAAAATATAATTAATTAATTAACTGGTTTCAAAGTTCTCCTAATAAGTCCCTCCAATCAAAACTTATAAAATGTTCAAGATTGTATGTCATAAAAAAATTACAGGGAATATATAAAATTATATATTTATTATCAAATTCATTCAAATTTTTAAGATAAAAATAAAAATAATACTATATAAAGTATTTTAATGTTAAGTTGAAGACTTCTATGAGCAATTTTAATTAGATATTAAGTTTTTGTATGAATTTTTTAGGTAGTAATCAACAAAGTAAGGGAGGTCCCTTTAACACAAAACCACCATCAACATCTGTTAATAGGGGCTCAAATTGGGTCTTCTTATGTTGATTATTGCCAAAAATATATAAATAAGATTGTCATTTAGGTAATGACTATTTCTAATTATCATTTAAATAATAACTAAACAATCATTTTTAGTTATATAAATTAGTTTCAATTTTAAGTTTAAGAGATTGATGATAAATAATATTTTACATATTTAATATTTTAATTGGAAATATGATTGTTTATAACATCTTTAATATCATATAATAGTAATATAATACCATTCAATATTTTAAACTTTATATGTCTTATTTTAAATTAAACTAGCAACATATCTTAGATAACTCTATGTAATAGACACCAAGAAATATCATTCAAGGAGCATAAGAAGAATTTGTGATATAGATGGAATAGGCACTTCAAGAATAATATATCTTAGCATCTTTTACATAGATTTATCTAAAATATGTATACTAATAATACTTCTCCCTTATAATAAAAATGTTTATGGTTATCTTGATTTGAACAACTTAAAAAATACTTTTAAAACTATTGCTAAAATATGCTAATCAAACCAAATAATTTAAATATACTTATCAAACCAAATAATATTTTGTTCAATTTTAATACTAAACATAACTACTTATGGATTATATATATTACATTCTATTTTAAAATTATTGATAATTTTTTTTTCTAAAGGTAATATAACCACAATTGATTAAATAAGGTAAATCTCATAATTTTTATAATATGGTTTTTATCCCTAATTATTTACAGGGTGTTAAAATATTACCATTAGGACAAAACAAGAAAAAAATTATCCATTCTTGAAAGAATCTATACAATTTTTTTAATAATAGGAGTAGGTGACTCATAAGTGTTAGATACCAAATTTTAACCAGTTGAAATTATTGAAATTTTGAGGATGGCCCCTATCAATGGAATTTCACCCCTGGCACTAACCAGATATAAATACAAGTAGCTCATTCCCCATTTTTACTACAAAAGAGGTAGATATTATCAGTAAAGTAACATGTGTGATTATAGCCTTTGGGATACTTATTTTCAATGCTTTTGTGAAGCAATGTTTAAAAAAAAAATCTTCCACCACTATTCTTCCTTTGGATGGGAAATGTCATAGCTCCTCTTGTGCACAAGGGCCAACAATGCTCAAATTTTTACACGTATATATATATATATATATGTGTGTGTGTGTGTGTGTGTGTGTGTGTATGTAAATGTATGTATGTATATAGTAATGTCAATTTAAATTAATCTTCTTTTACTTTTATAAATTATGTTATACTTATAATAACGTATTCCCTAATTTTTCTTTCACATGTATGACACCATATGCTTCTCCTCCCTACTATTATTGTAAGATATCTTTATAACATAACTAAGTTTAAAATTCATTCTACACTTATATACATATTAGTATTTTAAAAAAAATTATTGTTGATTTATATATTAATTTATTAATAAAAGAATATTATTTAAAAATTAACATTTTGAAATGTTAACTATAAAAAAATATTAAAGATTTGTAAATGTGTAAGAACATTTTTTTAATTGAAGATATTAAATTTTCATAGTCTATAATACACAAGATAATAATAGCCACTACACGATGATATCTTATTAGTCCTGAATGGATACTTTTGGAACCATCTAACTTTATCTTGAAATATTGATAAATCTATTAGCCAATCATATTCTAGTAATTAGCACACAAAAAAATCTTTTACAAAGTGAAATACTAGTTTTTAATGAGGTAGATAAAATAATAATATTTAGTGCAAATTGATTGGCTGAATTATTTTATGTTATATGTCGTTTCACTTAAATTAAGGTTGGGCATTAACCGTGTGGAAGATAGACAATGGGTTTGTACAAGGTGAGTATGATCTACCATTCGATGTTGATCTACCATTAAATGTTATATCTATTTGGGGGGTGTGGGATGCGTAGTTTGAATACTTTATATTGAATACCTAATTACTTCATTAAGGAACATGGTAGGGTGTTATAAACATATAAATGCATGTAGAAGCTTGTTATTATCTTTTAGGCTTGGTGAAGTGATAAGGGTTAGTGAAAATATGGTGGATTATGGAAGGAATATTTAATTATTTTTTTAAGTTGAGTAGACTATATTATCATGTGTGAAGAGCCTCTTCATGCTAAAAATCCCTTGTAGAAAGTTTTGAGGTAAGATCTTAAATGGAGTCTTTTTTTGGTATGTCGTATTTCATTCTACATTGTAGGGAATGGATTAGCTTTTTTAAATGTTTACCAGACCAGAAAACCCCATTGTTTATGTTTTGTTTGATTTATTTTAGCCTCAAGATTTAGAATCTAGGTGATGTAGAGCATATGCACAATCAAACTCACTTTGTCTTTATTCAAGGATCATTTCTTTGGCAATGGTTAATTGATTCATTTATCATGCAATGTACCAAGATTCATTTGAATTATTTTTGGTTATTTCACCTTAGAAAATATTACTCACAAATCAATTTATAACCATCTTCTTGAAAATAACTTACCTCACAATCAAATTTGCATACCTTCAGACACAGTTAGTAACCCTTTTTTATATAAATCTTGCTTGTACAGAAGTGTATGGTAAGGTTTAAGAAAACCCATTATAAATTTATATACCCTATAACTTAATCTTCCTTTCAAAAAAATTTAGGTCTATACTCAAATATTTAGTCACTTTTCAACCTCCCAATAGGTCCTTATTTAGGCTTATTAGGCCTCTCTAGGTCTATCACAGCTCTACTTACACACATTATCCTCTAGATGTATGGTAACATATGAGTATGCCTTAAAACCTATAAAATACCTTAGCATAGGCAATACCTAAAATATGTACCAATTTTCACAAATTTCTAATGGTTGAAACTCCTACTATCATCCAAACCTTAGTTCTAGGGTTGACAGGTCCTGCACCTGCCTGAGAAGGGTTTATAATCATTTTCAAATATTTTGTGGTATTTTAATCCACTATAAATTATGTTGATAGTAACTATCACTCCCACACACATTCTATACTACAATAAAACTTCCTCTTTCACCTATGAAAATATTTTCCTCCCCTGCTCTATTGTGACTATGTGTTCAAACACACACTATGTAGCCTGTAGAATAATATTTTAAATTTTTCAAGATTAGTTTGGGATTTTCAACAATATTTTTGAATATAAATTATTTGGAGAGTCCAATTATACCTTTATAAAGTCTTATGTTCTCTCTTATAAACTTCTATATCTCTTTGAGTGTAAGTTAGTTTCAACTATGTGTGACTACATAGGTTATACAGGGACTATGATAATTTTCCTTCTTAAACTAATGAAAATGACTTATCCATGAGAAAATAATTCTAATAACAATATTTTAACACTTAAAAAATGTTACCGATATCATAGTAAGTTCTTGGATGAGCTTATTCTAGATTTAATCCAATACAAATAGTCTTACGTGTTAATTCATAATGATAGGGTACAATAGGGTTTGTAACTTGAACCTTCTTAAGAATTTTGAAAGGACACTATTTATATGCTTGAAATACCACTTAAATTATATTTCAACTTACCAATTCATATTCAACTTCAAATCATAGACCATTGATTATCCTTCATTCAACAAACATGGAAATATGTAGGGTTATTTGCCTATCTCAGCAATAGTCAGGATATGGTGTAAAAATTTGATCAATCACTCAAAAATCCCTTCTCTATTAATCCTATGTCATTGAATTTCATACTTTGATAGAATTATCTAGTCTACAAGACATTAATTTAAATAAAAATAAATGGAATCCTTTTTGGTCAACCTGCAATTTCTTAATGACCTTCACAGAATACTTGAACCTAACCTACAAACATCTATCCTACAACATGTATTACCAAAACATTAGACTGCAACACATCAATTTTCCAAAGACAAAAAATCATCAAATCCTTATTATCAATATTCCCTTTAATGATCATTTGTAAACACTATCACCATTTGTGTATACATAGAAAATAAGGTCTTTTCATCAATATTTGGAGAACCTATATTCATTATTTATTAGGTCTAGTGCCCATGTTATTTTGAGTACATTATGACAAATGATTATCAAAATGAAAATTACAATATTTATATCTACCTAAATGCCCTAACTACCTCCAAGTAATTACTTACAAGAGTGTTGCTCTTGACACAAACCTCAAGATGGATTATGTCGTACAAGTGTGACCTCATATCCAAAAAAATTATAAATCCTTATCTTTTGAATTTCTAATTTGTTTATTTTTTGGTTTCTCATCAAAGATTTTTTTTGAACTTATCATCTATTTAGTTTTAGGCTTCACATCAAAGAAAGTTTTTTGAACTTCTCATTTATCTACTTTTGATTTTCCCATCAAATAGATTTTTTTTTAAAGTTATAATTTATATACTTACAGGTTTCTCATCAAACATCTCTTTTTAAAAAGTTATGAATTGTTTACTTGTAGGTTTCCCATCAAATATATGTTTTAGACTATTAATCCTCTATCTTGCATATTTATTTGGTCAAATACGTGGTTACCATACAAACAAACACATTTTCAAACACATTCTATTTGGTGTAAAATTGACCATCATTTAAATTGGTGCTTTTTTAATTTTATTGAGTGATTATTGATTATCTATAGTAATTTTGCATGTATATACTCTCCCATTTCCCCATTGGGGATCTTGGGTGACTAAAATACAAATGGTTACTCTTTACTTGATTAATTATTTAAGTAGTAATTAAATAATTTTCATTTCATTGCAAGCTTGTTTGTTTCTTAAAGGTTGTGTATGTTTTTTCCTTGCATCACATTGGTGATGATTTACTATAAATCAAAATAAAATTATGTGATAATGTGTTACCTAGGCTATACTCATGTATACTCTTTCTTTGTATCACATTAGTGATGATTTTCATAAAAATTAGAAACGAGCCTAGACTTTATTTTTTAAACTTTCTATGGACTCTATCGATCATGGATTTAATCACCACATGGTAGGACAAATCCCATGTATTGACTAGGTATACAAATTAAGGATCAATTGTTTTAAATTTCTAATCAGTTGTGCTTAAAAAGCACATCATAATGTGAGGGGTTTCATCCTCCAATACTCAATGTTTGAACAATGACATCAAAGTCTAGTTTTTTTATGTCACTCCATTAAAATCTTGTGACTAGATTAGGCAGATAGGGAATAAGATTTTTTTTTTAAGTTTGTTAATCAACTTTTTCCATGGTTTTTAGCCTCATAGTACCAAAAGGTATATATAGGAATCCCCTAATTAATCTTCTAAATCCTTTTCTCTACATGAAGCCTTTTTTACTATCATATTTGTGGTGCACTGATAAGTGGTTAGCCTAGAGAAGTTACTCTCAACATACACTTGAAATCAAGTTTAGTGGGCTATAGGCATGGAATCCTTTGTAGTCAATTCTTTGAAATATTAGGTCATCACTATCCATTGGACAAATAAATAGAATTGAAAACCCAAAAAATTCTTCAAGACCTTATTTAGATCACTATTTTGTTGTGTGGTTTTACTTGCAATTACTCTCCTAGCTAATATGATTAATTGGTTTATTTTTATCTGTGCGTGAACAATGTTTTTTCCAATTAAAAATTAAAGTCTAATAAAATAAATCCAAACATTTATAGAGTCAAATTTGCGTCCAAACCTTAAATTGAGTTGCATCAATTTGCATAAACTCCAACATATATGGTGTATTTTACTATAAGCCAAGATAGAAGTAACCCAGATTTTGATTTGAATTTGGGTAACAATCCCTCAATTGTAATGAAATTAATAAATAATTCATTCCCACCAAATTAAAAACATGATGGTAATATTGATAGCGATGTTGATCAAAGTGAATATGGCCAAGAAAAAACTAGATAGTGGTTTAAATTTGATCATAGAAAAGCCTTTCTAAAAAATACCTATATGAAAATAAAGGTCAAATCATGTCATGTCTAGGCCAAGTAGTTGATTACAATTATGTTGAAAGAGACTTAGTGCACCTAGACTATAGACAAGACCAAGAGGTCCATGACTAAGATTAATCCACCACTATATATCATATAGATCAAGAGAAATATTATACCAAAACCCTCCATGTAGATCATGAAGCTCCTAACAAAGTAAATTAAACTTTAGTAGAGTAGTCTTCTCAAGACATAAATAGAGTTATAATTGAGCAAATTTAGTAAGTTAGCCAAATGATAGTTACTTTGGCATCAAATTTAGTGGCCACATCATTTAATAAAAAACAACACATCTCAACCAATCAACATCAACACATCTCATTTAGTAAACAACAACAAGCCCCCAATAATTCTAAAGTTGGAAATAGGGTTTACATACCCCCTAAATCTAATGCTAATTTACATGCATATCCTAATCAACTGGTCAAACCTATTCAAACATCATCCACCCATCAACATGCATCAAAAATTTCTCAAATCACCCATTTTGATCAATAGTGGAAAGAGATGAAAAACACTCTTAAAGAATTTTAGGAATGGAAACAAAACATGAAATTCAAGTATGAGGAACTATGTCCATATCCCTTCAACAAAAATATTTTACTAATTCCCTTTCCCCCTCACTTTGAGGTACCAAAATTTGATAAACACAAAGGGAAAGGAGATCCATAGGACCACCTCAAATACTTCTTAATGATTTGTCAAGAAGTGTCATATAATAAAATATTGTTTCTAAATTTATTTATGTAATGCTTAGGTGGCCAAGTTTTGGAATGGTTCCTTCATTTGCCTAAAGAATTGATCACTTCATTTTTAGACTTGTCATAATTCTTGTGAGGCATTTCTCATATAACATAAAGCACAAGTTGACATTTATGGAACATTTAAACTCCAAAAAAAAAGTGTATAAAGTTTCTCATCCTTTTTTCAATAATGAAGTAGTTTGGCCATAGAATTTCCTTGCTCATTTCATGAAAGACTATTAACAAACATTTTTTGGAGATTCTTAATCATGAAAAAAGGTATCATGTGAAAATATAATGTGCCACTACATTTGATGAGATCATCCAAAATGGATTAAAAATTTAAAATAAACTCATTGATAAGGATATAATTAAAGTGTTATAAAATTACAATCCACATCAACCTCAAGCTAGTGCTCAAGTGCAAACAAGAAAACCCAAGTTATTTAATAAGAAAAAGAATGTAGTGGGAGATGGAGTTAAAGAGTCTAAACATGTATACAATGTTCAAATAAGTCATTTTAAAAATTTCCAATCCACTTCAAATGTCAATCTTGAAAGAGCACCTACCAAGACACAATATTGAAGAAGAAACCTTGTTTTTCTTGGAAAACCCATAGAATCTACTTTCTAATAATTTATAGTAATAAATATGATTATTTTCCCTTAATAAATCCTTTTAAACTAGGAAAAACTAAGCCAAAATGGTATAAATAATATGAATGTGGTGATTATCATCATATCAAAGGTCATGTTATCCATAAGTGTATGCAACTCAAACACTACATTCATGAACTATTAAATTGTGGTGATATTGAGCTAGATAATAATGCATCAAAATCACATAATCAAAATATGGGAATTTTCAAGGATCCATTCCTAAAACATGATCAACATAATTAGAAAAATTGAAATGATGATCACCACCAGGTCAAAACAACCACACCAATTATGTGGATTGTTGTAATGTCTCACATAAATATGATAACATTATGGCCACTCTAACAATTAATTCCCATCCTCAATATAACATAACTCAATGTGATATGCTCATTATCTTGGGACCTTTTATTCTTGAATCCAATTACCATGTCTAAGCCTAAAAATGTGTTATTACTTCTCAACACCCAAAGGTCAAAATTTAAGGACCTTTCACATTAAAATCCCATAATCAAATCCCAAATCCTTCCATGTCCAAAATAAAACCATCCACATCCATAACCAAAAAGTAGTATGACCTTATTGAATAACTGGGTAAGACCCCTACACATATATCCATCTTGGATATGTTATGAACATCCTCTATTCATAATCACATCTTATACCAAACCCTAAAACAATTAAAAATCCTTACTAATATTCACCCCTCACAATTCCAACCACTTGTGGGGCCTTCATCCTAGGGTCAACAAATCAATTTTGATCACAATAATATCTCAATAGCAGGACCATCCCATAACAATCCTCATTCAATCAAGGTGATTATTTTTAAGAACAAAATAAAGAGGGTACTCATAGATATTGGGTCAGAACTAAACATTTGTGTTGTGATCAACACACCCCCCTTTTAAATTTTTTAATTTGGGCCCACTTTAAGCATAAAATTCCATGTCCATATCTAAATTGTGTCAAGACTAGGGAAGTCTAAAATATAGGTTATCTTATCAATCTATTTATTATATTATGACCTTTAGTTTAAAATTCTAATAAAACATTAATGTCAAATCCATATATCTATTTGGGCTTTCAATTATAAATGTTTGTAAAATTTTGGTTTTGATCTATGGACTAATAAGGCTAACACAATATTTATCAAAGTTTTATCTACTATTTTTTAGGCTAAAATTGGTTGATGGGTTAACTTTGCTTAGGCCACACATCTATTTTACACCTAAAATACCATCAAATTTAAGAACAAAAATATAGTTTACTTTTTACCTAGGTTTACAAGATCTCAAAACTTGTCTTCATCTCTCTTCCTTGCCAGTGATTTTGAATGTTCTAAGTCTACTTTTCATTTGGGTTGGTGGGATTGTTCTACATGTTTTGATCCCTTTATCCATGGCCCATGACTATATTTAAAGTCTAAAAAGTATTCTAATAACATGAACAAGAAGGATTTTTCCATGTGTCTTCATCATGTTTACTCAACTCCAATGGCTATCTATATAGTTAATGATCCATGTGGCACAATCTTAAGAACTCACATCCTGGCACACCAAGGTGATATGTAAAATCATAGTGAACCTATAGTGAAGCAATATTTTTCCACATGTCACCATCTCATGGTAAAAATTTGCGTAGTCAAATTGATAGATCATAAAATTATGAATCAAGCTATTAACTAAGATCATGCCATGTGTCCTTCTTGATCTAATTAATTACCATGTTTCATGTCATGTGTCATCACCTCATTCCCTCATGCTTGAATAAAGATACAAATTCCCTAGGATTCCTCTAGGTAAGTGATCAAATGACACCATGACACTTTTCATCATCTTAGTCATCTGCATTGTATTAAGAGAGCATACATAGTCAAGACATGGTGATTGCTCTAAAAATGAGGGTCATCCACCTATTGACATACATCTTATTCATGATTAATGAACATATGAAAATTCATCCAAGAATTTTAAGGAATTAGGACAAGACATTTGTTATTACCCTACTCATCCATGGCTAAAAATATCTTGCATAAGCCTCTAAGCTAAGTGACTAAGCAGATAAATGGTATTGCTCCACATGCTAAAATCTCACTTATTTATGACTTTCACATAGTTACATAGAGTGTGAATCCTAGTGATCACTTTGGGAATTTATATTAAGCCACATGTCATAATCCCACTTAATCATGATCACAATCCCAAGGCACATATTTCAAAATTTAATGAAGACCTATAAAAGTGATATCGAATCACACATCCTCATATCACTTACCCATGATCAGCAAGCTAGGTAATACAAACGCGAGGAAAAATTCTAAGTGAGTGAGAAAATTCCATGTATCCTTTTTGAAATAAATAATAAAAAATTGAAATCAAGTAATAGAAAAGTGAAAAAATAACATCTAGAAAAATTGATACCAAAGTGAGTCAATAGCCAAAATGTAGTGATAAAAATCCGCATGGAAAATAAAATTGTGTAAATCTACTCCATAAAATGAAAATCAAAAAGAAGGATTGGCAGGAGACTAAAATGTTTTTTACAACCAATTTATTTCTTCATGTAATCTAAGGGATCAAAATCTCAAGTATGAATAAATTCTAAAACAAACTCAGATACAAAGCCATCCTCATATTACTTGCCCACGATCAACAAGCTAGGTAATACAAAGGCAAGGACAAATTCCAAGTGAGTGAGGAAATTCCATGTATCCTTTTTGAAATAAATAATAAAAAAGGGAAATCAAGTCATATAAAAATGATAAAATAACATCTACAAAAATCGATACCAAAGTGAGTCAATAGCCAAAATATAGTGATAAAAATCCACATGGAAAATAAAATTGTGTAAATCTACTCCATAAAATCAAAATCAAAAAGAAGAATTGGTAGGAGACCAATTTTTTTTTTGAAACCAATTTATTTTTGCATGATATCTAAGGGATCAAATTCTGAAGTATGAATAAATTCTAAAACAAACTCAGATACAAAGCAATGATCATATTTCTACAAAGATTAGAAAGACTTAGATTTTTTATTTTATTCAAATTCATACATAGAACTAAAGTAGAGATATAAATAAAACTTGTAGAACCAATAAACAAGATAAAGTGGATTAGACAAAAACATTTTTCTTGGATAAGAAGAGATTCATCTAGCACTATAAGGCATCTATAACTCAAATCTTCAAACATGTAGGATTCACCTTCAAGCAAGGATCATATTAATATACCTATGTAATTACATGCCTAATTTATGACTCGAGTCTATTATTAGATCATCTATCTTTACATCTAAGGATTTTAGCAAAACATAATTCTACATGCATATCATAAAATCATGCCACACCATCTTTCTAATTCTTTTAGTCATGTTGAATTCAGAGTTCCAACTAATCATTCCAAGTAGGACTTTATATCAGGTTTTATCTATTATTATCTTTAGCTACAAATTATCTTTTAGAAGCACTTTAGTGTCTAAATTAATGATTATTTTTTTCATATGCATAGTTTGCATTATTTTTTGCCATATAGTAAAAATTTAGACATATAAGTTTGGACTCAGCTTAGAGGATGAGGCATCCCCATCCCTAGATATATATACATGTATTTTGTGCATTCCAAAGGGAGGAAAATTTTTCAACTAAGGTGAATATGAAATTATATAGATTTTTTTACAAGTTTTCCTTGATGTGCTTGTCTTCTCCAAACCCTGTGTCTCATTAAGGAAGTTCCATCAAGCTGGAATGTTATTTATTTGAATTGTGCAATAGTAAATTAGTATTTTGTGTTGTTCATAGATCATACTAATATATGTTATCAACATTGAATACACAAAATCAATTCAATTGTATCAAAATATTTGAGTATGACTAGTAGGCTTATTAAATCATTTCTTCATGCTATGTAAAAGTATCTTCTTATAGTTGTTCCAATTTTACAATAGTTAATTTAAATTCTATGCACTTGAATCATAATATCCCATTGATAGAGGATGTGAAAAATTAATCCAGTATTGGCACCAACCTTTGACTATAGCTTAAAAATCATTTTATTTTTTTATTTAGACTTTTAACTATGTTTGTGTGTTTTATGTGTTGATAGTAACGTGTGGTAAGAACTAGTCTCCATTCACTTGTCTAGCCAGAAAATGAAACACTAGCTTAGAAGGGTTTCATCTATATTTGAGTCACAAAACTTATTTTCTACCCTACCTTTCCCTCATTTTGATCTTTTTTGATCCATCCCACCTTAGGTTAGATCCACCCATCCATCTCAACTAGATCTTATATGTTACATCCTGATTCCTTGCTAAGTAGACTATTGATTATTTATGGATGGATACACATGACATTGGTGTTGACCAAATTTAACTGTTAGGTCAAATTAGGACCCCTATAGGTAAAAACATGAGTTTTATATGTTTTAGGGGATATAATATATTATCATGGGGTGTATTATATGTTATTTGATGTCATTTAATGTCATCCTAGCCTTGGTCTTAGTCATATTAGTCATTTTGTCATTTTGAATCACTTAGTGGGATTTTAGGGGTCATAAATGCAAGTGGCATAGTTACCAAGGTGATAAGGTGTGATATTTTCCTTTAAATAATCAAAGAGGTTAGTTTACCTATCAAGGATGTCAGTTACATCAGAATCTTGTAAGTTGTTTAACTAAAATTCAAGAAACTAATTGAAAAAAGGAACATTTGGCACCTGTACGACCCATGGGGGAAGGTGACTTATGAGAGAAGATCACAGAAGGCCTATTCATTTTCCTTAGACTCTTCTCAATTATTTACATTCTTTGGAATTTCCATTTTTTTATCCAAAACAATTTTGCTCCTTTGATTTCCTAGACATACAAAAGTGACCTTTAGGTTCATCCTTAGTACAAACAACTCAAGAGGTTGCAGGGAAAATTATTTTTGGAGGTTTTATTAAAATTATAGACATTAATTTACATATAAAGAGTGTAAGTATTGATCAATTATTATTTATGAGTCATCCTTTACAAGCTGATTGTGTTTTTTGCTTGTTGTTTCATGCACCCTATAGGTTTTGCTTCATTTTAGTCAAGTCTGTATGAACCAGTTTGTGATGTTGACTATATAAATTATTTGATACATTATTATATTGTATCAATACTTATTTTCAATATTTCATGGTGTTTTTATGGGAAAGTTAATCCATGTTGAAAGGAAGGTGCTAATATGTGCAGTCTCAGTCAAAGGTCTTCTTGTTTGTAGAATGTTGGTTTCTTGTAGAGGTCTCATGTAGTTAAAATATGATCTCCCATAGGTTTTAGGTCAATATATTCACCTCCTTCCATGTTTTTTTTTCACCATATCATTTTTTGGGTAGCTTTTAGTCTTTCCATTTCTCATAGTCAACTCCATGCTTAACTTCACTTGCAGTCACATGTTTAGAGCTTATTTAACTTATTCATGAAATGGTAATCAGACTATATCAGTTTTCTAATCCATTAATATTTTAATATAATTCATATATATTTTTTGAAAGTGAAATATTGGTTACAATCTCAATCACCATGCTAAACCAATCATTAAACATCTTGTTTGCTCTATTACATATGAATGTAAGTGATTTTCACATTGAAAAAGATGTTTTGTGACTTTTTTCAAGATGTCCTTGGTGGAAATAATGCATATGGAAGGATAAAAATAGGTTTTAATTATTTTGAGGCTATTAATCAACATGTTTTTGCTTCATTGCATGCCATGCCTGTATAACAACCCAATACACACCTATAGGGGTTTTGTGATGATGTCATGCTATGATAAGAACCTCAGTAGTGGTGTCAAGTTATTTGAGACATGAGGAGTGAATTTGGGAGGTTTATATTGGCTCAAAACTTATGAATAGTCAAATTAGTGCACATTTTTCATCTTTGTATTTACTGTCTGCAGACTTGACAATGTCCACCTACAAGATTTGTTGGCAGAGACTAGAGGTACTTACATATAGGTGTCAATACCCATATTAAAGCCCTTATTGAAGTTATAACATGTCAAAAGGATCATAAAATACATACCAAGAAGGATAAGCTAATAAACAAATTGAAAACCACATTCAAGAGTGATGACTGCAGGTCCAACGATCAAATCCCTAAATGGGTAAAATAGAGTCCCTTGGGGTTTTGTTAGTTTCTTGTAGCATGATTTCAAAGACTTCCAGTCTTCTAAATGACCCAAACTTAAAACCTATATCATAGATAATACCTTTAAAAAAGTTTAAGGGTATAAAGCAAGTAAAGGATAGTGCTTGAAAGGCCTAAAATTACTCATAAAATCATTAAACTCAGGCATTGATGTCTAGAGGATTTTGATCAAAAGTAACCTTGCACTCCATGTTGATATTTATAGATCATGCCAACATATGATAGTGATTAAAAATGTTTAAATTGGCATACATTACCAAAAATAACATCATAAGTAGATGATAAATAATGTTTTTCTTCCCATATATACCTATAGGTCCCCTGTTCACCATAATGAAGCCTATAGGCTGGCTATGGTGTCATTATGGAGATATACTAGATACCTTAGTGATGCAACTCAATTAAAGCATGGATATGAAAATTATAGTGATTTAATTTGGATTATGGTGTATAAGGTTTCAAAGAGGATTGTCTTCATTATCTTCAAGGCCTAGAACAAGCATTAGCACCTATAAGATTCTATGTGACCTATAGTTGGCTGATTAAACAGACAGTGAGAAAATATGGGGATTTTGAGTATGGAAAAGCATAAAGATGAAAAAATGGTATAAATAGTTATAATATTACTTCAAGGAACTCTAAATAGGTCTGTGGACATTGAATTCAATATTATAATATAAAGACACCTACAAGAGGCATCCTTAAGGGAGAAAATGCAAAATACAGTGAACTACACAAGACTGATCTTAAGATCAATACACTTCAAAGTGTGAGATAGATATTTAGACCATGGATAAAGTTTTAAAATATTTAGGTAATGATAAATCACTTGATTCCAGGTCTTAAGCATATAAACATAGCCTATAGGCTCCTTTTTTTCTTTAATAAGCAAGGTTAGTTTACCTGTCATGCCTGACTGAGTAAGAAAGGGTTTCAAGTTGTAAGAATGAACTATTATAGTTGGAAAAAATGGTAAGTTTTATTAATATAAAACATATCAAATTACTTTATGATATCAAACCAAGAGAGAGAGCTCTGATACTACAATATATAATCCATTGGAGGAGCTTGCACACAATGCCTTTGCCTGGCAGAGTGTTTTAGTTTTTGAGCTTTTGGAAGGTCATATGAAATGACCAGGTGTTAGATTTTTTTTTAATAAATACTCATAATTTTCATAATACCCTCCAGTTTTAATTTTTTTTGAGAGAATAGGGGAAGTTCCTTCTATTTTGTCTCAGACAGAGGGTACTTCCCTAGGTGCATAAGCCTACAGTCTTAAGGAATAGAGAGAAAGGGATGAATAATGATATGTTTTAACCTTTAAAATATGTGTATTAATATGTATAACATATATTAAAGAATAAAAAACCAATCAAAATAGAGTGAAGGTTAACAGGGTATCTTAAACTTCAATTATGTAAGCAGACTTAGTAAATACAGTCTAGGCCTAAACCCAAATGGAGAACTAATTCCATTTATAGCATGAGATGGGATTTATAAAAAAATTAGATAATGTTTATGTGGAAATAATATATGTTTAGGATATATTATAATGCAATGAATACATCAAAAAGGTCATTTTGGGCTTAAACTTGTAGACAAGCATACTAGGCATGGCTAGGCTTAGTGTCCAAATCAAGAGTCAATCACACTTCTAGAATTATATATGAGTTATAACCTATAGAAACATGTTAATAAGGTAGTTATAGATGTGTTTCATCTCCTAAATTATATACAAAGCACAATAACTCCATTTTTGAGGTCAAAACTCTCTTAGGCCTATAAGGAATGGAAGGAAGAGATTGATAGGCTAGTTTTGGTTGCAGATTTTTGGAGGTTATATATGTGGATCTAAGGAGTTAAGGAGAGTTGAGAAAGTTATTGAAATATGTTTTAGTGAATTTTTTTGGTAGATTCAATTTATCATCTTTATGAATGAACCTTAAGTGGGTAAAATAGGCCTAAACCCTCTTAAACCCTTGACAGTGACTAGTTTGGAGAAATAAAATTGGAAAGCTACTCTAGTGGACTAGTTTGACTAGGATGATGAACAAAAATTGTATATTAATCACTCAATATACTCCCCATCAGGATTATTTGTATGAAATTGTATAGATGGAGTGTAAAATAGGCTTTTCTTGACAATTTTGTGCATTGTGTAGGTTATAAGAGGTTTCAAGAGATGAAATCAAATTTGGGGGAAATATTGAGACTTTTAATAACTCCCCATGTTAATTTTATGCCTTGTAATATCTCCTAAGTGCCTTAACTAGGTGTTTTATCTTAGCTAATTAAAATTGGCATAGTGACCAAGCTAGTGAGAAGGGTGGAAAACTTCAAGTCAAGGGATTTTAAGGTGTTCATGATGCTAATAAGGCCATGGAGGGTCTTTAAACTTGTCATCCAAATCATCTCATGGATTTTCATACAAAACTAAAGCCAAATTTGAGGCCAAGTGTGCAGGGTGCATGAAGGAAGAGTTTTTTGGATTGTAGATGATGATGGCTCATTCCCAGATGATTTTAGAAGACTAGGCCTACAAATAATGCATGGAGAGGCATGTTTGAAAGCAATCCTTTATCATAATAATTATAACTATTACTAATAAATTTTGGGATGTTCAAATGGGTCCAAATCATGAAGGCAGTTTTCCAAGCTAGAATAAGGAGTTTTATGCCACTTTGCAAGAGTTTCATGAATTATATGGACACTTGTAATTCTTAACCTTGAATATTTCATACCATATCCTCTTTTCATGCACAAGTAACTAATTCTCTCATCTTGACAAGTGACCTTGTGATCCTTGGACTTCTCTCTCTCTCTCTCTCTCTCTCTCTCTCTCTCTCTCTCTCTCTCTCTCTCTCTCTCTCTCTCTCTCTCTCTCTCTCTCTCTCTCTCTCTCTCTCTCTCTGTCAAGTTTTATAATAACTAGCCATTTTGGATATTGTAAATTATGCTCCAACTTGGTATGGAAAATCCATGCTCATTTTCATACCATTTGATCAATAATAATTCTAATTTTTACCTCTTTATGAATATTCATAGTGTGTTATACTTGAATTTTAGATCTTGCTTGGTGAAGACTATGGATTCCTTAGCATGTTATCTCATTCTTTCATCCTATTTGTAGTTGGAAAGCTTCTTCTTGGAGGGCATGTGAAGTGTTTTAGGAAACGTCAAAGATTGAGAGAGTTAGTATATTCACTAGTGTCGTTCAAGGCCTCTTGTCTAGTCCTCCTATATTTGCACATTCATCCATAATCTCATAATGTAACATTGATGTGAGAAGATGCATATTGAAGGAGTGTATGTTTGGTTAGTACTTTGTTCTCATGTGTAACATGATACTAGTTGGAAGTAACAATCTTATTTGGTGTATCACCTCCCTTAGAATAGTTTGATTTTATTTATCTCTCTCCTCCCCCCCCCTAAATTTTAAGTATAGTTTCAATCCAAAGTGGTACATCAAGGGGGATGGCCCTATCTAGAGATTTACCTCATCTTTAGACTACCCACAAGCCTATAAGTGTTTCCATTGTGCCACTTGGATTAGGAGATCTTAGGAATCTCTTCAAAGGGTGAAAATCCAAGTGAAAATAGTTTTTTGCATGCCCAATGGGAATATTGGTCTAAGAGGTTGAAGGATCTTTTGGTGTTATCTTTCAATAATTATCCTTTATAGGTATCTATCCAAGCATCAATGGTGACTCTAAAGTTATATCAGATAGTTAATCAACCTAGGTTATCCTTTGAAGGTTATTGGTAACATTTTCCTTTGTGTTCTTGATTTAATTAAGTTTCATGGCTAATTTTGGTGTTGCATTTTATCTTACACAAGTTGGTGAGACATATCAATCTTATGGCACTCCTTATCAGCCTTGGTATGATTAATACCATTCTTTCTATGACCATGTTTATCCTTGTCATGATTTATATGTATCCTATTTATACCCTCCTCAATATCTTGTTTCTCCTAGTTAGCCTAGCCACTTCTCAACACAATCCATTTCAACCTTCAAGAAAATTATTTTGAGGTATGATAAGTATATGTTAGAGCTTGATACACTAAGGGGAAATGGTCAAGATGTTGCTAGACATTTCATTTACAAGGTGAGATATGAATTAGAGTTGGTAAAAGGAGAGTGGGTACCTATTGAGAGAGCCAATTGGAAAAGCCTCACAAATGAGATGCTAGATGTGAGTGGCTTGATTACATCCTTGGAAGATAAGCTAAGATTTCATGAGGAGTAGCCTCACCAAGTCTATCAGCCCTCATATCCACTTCCCTAAGATTTTTATCAGTCATACATGACCCCTATTAATGAGCCCAATCAATTTTACTAAAGTCATCCTTTTTCACATCAGTTGGAAGAGATAGTTGAAAAGAGAAACCTTATTTTTGAAGCTAATCTTGATAAGAAGTTTGATTTGTCTAATATGCATATGCAATAGTCTATTTAATAAAAAAATTAAGTGAAATATAATCCCTCATTTCCCTCTCCCATCCCATCCCCACCTAAAGAGAAAACCTCTAGATATGAGATTCTAAGTTGGAGACAAGGTGGACAATCCAAGCCTAAGGAGATCATAAGCTTCTTAAACACTTCATACACTCCTCAAAATGCATCACCAAATCAAGAGAATACTTTTGATATTAACATCCTAATATGGAGTAAGATATTGGAGTCATGGGGAAAGAAATAAGAGGATAAATGCCTTGATAAGGAGTGTGAATTTGAGAAAGAACTTGGTCCTATGCAATCCCCTTCCACCCTTCCTCAAGAAGAAACCTCTTATCCTCCATATGAGACCTCTTGTACTCCTCATCCTGATGATGGTGCCTATGAATTTAAAGAGAGAATTTTTCAAGAGAATCTAGCCAAGTAGATTGAAGAGTTAGAGGCAAAGATTAAATTGCTAATTCAAGGGCTTAGACCCAAAAGAAGATCCTATGCCTAAACACACCCTATACACCCTTCCTCAAGAAAGGCATCAAGATAAATTAGAACTAAATGAAGTGATTTTCAATTGGAAGGAATAAAATCAAGTTTTTCTATCCCAAGGTCTACCTCTCCTTCCTCAAGGGCTTCGAAAAGAATCCCCTACACTTCACCCTCAATCTAATTTTGAGTTATATGTGCCACCTCCACCAACTAGTTCATATTGTCCTCACCCCATCACCATTTACCTTGATGTAACTATGGTATGGGAACATAAATATGAGTATTTTGTTGATAAAATTTTAGAACTCTTTATTGAAAAAGACATACCTCCTTGGCAGCCTCATTGGATTAGGTCACATGATTTCAAGATACCTAGTCTTGGCACCACCATGAAGGAGAAAGAGATGGAAGATATTTTATCCCTTGAAGAATAATATACATATAATTAAAAAAATAGATTATCACCTACCACATTAATATTAATATGTTATTAAGGATGGAGAATAATTTCAAGTCATCCCCAAAGAGATGGCTATCCTAGAAGAACCTTTTGAGCCCAAAGTAAAAGTTGTTGTTCTTGAAGATGACCTAGTACCTCATCCTGATATTTAATAAACATTAGATGTATTGGATATTGAATAAAACTATATTTATGACATCATACATCAAGAAGATAAGATTGAAGAGGTAGTGGTCCTACATGATAAAGAGGACAAAGATGACTGGCAACTGCAAATGGAGTTATTTCAAAGGCTTGAAGAGTTTTGCTAAGTTGAAGATCAAATACATGACAAGGTGAATAAAGAGTCTTCCATGGATGAAAATTAAAAATATTGGTTATAATATGAAAATATACTTGATGATCTAGAAGAACTTGCAGCTAAGAAGAAACCCAATCTTATTGAGAACACTATGGAAAGCAAGAAGGTATGCTCCTACAAATCACCATTGAAAGTTTTAATTGAGGATCCATATAAGGAATTTGAGGATTTTTGGATGTAATAAGAGTTAATTTACATATCCAATATATTTTAAGCTACTTGGTTTTCATTGAACATCATGCCAATGAAGTTGGTAAACATCATGAAAAATTTGGAGGCATCAATGCTAAAGGATAAAAGGCTATATGTCTCACTAAATCCTTCATGTCATGAAGAAAGAAGAGTTTAAAACTTCCAATTTTATCCAAAAGGTATTTTTCATATTAGGTTAGTTAGTGTTTTAGTTTGTTTGTTTATTTTGATGTGTGTGTTCCATAAGTGCTTATGAAGCACATGTGTGTTTACTTTTACTTTGTGTGTGTCTTTTGTTTTATGTGGTTGAGGTAGTCATTGGTGTTGTCTTGATAAAATATTTTGTTCAATGGTAAAATAATTCTTATTTTTATTAGACTTCATTTGACTCCATAAACCCAATGGATTGATAAGGTCACTGGTCTAGTTAGTATAGCAGGCATACTACCCATATGAGTCACCAATTTGTTGACCAAATTTGACTTTTAGGTAAAATTGGTACCCATATAGGTAAAAAATGAGTTTTATATGTTTTATGGGATCTAAAATATTTTAATGGGGTGTATTATATGTTATTTTATGTCATTTAATAGCATCCTAACCTTGGTCTTAGTCATATTAGTCCATTTATCATTTTGGGTCATTTAATGGGCTTTTAGGGGTTATAAATGCAAGTGGCATAGTTACAAAGGTGACCAAGTGTACTATTTTCATTTAAAGAATCCAATATTTCATTTTACCTATCAAATATTCAAATTACATCATAATCTTGTAGGTTGTTTAACTCAAATTCAAGAAACCAACTGAAAAAGGGAGCATTTGGCACTTGTACAACCCATGGGGGAAGGTGACACGTGGGAGAAGATAATGGAATGCATTTTCATATTAATAAAAATCATATAAATGCTTTAAATTCTCTAAAAGTGCCATTTTTAATCTAAACCCACTCTACTCCTTTGCTATCTTGGACATATAAAAGTGACCTTCAAGTTCATGCTTAGTATGGATAGCTCAAGAGGTTTAAAGGAAAATTATTTTGGGAGGTGTTAGTAAACTTAGATAAATTAATTTAGATATAAATAGTGGAAGAATTGATCAATTATGTATTATGAATCATCCTTTACAAGCTGACTATATTTTTATGCTTGTTATTTCATGCACCCTATAGGTTTTGCTTCATTTTGGTCAATTCCATATGAACTAATTGGTGATGTTGAATATATAGGATTTTGGATACCTTATTAGATGTTATTCATACTTATTATCATGTTTTATGTCATTTTTATGGGTAGGCTAGTCCATATTGAAAGGAAGGTGCCACTATGTGCAGTCTAAGTCAAAGTTCTTGTTTTTAGAATGTTGGTTTCCTATAGAGGTCTCATGTAGTTGTAATATGGTGTAAAAATTTTTTAAAGTCCATATATTTACCTCATTCCATGTTTTTGTTTCACCATATCATGTTTTAGGTAGCTTGCAGTCTTGCCATTTCTCACAGTCAACTCCATGCTTAACTTCAATTGTAGTCACATGTTTAGAACTTGTTTAAATTTTTCATGGAATGGTAATTAGAGTATATAAGTTGTCCAATAAATTAGGAGTTGAATATAATATATTTATATGTTTGATAAAATTAAAATTTGGTTACAATCTCAGTGACCATGCTAAACTAGTCATTAAACATCCTGTCTACTCTGTTCCATATGATTGTAAGTGATTTTCACATTGAAAAAGATGTTTAGGGACTTGTTTCAAGATTTAATTGGTGTAAATAATTCATATAGAATGTTTAAAATAGGTTTGAGTTTTTTTTAGGACAATAATCAACATGGTGTTTCTTCATTCCATGCCATGCTTGTATAACAACTCAATGCACACCTACAGGGGTTCCATGATGATGTCATGATATGATAAGAGCCTTAGTAGTGGTGTAATGTTATTTGAGACATGAGGAGTGTATTTGGGAGGTTGATATTAGTTCACAACTTATGAATAGTCAAATTAATTCACATTTTTCATCTTTGTATTTACTGTTTGCAGACTTGACAATGTCCACCTACAAGATTTGTTGGTAGAGAGCAGAGGTACTTGTATATAGGTGCCAAAACCAATATTTAAGACCCTATATAAGTTATAACATGTTAAAAGGATAATAAAATATATACCAAGAAGGATAAACTTCTAAACAAGTTGAAAACCACATTCAAGAGTGATGACTGCATGTCTAGGGATCAAATCCCTAAATGGGAAAAATAGAGTCCCTTGGGGTTTTGTTAGTATCTTGTAGTCTGATTTCAAAGACTTATAATGTTTTAAAATGACCCAGCCTTATATCCTATATCATAGAGAATACCTATATATTGTTTTAAGGGTATAAAGTAAGTGGAGGATGGTGATTCAGAGGCCTAAAGTTGCTCATAAAAACATTAAACTCAAACATTTATGTCTATAAGATGTTGATCAAAAGTAACCTTGCACTCCATGTTGATAGCTATAGATCATGCCAACATATGATAGTGATTCCAAATGTTTTAGGTGGCATCTATGACCAAAAATATAATTATAAAGAGATAATAAATAGTGTTTTGCTTCCCATTTATACCTATAGGTCCCCTGTTCACCATAATGAAGCCTACATGATGGTTGTAGGGTCATTATGGAGATAGACTAGATACCTTAGTGATGGACCTCATTTAAAGAATGTACATGATAAGTATAGTGATGGAAGTTGTATTATGGTGTATAAGGTTTCAAAGAGGTTTTTCCTGATTATCTTCAAGTCCTAGAACAAGCATCAACACTTACAAGGTTCTATGTGACCTATAGTTGGCTGAGTAGACAAACAATGAGAAAATATGGGGATTTTGAGTGTGGAAAAGCATAAAGTGGAAATAAATTGTCTAAATAGTTCCAATATTAATTTAAGGAACTATAAATAGGTTTATGGACTTTGAATTCAAGGTTATAATATAAGGAAACCTACAGGAGGCATCCTTAAGGGAGAACATACAAAATACAGTCAATTACCCAAGACTAGTCTTAGGATCAATCCACTTTTAAGTTTGAGATAGATAGTTTGAGCATGTATGAAATAAATTTTAAAATATTTAAGGAAGGCTAAATAACTTGATTCCAAGGTCTTAAGCACATAAACATAACCTACAAGCTCCTTTTTTTTCTTAAGTAGGGTTAGTTTACTAGTTAGGCCTGACTGAGTAAGAAAGGGTTTCAAGATGTAAGCATGAACTATGATATTTGGAAAACATGGTAATTATTCTTAACATAATGAAAAACAACTTAAACACCCTTATGATATCAAATGAAGAGAGAGAGAGAGAGAGAGAGAGAGAGAGAGCTTTGATATTGCAATATATAGTCTATTGGAGGAACCCTGCACATAATACCTTTACCTAGTAGCCTATTTTGGTTTTTGAGATTCTGTAATGAATCCTCACAACTTTTAGAAGACCCTCAAATTTTCATTTTGTTTGAGAGAATAGGGTAATTTCCCTCTATTGTATCTCAGATAGAGGGCACTTCCCTAGGTGCATAAACCTACAGTCTTGGAGAATAGAGAGAAAGAGATGAATAAGGAGTTATCTGAACCTTTCCAAGATGTTTATTAGGATTTATAACATATATGTAAGCATAAAAAACTAATCATGAGAGATTGAAGATCAATAGGGTATCTTAAACCCTTAATTATATAGGTAGACCTAGTATTTACAATTTAGGCCTAAATCCAAATGGATAACTAATTCCATTTCTATCATGAGATGGGATTTATAAAAAATTGGATCATGTTTATGGGGAAATAATATATGTTTATGATCTATTGGAATGAAAGGAAGACATAAAAAGGTCATTCTAGGCTTAAACTTGTAGACAAGCATACTAGGCATGGCTAGGCCTAGTGTCCAATTCAAGAGTCAGTCACACTTATAACATTAGATATGAGTTATAATCTATTGGAACATGTTAATAGGTAATTATAGATGTGTTTCATCTCCTATATTTCATATAAATCATAGGAGCTCTATTTTTGAACTCACAAATCTCTTAGGCCTACAAGAAATGGAAGGAAGAGCTCAATAGGCTAGTTTTGGTTGCTTATATCTTTTTGGAGGTTATGCACGGGGATATAAGGTGTTAGGGAAAGTTGATCAAGGTATTTAAATATGTTCTAGTGAATTTTTTTGGTAGATTCAACATCCCATCATTATAAATGAACCTTAAGAGGGTAAAATGGGCCTAAACCCTTGCCAGTGACTATTTTGGAGAAATGGAGTTGGATAGCAGCTTAATGGACTAATTTGACTAGGATTATGATTGGAACTTGTAGAGGACTCACTCAAACTACTCCCCATCAGGATTAGTTGTATGAAACTATAGAGATGGAGTGAAAAATAAGATTTTATTAATATTTTTGTGTATTGTGCAAGTTTTAGGAAGTTCCTAGAGATGAAACCAACTTTGGGGGAAATATTGAGACTTTTGATAACTCCCCATGTTAATTTAATGCCTCATAAAATCTCCTAAGTTCCTTAACTGGGTTCTTCATCTCAGCCAGTCAAAACTAGCATAGTGACCAAGCTAGTGAGAAGGGTGGAAAACTTCAAGTGAGGTGATTTTAAGGTGTGCCTGATGCTTATAAGGCCATGGAGGGTCTTTAAACTTGTCATAAAACTCCCTCAAATATATTTTCATGGAAAATTTAATCTAAATTTGAGGCTAGGTGTGGAGGGTGCATAGAGGAAGAGTTTTTTGGACTGTAGATGATGATGGCTCATTCCCAAATGATTCTAGAAGATCAAGTCTACAACCAATGCATGGAGAGGCATGTTTTAAAGCCTTCTCATTTATCCCAATCTTAAAACATGTTCCTAACCAATTTTGGGATGTTCAAATAGGTCAAAATTATGAAGGCAATTTTCTTAGCTAGAATGAGGAGTTTCATGCCACTTTACAAGAGTTTCATGCCTTGTATGGAAACTTATACTTCCTGACCTTACATGGTTCATACCATATCCTATTCTCATGAATAACTGATTATCTTAGCTTGAAAAGTGCCCTTATGACCCATGGACTTCTGTCCTCCTCTCTCTCTCTCAAGTTCTATAATTACTAGCCATTTTGGCTATTGTAACCTATGATCCACCTAAGTATGGTGAAGCCCTACTCATTTGTATACCATTTGATCAATAAGACTACTGATTTTTACCTCTTCATGACTATTAATAGCGTGTTCTAATTTAATGTTGGATCTTGTTTAGTGAATATTATGGATTCCTTAGTATGTTGTCTCATTTTTTCATCCTATTTGTAGTTGAAAAGCTTCTTCTTGTAGGGCATGTGAAGTGTTCTAGAAAATGTCAAGGATTAAGTCATTTAGTCTATTCACTAGTGCCATTCAAGGCCTCTTGTCTAGTCCTCCTAGCTTTGTAAATTCATCCATAACCTCATAATGTAACATTGATGTGAGAAGATGCAGATTGAAGGAGTATATGTTTGGTTAGTCCTTTGTTCTCATATGTAACATGTTGCTGGTTGGAAGTAATCATCTTATTTGGTGTATCACCTCCCTTAGAATATTTTGATTTTAGTTATCTCTCTCCCTTCCCCACAAAAAAATTTTAGGTGTAATTTCAATCCAAAGTGGTACATCAAAGGAGTTAACCCTATATAGAGACTCACCTCATCCTTAGGCTACCCACAAGCCTAGAGGTGTTTCCATTATGACACTTAGATGAGGAAAGCTTAGGCATATCCTCAAAGGGTGAAAATGCAAGTGACAACAATTGATTATATTTTTGATTAAGCTTTAAATTTATGCTATTTATATTTAATAAAAAATTTCTTAGTTAGACAATGATATATGACTGCTTAATATGTGTTTATTTATGTATGTGGATTACATTATAAGAATATTAATACATTATTTGAGTTATATTATTGATTTATGGTTATCATGAGATATGATATAATGGATTTCATGTTGTGAGGTGGTCATAGGAGAATTCATCCCTTGAACGTGCCAAAGGGAGAGCATCATTAGAGAAGGTGGTGTAGATGTAGACGTTGAAGGTCTATAGAGAGCTAGCAAAACCCTGCACACACCACAATAATTAGTCATGGTAGAAAATGGATTTAAAAATGATTGATTTTGGTGTTTGTTTAAATAATCATTTTTTATGATTGCTTGAGTAGATAAGTTATAAAAGTAAATTCCTTTAAGTGTTTAGCTTAATATGCCATTAATGCACATAGATGAAAATTTAATAAAGGTCCAATTTAATACGTGTTATGGTTTAAATGTAAAATTCATTTAATATGAAATTAAAATTTCATATAAAAATATAAAAATGGAATTATTCTTTTTAAAAAATAAAAAAGAAAAACATTGAAATTTAAAAAAAAAGATAAAAAAAAATAGAAGTCTTAAAAATAGCAAAACCAAAAAAATCTTGTAAAAGAAAAGCCATGCCCATTTTACTTAAAAGAAAGAGTTGAGAAATTATAAGACATTGGAAATAAAAGGTCAATATAAAATAGCATGATGCAACCAAGGGAAAATGGATTTAGTATATCAACAAGTTCAAGAGGTAGGGGATGCTTTCAATTATTCATCATTGCTAAAGGATTTTATGCATGCTTTTGGTTTTAATAAATCTGGTAAATATGTACTGAAAATAAAACATAATGCTAGGTAGATAAAAATATATTTCTAATCCTGGTTATTAGTTTAATGAATAATTATTAATAATAACAAACTGATAGTTATAAATATATAAGTTTGTACTTGAGAAATTAAATGTAGCATATAATTGTAGCTTTTCCACATGGCATCACTTACCTTGAAGTCATTGTATTGTTACTTCCTTCTTCTATTGATATTAATAGTTTAATATGGTTGGTATGTAAATAAATTTGAGTAAATAATTATAATCTATTAACAATAACATGGGCATCAAATTATATAATAGGAACTCAGATAGTTTTGAAAATAAAAACTGGTCAAACCAATCTATCATGTTGTATGAAAATCAAGCATCTGTAGAGTGTTGACCCAATTTTATCATGTCTGATATCATTTTATTCATCTAATTTCTACTGGATATTACCTTTTGGATCATGGTAAATGTCCAAAGCATTGACCAAGTTCAACAAGATGATTAGTGAGATTTTATTGAACAACGTTCTATTTAGACGAATGGTTGAATTCATGTATCTTGCTTATTTAATTAATTTCTTATAGATCTAAAAATTGAAATGATACATATAGGCACCAACCTAAATTCAGAGGTTAAATACAAAATATTTCATCCTAATAGAAATTAGAATCAATTTATAATGACAATATAATTACCTGGTCAATGGTCTTTTGTAGATGGTATCTCGCCATTTCCTTGTCCAACTAGGAATATACTTACTTTGGTTTTCATTTTAAAGTTTTTTATATACTCAAACTTTGTAAAACCAAACTAAAAAACTTGGAGCATATTAAAAACATGATAACTTAGTAAAGGCTTCAACAAGGAATCCATGCGATAATTTGGATGATTAATAGAGGTTTGTAAAAAACTTTGGGTAGAGGAAAAAATCTGTTTAGAGGAATATGGGTTTAATTTAAATATTTTTTTATTAAAACTAATTTAGGTAGATAATTGTGTTTTATTTTACTCTAATTCATTGGAAGCAATGCTGAAATTTTGTTTATACTATTCTTCCCTAAAACCTAAATCAACTTAGCATGATACAAAACAAATACGAAATTTAGACTTGATTTTTATGTCTTAGCCAAATGCTAATCCAAGTATGGTGATGTCCCTCCCCAACTCTAATTTTATTGGCTATTCTTTTGTAGTCTCTGATATTTGTCTATCTCAGTTAAGTATAGTGGACATAGCCCCATATACAAAAGAATACACATTAAATTTGTTAGGGGTTTAAGTTAAGAATTAATGAAGATATATATATATATGTGTGTGTGTGTGTGTGTGTGTGTATGTATGTATATATATGTATGTATATATATGTATGTATATATATATATATATATATATATATATATATGTATATATATACATATATATACATATGTACATATATACATACATATACATATGTACATATATACATACATATACATATATACATATATACATACATATATATACATACATATATATATATACATATATATATATATATATATATATATATATATATATAATGATTTCATTAAAACTATATGCATTAGCATATAGTGGACTTACATCAAATTATAATTAGTTTTACCACTTGATTAGGTTACAATTAAGTTGAAATACAAGCCATTATGTCTTGGAAATAACATATGTATTATATTTAATTAGCTTATTTGGGTGAGTTAGTGCCTTAGAAAATATAGTTATTCTGGTAATTTGAAAAATCCTTGTAGTACTTTGGGATTTCATGATATATGAAACTAGTCATATATAATTTAACATTATAATAAGTTTTACATTAACAGATATTAACAACAGGGTTTGTCAGATAATGGATGTAACATGCCTTATAATATTTAATAGTAGCTCAAGATGTTTAATTAGATTAAAATCTATGTTAATTAAATATGCATATTAGAGCCTTACATGGGTTGTAAATAAGACCTTGAGATTATAACAATGTGCATTATATGTTTTGTATAAAATTGAGAAATTACTTGTTTATACTTGATTGGTTAAACAAAAACCTAAATTCCAAGAAGTTGTGACTACTTATTTGACTAGATTTGGTTTTAGTAGTTATGCATGTAATCACAGGACTATGGTAATATGGGTTACCATAGGGTGTAGTTAACTGGAAACCAATTGTATTGCTTGAATGCTATAGTTAATTGTATGTTACTTGGGTGGTATATTTATAATCATTATTTATAGTATGGGATAGAATATAATGAAATACTCATGCATATGTTTGATGGATTGAATGTATGTTATTATTACTTCTATGCCTAGCATGTCATGTGATGCATTCACTAGTAGGATGTAAGCTGATGAATCTTGTGGTTGAATTTGTATTTGACCAATTTACATTTATAATATAGAGTAAAGAGTAAGATGGACTTCACTATCTTATTGGCATTACAATGTTAGATGAAGGCAGTACGATCAAGTGGTGTACATAAAATTAATAGATCTATATATCATTTTATATTACTATTCATAAAACTTTAGCCAAAGTATGTTTAGTGAGACATTATCATTTCATGATTATGATTTACATGTATGTATGATATCTTTCAATAGATCAAGTTTTATATTATACACTTCATGTTTAATTGTTAGAAATCATACATCACATGGGTACTTGATAGTCTCTCTAGACTCCTATGCTGTCAATGTCTACCCATCCATGAAGGGAGGACCATTCATTGATGGGATTAGTTTGGGGGATCATTGGTCCATGGTTGGTGTGTAAATGTGCTTGGATGATGCTCTCCCTCCCCACAATAGTACTATTTATCAAGATGACACTTAATATTGCCACATATACTTGAAGTTTGGGAACTATTCTCTAAGGTAGCCAGGTACTTATTTATACATTATAATATATTATACTTGATAATGTAAATTTTTCATGAAGAGTTGTAATTATACATTGAAGTACATTAAAAGTAGTGATTTTGTATTTAGATGAGCTGAGTTTAAAATGTTACAAGTACTTTCTATTTTGAGTTATCATTCTATCATGATATTAAAGATCTATATTTGATGAGGTAATATGAATTGTTATCATGATTACACGTAAATAATTTTATTTTCTATGTTAGACTCTCAAGATATAGTCTACCTTGTATATGTGCTTATTAAAAAAAATTATGTATTTCTAGGTAGATCCTAGTAGGAATGTTACATGTGGTATCAGATCTATGGCTCAAAATATAGGATCTTATGAGTCTAATGACATTTTCATATATCTATATTGACATAAAGGATGGTGAAAGCAAGAGTTTATAGTGAGGTTCCTTCAAATGCTAGTGATAGTAACCCTCCATTTAATTCTAGCTAAGTTTATGCTGAGTAGTCTGTAAAGATGGATCAACTTCTTGTAGTTATGAATGAGACTAGAGATCAGATTTTAGTTCTAGAAGAGGTGGTTCATAGACATGAAGGAGAGGATCAGTAGGATGAACTTAAAGAGCATTCAGTTGAGCAAGAAAATATGTAGGATGTTAGAGCATAGGTTGCTGAGGAGTTGGCTTGAGACATGAAGAAGGTGAATCCACTTAAGTTTGCTAGCATTGTTCTAGGTGATAGAGCTGAGGCATGGTTGATGAAGATGGAAAAATATTTTAAAATTTGAAACTAATTCAAGGTCACCAAGGTGGTTTAGGGAGCATACCAATTAGCTAGCAAGGCAACTATATAGTGGGCCCACAAAAGGTTGGAAATGAATCTAAATTAAAACACCACCACTTTGGATTTGTTTGTGGTTTTATTCAAATAATAATGTCTCTCAAAACTATGTTTTGATCAAAAGATTAAATTTTTTTAGAATATTAAGTAGGGTGATATGATAATGAATGAATACTAGGAGTAGTTTACTAAACTATTGAAGTATGTACCTCAATATTAGGGAGATGAGCAATTTTGGATCAAGTAGTTTATCATGGGTTTGAGGCCTCAAATTAGAGGAGAGGTAGATGTTCATTGACCTTGCATAATGGACCACATCTTTGAGAAGGTAGTTAAGCAAGAGCAAAAGCTGAGGTCTATTTCCCACGTTAAGGATAGATTCAAGAGGAGGTTTGGATATTCTAAGTCCAACTTCAAGAAGAAAAATTGGAAATAAAGGAGTGGAAACTCTAAGAAATATTTTAAGAATCATAATGCTAAGTTCAATAATGGAACAAGCAACAAGAACCAGGGTACTGAATCCAAGGATAGTTTCAAGGGAAACCAATAGAATTTCAGAAAAGGACCACCAAGAGGGCATTTCATTTATAAAGGACAATTATGCTCATGATTATCTTGAAGACGAGTCAAAGGGAAAAGGCCCTATTACCTAGTAGGGTGGTTTTTTGTAGCAATTGATAATTGAAAAGATAAGTATTAGGTACTACCTATTGAGTTATTAGGTACATTGTTTGACCATCTAATTTCCATTTTAATAGATATAAGAGCCACTAAATGTTTTATAGATCTTAAGATACTTAGTAAGTTTTATAGAAGAGATGGTGTAATGGAAAATACATGGTCATTATAGTATGGGAATGATGAAAAAGTCATGGTAGATAGGTGCTTAGTCGAAGTAGAGATTAGGTTGCTCAAATTCATAATAATTATGGATTCATATGTAGGACCTCTTAGATCATATGATGTGATCTTAGGAGTCAATTGGCTCAAAAAACATAAATCCAAAGTTAAATTCTACTTGAAGAAGTTGGAGTATCTTGATGACTGTGGGAATTAGACACAAATTCAAGGTGAGAAGAGAGATTTGAAGCTAAGGTAGATTTCAAATATGTAGTTTGATAAAGTTTAGGGAAAAGGGTGTCAAGCATTTATCATCAAGATAAATTAAATGGAGGAATCTGGGGAACCATCTCTCCAATATTACCCATTTATTATAGATTATCATGGTGTGTTTCAAAAAGATTTGTCATGTTTAACACCTAGATATAAGTTCAAATTTTCTATCGAGATTATATCAGGTTCAAAATCATAATCTAAGGCACAATACAAGATGAAAACTATGGAGTTGGTTGAACTAAAAGATCAACTTCAAGAGTTTTTATCTAAGGGGTTGATTAGTCAAAGTGTGTTACCATGGGGTGTACCAATTATCTTTGTCAATAATAAGGATGGTACCCTTTGAATATGCATTGATTACAAAGTGTTGAACAAGGAAACCATCAACAATAGGTATCCACTACCTCATATAGATGATATTTTCAATCAAACATAAGGAGCAAGAATATTTTCTAAGATTTATCTTCGAGTAGGATACCATCAATTAAGGATTTAGGATGAGGACATTCAAAAAACAACATTCAAAACTTGATATGGGCATTATGAGTTTACATTTTTATCGTTTGCTCTAACTAATGCTCTAGCAACATTCATGAATCTCATAAATAGTGTGTTCAGAGATTATCTTGACCACTTTGTATTAGTTTTTTTATATGAAATTCTTATCTACTCAAAGAATAAAGAGGATCACCTTCAAAATTTTGAGTTGGTTCTGTAATGGTGGTAGAAGCACAAGATTTATGGTAAGCTATCCAAGTGTGCATTTTTACAAATATAGGTGCAGTATTTAGGACACATTATCTCTATAGATAGTATTTTTGTAGATGTAGGAAAGATTAGAGCCATTATGAAATGGCTGACACCAAAGAATATGCATGAGGTTAGAAGCTTTATAGGGTTAGTATGTTATTGCAATAAGTTCATGCCAAAATTTTCCAAAATAGCTAACCCAATTACTTCCTTACATCAAAAGAATAACAAGTTTGTTTGGTCAGAGAAGTACGAGCTAGCTTTCTAGGAGTTTAAGAGAAGGTTTATGTTTGCACCAGTGTTGAGAGTTCCAGACCCCAATAGTCATTTTTTAGTACTCACAGATGCATCAAGAGATGGTCTTAGTGGAGTTATTATGTAGGATGGATTAGTAGCAGATTATGAGCAAGAAATCTTAAGCCATATGAGGTAAATAATGCCCCTCATGATTTGGAACTTACAATGATCATTCATGTTTTATAAGTATGATAGCATTATCTATTAGGAAAACCTTTTGAGCTCAACATGGATAACTTGGGATTCAAGTATATTTTTACCCAACATAATTTGAATGTACATCGGAGATATTGGCTTGAGTTTTTAGCTGAATATGATTTTGATATCAGTTACATCAAAGGCAAAGAGAATAAAGTAGTTGATGCCCTTAGTTGTAAAAGGTATATTGCAATTATAGCTACTATCAAGAGTACCTTTAGGGATCAAGTGATTGAGTTATTTCTAAGAGATGAATTTTTTTTATCAATTTAGGAAAGCATTGCTAGAGAATGCTTATAATCCTTGGTACAAAGGATTGAGTTTAGAGAGTGATGGTCTTTCATTATAATGAATGGATGTATATGCTAGATCAAGAGATTCCATGGATCGTTGTGCTTAAATAATTTATTGATGCCACATATTTAGGACATCTAGGTATAACTAAGCTCATGACAAAGCTTAGAACACTCTATTTCTAGAAAGGAATCAAGAAAGATGTATCAAATTAAGTGTCACATTGTTTGAAGTGTCAGCAAGTGAAAGATGAGCATGTGCATCTGGCTGGATTGTTATATCCACATGATATTCCAGAATGGAAATGGTAGGTGATCAATATGGATTTTGTACAAGGATTTAAGATTTTTTAGATTAGTCATGATATGATCTTGGTAGTTTTTGACAAACTAACCAAGGTGGCTCACTTCATACTAGGCAATTTGATGGATGATGTACCTACCCTTGAAAAAATATTCATAAAAGAAGTATATAGGTTGCATGGATTTCTAGAGAAGATCATTTTGGATCATGATCTAAAGATGAATTCAAGGTTTTAGATGACTTTGAATTTAGCTTTGGGTATGTAACTTAATTTTAGTATAACTTATCACCTAGAGACTAACGATCAAATTGAGAGAGTTAATTAGGTGCTTGAGGATATTATTTGAATGTATTGCATAGATCAATAGTATAAGTAGGAATATTATCTTCCATTAGTCGATTTTGTATATAACAAGTAATATCAATCAATGTTGAATATGGCACCATTTGAGGCACTTTAAGAGAGAAAGCGTAAGACACCCATTAGTTAGGATAGGTTAGAGGATAGGGTAGTCTTTAGACCCAAGATTATATTAGAGATGGAAGAGAAAGTTATACTAATCAGGCATAGATTAGATGAGGTCAATGATAAACAAAAGTGTTATGCATATCTTAAGATGACATAAAGACAATTCATAGTTGGTGATAAAGTGTTTTTATGGTAAAATTGCAAAAAAACTTGATTAAATTTGGGAATTTTGCAAAATTATCATTGATATATGTGGGATCCTTAGAGGTGTTATAAGTGGTCAATCCTGTTGTATATAGGCTTGCATTACCACCAACCCTATCTTTTATACATAATAGATGATCCTATATATGTGTTAGATTGGAATTCTTTACAAGTTTTGGATCTCAAGGTGGTCATAGTAAAACCAATCAAGGTAATTGACACACGTAAAACTTTTTTTCATAATAGAGAGATGTCATAGTGCAAGGTCTAGTGGGATGTATACTTTGTAGATAGTTATACATTAGAGGACTATGATGAGATCTTCAAGATATTTCCACATTTATTTTCTTGATTAGATACTATTATGTTATGCTATTTTTAGTTGAACAATATTTTTATTTTAGACTATATATTTGAATAAAAGTCATCAAATATGATGGTTAGCTTAGGGGGTAAATATGTTGCATCCTGATTCCTCTCTAAGTAAACTATTTGACTATTTATGGATGGACACACATGATATTGGTTATATTTCTGATTAAGATTAAAACTTATGCTATTTCTAGATAATAAAATGTTTCTTAGTTAGACAATGATATATGATTTCTTACTATGCATTGATTTATGTATGTGGATTACATTTTAAGCATATTAATATATTATTTTAGTTATATTATTACTTTATGTTTATCATGAAATATAATCTAAGGACTTACATGTTATGAGGTGGACATAGGAGAATTCATCCCTCAAAAGTGTCAGAGTGAGAGTATCATCAAAGAGGGTGGTGTAGATGGAGATGCTAAAGGTCTACAGACAGCTATCAAAACCCTGCACACACCACAATAATTAGTCATGATAGAAAATGCATTTAAAAATGATTACTTGTGGTGTTTGTTTAAATAATCCTTTTCCATGATTGCTTGAGCAGGTAAGTTATAAAAGTAAATTCCATTGAATGCTTAGCTTAATATGTCATTAATGCACATAGAGGAAAATATTTTAAAAGTATAATTTAATATGGGTTATTATTTAAATTTTAAATTTGTTTATAATCCAGATTTCTACAATAATAAATTATTTGGTTCTGATTCCAACATGCATCATCTCCTTAAGGGTTTGAATTGGGATGCTTGTGGAAGAATATTGCAGAAACAAACCATGGGTGGTGATCCTAACTGGTTTGAGCCCATATCCTATGAGGTCATCAAAGTGGATGAGTACATTTGGCATAAAATGGTCAAAGGTGGATTGGCGACCTTCATGGAGTGACTGGTTAGCCATGACATAGGGTTGTCTAAAGAATTTTCCCAGGGATGGAAAGAAAGGGAGGTTTGTATGTATTGACTAAGAATATTGATAATGAAATAGCTTATTAGAGATATAATAGGTATGGATTTTTATGGTGTCAAAGCATTTAATGACAAGAAGAGGAAGGAGGAACTCAATAATATTTTATTCAACAAGGAAAGGAAAAAACCCAAGATAGTGTCCCAAAAAGGGTTCATAAGGATAGATTTATTGAGAAAATGGCATGATATTTGCCTAAAAATTATGTATTATCTCACATTTGAGGGCAAACATACTGTGATTTTATCCCATCACTTCTTATTGCTTAATCATTTCAAAGGGCACATTATCAATCTCCTATTTTTTTGTTGAAATCACTAGAAGCTATAGTGATGACCTTCAAGGGGAATCCATCAGTGGATATCATACATCAAGGTCTTATTTTTCTTTTGTTCAAGAAAGGAGAACCATTGTGGTCTAAAACCATCTTAGAGGCAATCAATATTCCCAATAAGGAGGATTTGGACAAAGAAGAAGACTTTTTTACTGAGTTCAACATCAAAAAAATTGGTAAGGAATAGTTTGAGGGAGCCTGAGGTGAGTCCTCCTAAGGGAATTCCAAGTTGAGAGGCATCAATAGGGACATCCCCATTTACATATCCCCAATCTCCAATAGGGGTTGGGGAATTCCAAATCCTAGGAAAAATGAGGCTATTGAGCTTTCAATAGACAAGTTATTCACTAAGATTACAATGCAAAATATACTCTATAATGATATTTTAGAGGAATTTGATAATCTTAAAGTAATGCTATGTCTTAAAATGGCAGACATGCAGGTTAGCAAAGATCCTATAGGAACTAAGGAGCTCATCGCATAAGGCAATAATACAATTTAGAGTGAAGGAGTAGAAGATAGCAGGGAGCATGAGACCAGCCTAAAATGTAAGAGGAAGGGAGATGATAAGGAATAGTTCATGGGAAACTACACTAAAGAGAAAGAGAACATCAAAGGGGAAAGTTTGGTGGCCAAGAAACCGGTCATCTATTCTGAATCTAACTAACTAGTCTATTCTCTATCTTCTTTTGTTTTTATGGGATTTTGGTTGAAGTTTAATGTCTTTTTGGCTGAAGGCTATTTTATTATCATGTTTCTTTTTGTCCCTCTCTATTTTGATGATTATTCATGCCTATCTTTTGGTATCTTTTGTGTAGCAATGAGCCCCCTTAACCTGGTTTTAAACAATCTAATAAAAAAATGGAATTTCATATTAAAATATAAAAAGGGAATTATTTAAAATAATAAAAAAAACATTGAAATTAGAAAAAAGAGAAAAAAACAAAATTAGAATTCTTAAAAATAACAAAAATCAAAAGAAAAAGAAAACAAAAAAAAATCTTGTAAAGGAAAAGCCACACCTATTTTACTTAAAGGAAAGAGTTGGGGAATTCTAAGACATTAGAAATAGAAGGTCAAGAGAAAATAACATGATGCAACCAAGGGAGAATTTTTTTTTTATATAATCAAGTTCAATAGGTAGGGGATGCTTTCAATTATTCATCATTGCTAAAGGATTTTATGCATGCTATTGGTTTTAGGAAATATGGTAAATAAGTACTAAATACTCTAGCTAAAGACACAATTCTAAGTAGATAGAAATATATCTCCAATATTAGTTATTAGTTTAATGAATAATTAGAAATAAGGATAAATTGATAGTATAAATATCTAGGATTCTCCTTGAGAAATTGAATGCAACATATAACCGTAGCTTTTTCATATGGTGTCACTTACCTTGGAGTCACTGAATTGTTACTTCCTTTTGATATTGATATTACTAGTTTAATATGGTTAGTATGTAAGGAAAATTGAGTAAAAAATTATAATCTATTGACACTAACATGGGCATTGAATTATATAGGGGGAACACATGTAGATTTGAAAATAAAAACTGGACAAACCAATCTATCTTGTATAGGGTGTTATCATGTTGTATGGAAATTAGGCATACATAGAGTGTCAACCCAATTTTATCATGGTTGATATCATTCTATTCATGTAATTTCTACTAGATATTGCCTTTTGGATCATGGTAAATGTCCAAGGTGTCAACTATGTTAATCAAGATGATTAGTGAAATTTTATCAAATAGTGTTCTATTTAGATGAATTGATGAATTCACATATCTTGTTTATTTAATTAATTACTTGCAGATCTAAAAACCAAAATGTTCAATGTAGGCATCAACCCAAATTAATAGGTTAAATACAAACTATTTCATCCTAATATAAATTATAGCCAAGTTATAATGATAATATAATTATCTAATCAATTGTCTTAAGTAGATGGTATCACCCAACTTCTTTGTCCAGCTGTGAATAGATTTACTTCGTTCATCATTTTAAATTTTTTATATACTCAAAATTTGTAAAATCATATTGAAAAACCTAGAGCATATTAAAAATATAATAACCTAGAAAAGGCATCAACAAAGAATTTTTTGATAATTTGGATGATAAATAAAGGTCTATAAAAAAATTAGGTGTTGCCCTATAGAGAAAAAAATCCATTTAGAGGAATGGGGGTTTAATTTAAATGTTTTTATATTAAAACCAAATTAGGTAGAAAACCATGTTTTATTTTAATCTAGTTCGCTGGAAGTAAAATGTTGAAATTATGTTTATATTATTATTTCTTAAAGCCTAAATCGACTTAACATAATATAATACAAACACTAAATTTAGACATGCTTTTTATTTGTCTTAGCTGAACATTGATCCAAGTATAGTGATGCCCCCTCCCCACTCTAAGTTGATTTTTTTTCTTTTGTAGTTTCTGATATTTGTCTATCTCAATTAAGTATGGTGGGCATAGTCCCATGTAAAGAAAAATATACATTAAAACTATTGGGGGTTTAGGTTAAGAATTAATGAAGAACTATAGATTTAATGATTTCATTAAAGCTATATGCATTAGCCTATAGTTTGCTTACATCAAATTATAAGTTGTTTTACCACTTGATGAGGTTAAAACTAAGTTGAAATACAGGCCATTGTGCCTTGGAAATAACATGTGTTATATTTAGTTAGCTTATTTGGGTGAGGTAGTGCCTTAGAAAATATAGTGATTTTGGTAATTTGAAAAATCCTTGTAGTACTTTGAGATTTCATGATGTATAAAACCAATCATATATAATTTAACATTATAATGAGTTTTACATTCACAAATATCAACAAGAGGGCTTGTTAGATAATGGATGTAACATGCCTTATAATATTTAATAGCACCTCAAAATGTGTACTTGGATTAAAATATACATTAATTAAATATGCATATTAGAGCCTTATAGGGATTATAAATAATACCTTGAGATTATAACAATGTGTATTCTATGTGTTGTATGAAATTGGGAAATTACTTGTTTATAATAGGTTGGTTGAACAAAAACTTAGATTCCAAGAAATTGTGACTACTTATTTGAATGGATTTGGTTTTAGTAGTTATGCATGTAATCACTGGACTATGGTAATATGGGTTTCCATAAGGTGTAGTTAACTAGAAACCAATTGTATTACTTGAATACTATAGTTAATTGTATGTTACTTGGGTGGTATATTTATAATCATTATTTCTAGTATGGGATAGAATATAATGAAAGATTCATGCATATGTTTGACTAATTGAATGTATGTTATTATTAATTTTATGCTTAGCATGTCATGTGAAGAATTTACTAATAAGATTTAAGTTGATAAATCTTTTGGTTAAATTTTTATTTGACCAATCTACATTGCTAATATGGAGTAAGGAGTGAGATGGACTTCATTGGCTTACTAGCATTGCAATGTTATATGAAGGTAGTTTGATCAAGTGGTGTGCATGAAATTGATAGATCTATAGATCATTTTATATTAATATTAATAAAACTTTGGCCAAAGTATGCTTAGTGAGACATTATCATTTCATGAGTATGATTTACATGTATTTGTGATATCTTGCAATAAATCAAGTTTTCTATGATACACTGCATGTTTAGTTGTTAGAAATCATACAACACACATGTACTTTTTAGTCTCTTTGGATTCCTACACCGTCACTATCTACCCATCCATGAAGGGAGGGATATTACCTGATGGGATTAATATGGGGAATCATTGGTCTATGGTTAATGTGGAAAAACACTTAGATGATGCTCTGCATCCCCATAGCAGTACTACTTATTGAGATGACACTTGAGATTGCCATAGATACTTAGTTTGGGAAATGTGCTTTAGCTAAATATCTTATTTGTACATTGTATTATATTATACTTGATATTGTAAATTTATCATGAAGAGTTGTAATTATACATTGAAGTACATTGACAATAGTGATTTTGTATTTAGATGAGTTGAGTTTAAAATGTTACAAGTACATTATATTTTAAGTTGTCATTCTCTCATGATATTAGAGATCCATAGTTGATGATGTAATATGAATTTTTGTCATGATTGCACGTAAATACTTTTATTATCTCTGTTAAAGTCTCATGATATAGTCTACCTTTCATATGTGTTTATTAAAAAAAATTACATATTTCTAGATAATTCCCAGTGGGGATGTTACATGAGAGTCACGCCATATCCAAACAATATAAAGTAAAAAACTACTCTACTCATTGATATTCCACCACAAGGTTGTTTAAAATATTTAATACCCTATAACTTGTGCCTTAGAGTGAACCTTTTCATCAATCTTAAAATGTTAGAGGCTAGTTTATAAGTTTCTATGGTAAAAAAACCATATCAACAGGAATATAATTGGTGCTAGAATGAGGGAACAATCTTTGATTGTTGGGATTCACTCAAGAAGGGGGGTCCTTTTGTGATCACTTTTTCATCCAATGCATTTTAGTTATCTGTTAAATCTAAAAATTGAAAAATATGTTGTGGCTAGGCCAGTCACCTATCAACATCCTAAGTATTTAGTATGATTTTATAAAAGTTGAGGATACACTTATTTATATTCCTAAATTTAATAATGATGGCATAATAACTAATGAAGAACATCTTATTGATTATAAATTTGTTAAGCATATTTTAAATTTCAAATATGAAGATTTTTCTTGCAAGTCATTTCCTTTTTATCTAAAAAGAGAGGCATTTGATTGGTTCTTAGGGTTGGAACCTAATCGTATTATAATTTGGAATGATTTTTAAAATATTTTTATATTTCAATGTGGTTAAATGATTGATCCTCATATTTTATTGCAAGCATTTGTCATAATCAAAAGAGAATATTTTGAGCGAATTAGGTATTTCAATCTTAGATTTCAAAATAGTTATAACAAAATTCCAAAGAGTTATAGACCTTTTGAAGTAATGGTTCTATATATATATTTACATGCTTTGGGTCCATTAACCTCCACTTTTATGAGAATTTTTGCAGCAAAAAAATTGGCTATGGTTTATGTAGAATCTATTGAGGTGGATGATCAGTTGTCATGCCTCAATTCAAGACTAATAGAAGAATTGTTTGATTTCTAAAGAAATGTAACAAAAAATTAGAAAACCATTCCTCCTATCATGGTTCAAATAGAGACCTCTCAGGCTACTTTTCATACCTTGATTCAAGTAGAATCCTTTCAGTTTTATCCATCTAGTCATCAAGTTTCCTCTTTTATTAATCATGATATGCTTATAGAAGAATATGAAAATTTAGATGAGGATGAAAACATTTATATTTCAGACCTGAAATATTATGAACAACACATGTAATAATAAGAATAAGATGTGTGTTTATCATCTGATCCAAGCCTTACATAATTTGTATGTGTTGAACCTCTTACTCATAACACCATGATCACCAAGCTTAATGTACATATATATCTTGATTCTTATTATGACAGTGAGGTAAATATTTTCAATACCAAGACCTATGTTGCTTTTGTAAGTTTCAAAGCTTATTCTACCTTTTTTTATTTTTGAAATAAGGAACATTATTTTTTTGAACACATGCTTACCTAGTTTCTTGGACGCATAAGAAGTAAATTGAGAGAATGGATAAGTGATCACAAGGATGTATTTTCCTATCTAGGGACCTTAACTAAAAGAACTTTTTTGTTATCAAATATTGGGATACATTCTAATCAAATATTCTAAATCTACCCTTTCATATTTATTTGGGATTTATTTTTTGATTAAAGTAAATTTATTAATTTATAGTATATGTTTCCTACTTTCTTTGATTGATTTCTTATTTTTTGTATTTATTTTCATAGATTAGTTATTTTACTTTCATACATTAGTCATTTTATATTCAAAACAATCTAATGTTGTCATGCATCCATCAAGATTATCCTAACAAGGGGCAGCTAGAATCATATCCAAATGATGCTTGTGTAGATTACTCTTGGTGAGTTTGGATGCTTCATATTAATGTATGTATCATGCTTGAGTAGAAAGATATATCTTAATTGAATAATTATATCAGACCATTATTATTTGCTAGGATGTTTTAATGCAAATTTTAGAAATACTTCTCATTATCAAATATTAACTACACATCTACATATTTAAAACTTGTTTTAGAGACATTAAACATTGAGAAAAGTAAAAAAAATGAATGATATATCTAATTTTAAGATGAAGCCTATTCCTATACACCTAACCAATGTTTTTTCCCAACCCTTCTTCCAAGAAAGGTTCAAAAGAAATAAAATAACAAACTCATGGAAGAGAGGTGATTCAAGTATCTCTATTGAGGCTATGGATGTTTGAATTGAAGTAAAAAAATGCTTAGATTGGAATCAAATGTATCTCTGTCAGGGCTATGGATGTCTGGCTGACAATATAACAATGTCCAACTTTCCCTCTTTTTAGTGCTTAAAGATAAATATTTCAAACAAATAATATCAATGCAATCTTTAATTTCATCTAACTCTTTTCTAAAAATTTCATAACAAGGAGGAATGAATATTCACAAGATCACACATAACCTAAGGAATGAGAAGGATTAGTATGTTTCATGATTTCATTTGGAGTCTCTTTCCATTTTATGATTTATTTATTTATTTTTGGTAAAGGTTGAAGTTATGTCTGATCAAACTAATTTTGGGGTTCTAAAATACTCTAAATTATTTCCCCACTAAGTTTCCATTTATTGTGACCAACACACCCTCATTTTAAAAATTTCAATGAGGGTCAATTTTAAGCTAAATAAAAATTCCATGTCCATATTTAAATTTTGTCAAATTTGTGTAAGTTAAAACTATAGGTTTTATTATCAATCTATTCATTATCTTATGAACTATAGTTCAAAAATCTAAATGAACATTAATGTCAAAGTCATATATATATATATATATATATATATATATATATATATATATATATATATATATATCTGGGCTTTCATTTCTTTTTTTTTCAAATTTAGGATTTGATCTATGGACTAACAACGATAATAAAATATTTATTATAGGTTTTGTCTACTCTTTTTTAGGCTAAAACTAGTTAACAAGTTAATTTTGCTCAGACCACAAGTCTCTTTTATGCCTAAACAACTATAAAATTTAATAGTGGCAAGACATTTCATTTTTCTTAGGGTTCACAAGATCTCAACACTTATCTTCATCTCACTTATTCATTAGTAATTTTGAATTTTCTAAGTCTAATTTTTATCTAGGTCAACAAGATTATTCCATGTATCTTGATCCCATTTATTTGTAGTCTATGGATATATTCAAAGTTTGTGATGTCTTTCAAAAACCGAAGCATGTGGGATTGTTTCATGTGTCTTCATCCCATATACTCAACTCTTATTAACATCTATATAGTTAATGATACATAATGACCTTCCACATGAGTGACAACCAAGCATGTGGAACAATATTGAGAACCTACATCTTGACACACCAAAGTACTCATTCAAAGCATAGTGACCCTCAAAATGGTAGATCATAAAGTTATAGATCAAGTAATTAATCAAGATCATGCCATGTGTTATTGTTATAGTCATCTAACATGTGTCATTCCAAGTGTCATCACCTCACTTCCTCATGCAAAAATAAAGAGACACATATCCTTGGGAGGCATCTAGGTAAGTGATAAAAATACACCATGGCACTTATCATCATCTCAAGCATCTATATCCCATCAGGTGAGTGTACATAATCAAGACTTGATGACTGCCTAGACAAGTGAGGTTCATCTACTTATCAACATCCTAAATTATTTATAGCTAACAACTACATGCAAATTAATTTGAGAATCTAGAGGATTGAGGATTGACCACTTGTCCTTATCCCACTTATTTATGGTTAAAAACTTCTTGCACATAGTTCTAAGATAAATAAATAAATATATATGAGAGTTTGATTCACGTGTCACAATCTCATTCATTTATGACCTACACATGTTTACATAGACCCTGAATACCAATGATCACCTGGTGAACTGAGATCAGGCCATGTATCCTAATATTGGTTACTCATGACCATAGGCCCAATGTGCATATTTCAAATCCCAGTGAAGAAATAGGGAAGTGAGATCAAACCATGTGTCATCCTCCCTCTTACCCATGATCAATAATCCAAGCAGTATAAAGACAAGGAAGATTCCATGTGAGAAAGCAAGGAAACACCACATATCCTACTTCAAATAAAGAATAAATAAGGGAAAGAAAGTCAAATAAATGTGATAAAATGTCATCTATCAAAATTGATGACTCACCAAAGTGACTCAACAACTAAAATATTAGCAATAAAATCTCATGTGGAAAAAAGAGCTATAGAAATATTCTCTGTAAAAGCAAAATAAAAAAACAAGATTAATAGGATACCAAAATGTTGTTTGGAACCAATTTCTTTGTGTAGGCAATCGAAGGGATCAGATTCTCAAGTAAGAATAAATTCTAAGACAAATTTAACTACAAAGCAACAATCATATTTCTTAAAAAATTAGAAAGACTTGGATTTTCAAGTTTATTCAAATCATACACAAAACTAACGCATAGATATAAAGCATACAAAATTCAAAGCTTCAAACATGCAAGCTTCACCTTCAATCAAGGACCACATCAATCATTCAATGTAATTACATGCATGAGGTATGACTCTAGTATATTCTTAGTTCAACTATCTTTACATCAAATGATTTTGGTAAAAAAATATTTTTTTACATGCATATCATTAAAACCTGCCACAACATCATTATAATTCTTTGGGTAGAGTTAAACTGGTAGTTCCAACTAATCAATATAACTTGGATTTTTTTTCAATTTTTATCTATTCTTATCTTTAACCATATATTATTTTTTAGAATCACTTTAGTGTCTAAATTTAGAATTATTTTTTCATATGCATAGATTGCATTCTTTTTTGGCATATAGTCTAAATTTAGACACTATAAATTTAGACTCAACTTTTAGGTTGAGATGTCCTCATCCTAGGATATATATGTGTGTCCTCTACATTCAAAAGGGAGGAGAATTTTACAATAAATGTGAATAAAAAATTATATGAATTGTTTTACAAGTTTGCCTTTACGTGCTTGTCTTATCCAAACCCTGTGTCTCATTGATTAAGTATCATCGAGAGATGGTTTGTTAGTTATTTGAATTTTCTAACATCAAATTTGAATTTCATGTTGTTCATAGATCATAATAATATTTTTTATTAACATCAATTATGAAAAATTAGTTTAGTTGTCGAAAAATCTTTGATTACGATTGGTAAGCTTACTAAATAGTTTCTTGAAGATGTATAGAAGTGTCTTCATACAATTTTTCCAATTGTGTAATAGTTAAATTGAATGTTAAGTGCTTGAATCACAATATCTGATTGATATAGGATGTGAAAAATCAATCTAGTATTGGTAAGACCTTTTGATTACGAACATAAATTACATTGTATTTTTTTCCTTAAAATTTTAACTATGTTTATATGTTTTATTTGTTGATATCAACTTGAAGTAAGAACTATTTTCCATTCACTTGTCTAGCCAAAAAGCAAAAGACTAGCTTGGAAGGGTTTCATCCATCTTTGAGTCAAAACCACCTTTCCCTCATTTCTATATTTTTTTATCCAATCCACCTTAAATTAAATCCACCCATCCATATCAAGCATATATAAATCTCATGTCATATATTAACCATTTTAAGTAAACAACTACTCCACTCAATGCTATTCTACCACCACATTATTTACAAAACAAAATACCCTGCAACTTGTGCTTTGGAGTCAATATTTTCATCGATTCTAAAATGTTAGAGGATACCTCATAAGTTTTCATGGTAAAAAACCACATCAACTATTTTCAAACTCAATATGGTCAAGTACCTTGGGTACTCAAAATTAGAAATGGAAGTAAACATCATTACCAATAAGGGATATGACAATGTTGAGAGAGAATTAGTTAGCACTATCTATCTACCCATAATTGTTTGGCATGTCACACATCAAACCCTATTCTATGTCCTTTACATTGAGATGCCATATAACCTCCTTCTCATTCATCCATGGATTCATGACATACATGTTGTTCCTTCATATTTACATTAGTATCTCAAATTCCCACACTCTAGTATGGAGGTCACAATCCATGTCAATACACATCCTTATCAATATTTTAAGATGATGGAAGTTGAATGTCACAACACTAATAATTGTGAAATTATAGTGTATTCCCATATAAAGGATTAAAATGTTATTCCTAAAAATCTTAAATCACTCTACATCCATTCGGATGACCTTCCATCCACATCCAACAATCCCCATCAAAAAGAATCCACACACTTTACAATAAAAGATAAAGGTTGGGGAGAGTATGAAATGAAATATGATTTCTACATTTAAAAACTTCCACTATCCCCAAAAATTATGGTAGGCCAAACACAGCATGGCAAAAAAAATTGATTCATATAAATTAGGTTCTATTTCATTTTCCAATAATGGTCTTCTAAATAATGAACAGTTAAAATATCTTTAAATTTATGGTTATATGGTGATGGGTTAGCTTCATTTTATATAAGAAAAAATATATTATCCCCATAAAGAAGACATAATGGGTAGAAAAAAAGATAAAGGCTTGGGATTAAATGAATAAGGAATTCTTGAGCCTATCTCATCTGTCTAGCATAAATGAAATCATGTCATAAGATACAAACCACTTGGATGGGACCCCTATGATATTAAAAGTGATACAACTAATATTTATAATGAATACTTTCCTAGTAGTGACATAGATTCATTTTATAGCATCTATGATGGGCTTTTTAATGTTAATATTTTTGATACCAATGACATCCTTACCATCAATCTAGACATCTCTTATCTAACCTCATAGACTATGACCAACAAGAACACATACCTTTGGATAGTTTTCAGAATGATGTGGCAATTATAGAATTATTAGGGATTAGAGATGGTTTCTTGATTGGGTACCATAAGAAGGGATTTGAAATCCATTTGGACCCTATTTCCTACTTTCAAGAGTAGGTGGATTTCCTTAGTTAATAAAATAAATAAAATAAAAAATTAATGTCCTCTAGATAAAACATCTCTAAGGCACTATTGGATAATGAAAAAATTAAAAAATAAAGACATGTTCATTAGCTAAAACCTTTTTGAAGTGTGAATGGATAGGTAAATCCACTCTACTCATTAGGAATCACATAGTCCTAGAATTCCTTACATCATCTTCAGATCAAATGCTAGCCCTATAGAGTAACACACATTTAAATAATTGGTCTGATGATCTCCATAGGCATTCAACAAGTGTCCATTGCTTCAAATGAATGAATCTAATTCTTATTATATAGATGAACTCAATAAACCAATTGGGTCATAATCATATTAATATTGTCAATTCCCTTTAGCACCTACTTTATTGGAGGATGTTTACACATGGCTCATGGAATACACCATTGATGTCAACCTTGAATATGAGGATAATCCTTGCATCATTAAGCTTAGTTCCTCTCTCACTGAGAAATAATGTGATATCATCATTTTTATCCTCAAATAATTCATTAATATATTTACATGGTCTTATTATGACATGCTTGGATTAGATTTGTCCTTGGTCATCCATAATATTGTATTGCATCTAGACATCAAATCCATCAAGTAGAAATTTTGAAAAATGCATCCATGCATTTTCATTTCAGTCAAGAAGGAATTCAAAAAAATCTTGAAATATAGGTTCATCAGACCTATTTATTAATTAGAATAGATCTCCAACATTTTTATTGTAAATAAGAAACCCTCAGGAATCCATGTTTTCACTGATTTCCATGACATCAATAAATCTTGCCCAAAGGATAAATTTCCTTTACCTAATATTGACATGATATTCAATCCATAGTTGGATATTTTATCACTCATGGGTGGATTTTCAAGCTATAACCAAATCAAGATAGCACCTAAGGATCAACATAAGACTACATTCACCACCCCATGGGGAACATTTTTTTACTAGGTCATGCCTTTTAGACTTAAAAATGCAAGGTGCTACCTATTATAGAGCCATGATTGATATATTGCATGACCAAATGCAAGATATTATGGAAGATTATGTGGATTACATATCTGACAAGTAAAAAACAAGAGTAGAACATCCAATAATTTTGCATAAAATATTTGAATGACTTTGAGAGTATAAGGTCAAACTATATTCCAAGAATTATGTTTTTTGTGCCACATCAGAAAGTTGTTGGACTTCATAATTTCTATAAGATGTATTAAATTAGATCCATCCAGAGTACATGCCATAATATAAATGTTTCTACCATTTAATAATAAACATTTGTGTAGTCTACATGGAAAATTATCATCTATAGATTACTCTCACAATAGATTGGTCATTGTCATTATTTCACACATCTCTTGAAGAAGGGCTTTACATTTTATTGGAATTAACATTGTCAAAAAGCATTTGAAAAATTGAAATAATATATGGTTAATCATCCAATCTTTGTCCCTAAAACACAAGATCTCTAACTTCATCTCATTTCTTAGGTTCACCCTTATTTGAAACCTTGTTCTCATTAACCACCTAGTGATTATATACCCATTGTCTTAACTAAGACTTAACATTCCAATCATCACACTACATCAGCTGACAAGGTCAGCTCTACCTATGAAAATTATCTTCATACACCTATCTATGATGATGAATATACCTTAGATGATCCATTCATAGGAGGTCTTGTTCAAGCTTGATATTTTGAAATTATTCATTATCATTCCTCTTTGCTTCAATATTTTCATATATTTTCTAGCATTCCATCCTATATCATTCTGAATTTTAGTATTTTTCCTTTTATTTATAGGGTAGAGATGGTGTGCACACCTCTATTTTCTAAATAACCTCATAGGAGTATGCCTATGGATCATGTTATGACTGGCCGCTATCACTTTGCTCAATACCAAGACCCCTATAATTGACTTATCCTTGAGATGCTTGTAAATATCATTATAAATTATATGCATCTTAACCTTCCTTTATCTAAGATCAGTTCAGATCATATTCCCATTCCCTCTCTAGTTGAGTCTCTTCTTATTTTAGATCCTATCTCTCCTTCAATCAAGCATAGCCTAGTCTTTCCAGCAGCCCCACCTTCCCTTAGTGATGGTTTTCTCCCTTTACCGTAATTTGCTACTTTGCCTACCAAAAGGGCCAATTAGTCATATTATGATATTCATAAAAATTTTAGTCACTAGACTAGAGACTTTTCATTACACCAACCTTCCTCACATTCTATTTCCACTCCCTTCATTAGTACACCTACAAAGTCTACTAACAAGCATATCTGTTGCTTTCACAACATAGATAATTATTCATCTATGCATTATCATAAGTTACAAAAATATATAGATACCTTTCATCCCACCACTCCTCATCCCACCAAAAAGGCTATACCTCCCCTAAAATTATTACCTAAATATCTTCCCAAATATGGAGAGGCATAATATCTATGGCACCAATGTAGTACTCATCACACTAATCATCAGTCCATACTTCAACCACATCTCAAGGATCACCTCATGACCATTATTAAACCTAATACCCTTCCTCTCATAGGTCACCCCATAATAAGGTTCCCTCTTCTTCCCTTGTGACTCCACCACCTATGGTCCCTTATCCACATGTGGTCCCTTCTCCACCTGTGGATCTTCCCTCACCTATGGATCCTTCTCCACTAGTGACTCCTTCACCTGTGTCCCATTCTCCACCAGTGACCCCTTCATATCCCATAGATTCCATTCCCATTCCTTATATTTATCATCCCCTACAATATATCCCTTATTATAATGATCCTTTAGGCATTCCTATATTTTTCTTCAAGGAGATTCGATGTGAAGTATTTTCTCAACTCTCCCTAAAGATCGATGAGACTTTGGTTGTAGTCTAAGTTCAGCTTCATAAAGACTTATTAGATGTTACAGATAATGTATGTGGACAAATATATCATTATTTATGAACATAATAATGGTTTTATTTCATTTCTTTATTCATTTGTATTGGATGTCTGTTCCATCTTTACACTTAGATATCTATCTTATATCATTTGACATTTTACCAAATGTTTATCTATCTTACATGATGACTTTTGTTTCACACTATATGTTACTTATGATGTCATTATTTTATATATGTTATCTTATGGATTCTTTTTCATGATTACATACTTATTATTCATGGGTTCTTTTTTATATGTTTATCTTATTCTCTTTCATGATTGTTTGTTATCTTATCTCTATCAACATGAATAATTATTATTGTGACTTGGTTATGAAAACCTTGTATCCTTTAGTCATTCCTTATTTACCATGTGATTAGTTAGCAAAAAATTCATCTCATTATACTCCCCTTTTATTGATCCACCTTGGATCTCCCTTATTCCCCTTATTCCCTTTCACAAACTAAGAATACACATGGTTTAGACTTGAGATAACATGTTGGTTCATTGTTAAGCCTAAGTGTTTTAGTTAGTCATATCTTCAGATACTTAGCTTCCTTTAACATAATCATAAAGCTCATTCATGTGTATTTTTGTCACCAAATATTTTACTCTAGATATGCGTGTTCAAACCTAATCTAATATTTAGGAAACAATGGATTATTTCTAGGTCTGTGGGTTACCTATAGTAGAGGTAAACCTTTAGGTTTAAGGGCTAGCTGCTTATATTTATCTTTGCTTGCTTATCAGATACACTAACTATTTAGTTGGATGAAAATTTATATAAGTCACATGAAAGTAACTGAATCTAATGAGGTGATATACCAAAAATATCTCCACTAGACTACCATTCAAGTGCACTATGAAACATGACTTAAAAACACTAATCTTAAAATTATGAATTTCTCTAACATTAATATTTCAAACATGGAGGTGATATGCATTGAAATACTCAAGGTGAGTGAACTATATGTCATATATAAGACACTAAGGCTACTCCTTACAATTAAAGATAGATAAATGTAATTGACTACACTCTATGTGACATATTAGAGTGGAAATTACTTGCATCAAACATGGAGGAATTGAAAGTAAGTAAAGATACTAATTACTTGACCTTTGACTAGACACCACTTCACACACTTAGAAAATATAGCTTGTGAACTCAAAAATAAATTAAAAAATTCTTTTCAAAGGTAAAATATAATATCAAACCATTAGGGCTTCACCATATTAGGTGTGTATTTTTTTACAAATCCAAAATGGATTGCATATATATAGAATGTGAGAGGAGAGAGAATAATTGGAACTCAAGGGTAATAATAATAAGTGGTAAGTGATGAGGACCAATTACATTGAAAAATAATGGAGTGTGACATAGACCATGAAGGTCTTCTTAGACAAGTGTCCATCTAAAGCATGGAAAACTCTCTAAAACTAGTGTAAAGGTATTTAACTATCTTCTTAAAATTTCCTTCATGATGAGGCATCTCTTAAATACTCAAAAATATAATAAGAAGACTTGACACATGTGTACTATCTGAGGGGGGTTAGAAACAATCTATAACAATCATCATATGCATCCCTAACTGTTAGTCTTCCTCATGACACTTTTACTCACCATATATAGTCATTCATTGGTGTTATAGGCCTCATTATTCACATTTTTCATCCAAGTGGCCTTTAGTTGCTTAGAAAAATCCATGGAAGAGGTGTTAGGACACATTTTCAAAGTTTTTTTGTCTTCACTCCATTAGTTAGACCTTAAAAGGATCTCAAATTGGACTTCTTATCTTCTCACTTGGTAGTCACTCCTCATTTTCATTATTTGTTAAAGACTTCCTATGATGAATGGTGTATTAGAGGTGTTTATATTCCTATCTATTATGATAAATGGACATATAAATTTATAATAACTCCCACTTGACCTACCCAAATGATTTTCATCCTTCAAATCTCCTTTGTACCTATAAAATAAGTTAAATCTTTATAAAAAAAACCCTAAGTTTAGCTTGTATATACAAGTAGGGTACAAACCAATTTGATGCAAAGGATAATGTGAGAGTATTAAATAGGTCCAAAATAATTTATATTCCATACTTCCCCTCCTGAATGCATCTCATGTGATATCTCCTTCATTGGGTCTTAGATAGGGTTTTAGGAGGGTTTTAGAAGGCTAGGACTATTAATGATTGTTCATATAAGTTATATGTCTAAATTATGAAAAAATTAAACAAATTTGGGGTATATTAACCCCTTAAAATCTCACCAATTTATTAAGGCACCATGAAATCATTCTGTACATGTATGAGTTTTTGAAGTTGGCCCATCGATCTCTTCCTTTGAATTCTAGACACCCCTATCATAGTTTTATTCCAAAAGTGACTCCTCTAAATGGTTTCCTAAAACCTTATGGATCAAAAAATTATTATGATATCCCATTATGGTATACACATGGCTTATAATTGTCTTATGGTCATATAAATGGAAGCTAGACCTTTGTAGGGCTTAGGTCTAGTTTTAGGCCTAATAGGCCTGACTGTGTTTCATTACTCAAGATAACCTATAAGTGGTTTACAATATATAAAGGTGAATATTAATGTTTATACACATATAATTAAACTACTTACCTCATTATATAGTTCTCCAAGACTCCTCATGTCATCCCCTTCTCATCTACTCACCAAACTTGCAGTTTAGATTATCAGGGAGTGCCCTCTATGTAAGACAAAATAGAGGGAGTCTACCCTATTTGTATTGAAAAAATGAATTTATGAATGGATTTAATATGTATTTATTACCTTATACACAATTTTTATGGGTATATCACCTCTGGAGATCTCCCAACACCCCAAAATATAATACTAGATTATAGTGTTGATGACTGTATATAGGAATGCAAAGTTGGGTTTGACTGTAGGTTGAGGTTTTAGTTTAACCTATCTATTTCCTTACTCTAAGGATCATGTGATATATACATAACCACTATGAGAGTTTTATTAATCATATTCAATCCATTATACAACCTAATTAACCTTAAAACTACTCTCTTTACTAGCCTAAGCTAGTTTGTATGCTCAATCAAACTGTGTCACCTATAGGTGACAATCAAGGATAATTCAATGGGATCTTGTATGTAAAAACCTATGTACAATCACTATTATCCAATTAATTTGATTAAAATTCAGGTAATAGATCATCTTTGCCTCAAATAGAATCACTATGCATACAGGCCATGCCTCTTACCTTCCATTATCAACACATAATGAGTCTTCAAACTAACTATAGATATTGTTTAAGGGAAACAAAGGTCCCTATAGGTGATGACATATGTTCAAAATTGTATATCAAATTATCTAACTATTATTTAGGTCATAATTTCATATCTTATTTCAATGGAGTCACCATGTCTTGAGGTCATAATTCCATTATGTTACTATTGTGTTGTAAGACCCCTTTTAGCTTAATGCATTGTAGATTACTAAAAGTCTTTACTGAAAGTTGGTTTGAGTTGTGAATCACTCAACCATTCATTTTCTTGACCAAGAAATCATTCACATGACAATATATGATCTACTAAGGTGTATACTACAAGTGTGAGGCAATTAGGCTTGTACAAAATTCAAACTCCTCATCATAAGATGACATTGAATATGGATAAGACCTTGATTTAGAGAAATTAAGGTAAGTTGTCTCCATTTTTAGCTTTCTTGACTTGTGAGCATGTTTTCAAGTTTGTCTACAGTATAATTACTTCATCATTATCACCAGGTATCTCTTAGTTCTTTTAGACTTGATGAATGTTTCAAACAAGTTTAAACACCTATATTTATACATTCTTCTATGCTCTATAGATTGCACTCACACCCCTATTGGAAACCTGTAGGTGTCACTGTGTAATATAGGGCCATGTGCTAAGTTTGAAGGCTTTTCATTACCAATATCCAACCTTTATAATGGTTCAATCCTATTTTTTCCATCTTATAAGTCTTTCCACCATGTTTAAAACCTTTTTGTGTCATGAATATGGATACTCAAGGCTTCTTTACACTTGACTATAGGTGACAGTCATAAAGAAACATGACTTTGTTTATATATTGGTCTCTTAACTCCATGTAGAATAATATTGATACCAAATCTTCAAATGATAACTGATCACCATGCAATGTGAGAGTGGAAACAACATGTATCCTTTGATTTGAAACCACTACAGGGGAGATAAACTTTTGTAATTGATGAAAAAACTATCTACAGACCTCAATATGTCTTCAACTAGTAAGATGAGATGTTTTACTCCTTCCACATTCACACATGAAAAATATAAAAATAACCATGTGATAAAGGGTGGTCATTCCCTTCTATAACATGTGTAACACTTGGTTTGTAAATACCAATCTAAATAGAGAATAAACTTGAAGGTCATGGGGATGTAGAAGTAGAAAATAGGAACAAACCTTCTTAGTAATGGTTTATGAAGCATGTTACACAAATACTCTAACTATTTCTATGAATTTGAAGTAGACAAAGATTACTACCAACCACTAAGTTCTCTTTCTTGTACTCAACTTCTCCTGGCCATACCAAACTGAAATCAGTTGACCATTTTAGCTTGCTCAAGAGAGAAATAGGAAAGATAGGTTGGTTTTTACCATTTTTATACATTTCAATGCTACTTAAACATGTAAATGAGTTTTGGTAAGCTAAATGGACATTGATGAAGTATCCACATGTGTCCAAACTATTGCATAGGCCGTATAACTACCTAAAACCACATGAAACTACCTGATCTTCTTGTTTTTGACATTTCACATATAGTTTTTAGTTTAAAACTACAATATCTAACATGCATCTGACATATAATATGCTAAAGTACACTTGGACACACTTTTATTCCTATGTAAATTGTACAAGTTCATTAAATGACTCAAAATGTGACCTTAAAATGACATAAGATTAACTATAGGCAAATATGATAAAGATAAACGTAGTCTTGATCTTATTAAGACCATGAGACACATTCTACACTTTTATAGACCCAAATAAAATTTTTAACTATATAGGGAGTTAAATTAATTAGACTTGTGGTCAAATTAGTCAACATTTTGGTGATATTTGAAGGGTGACAAGCCAACTGTGCCAAAGACAAGTAGCATTATCCTATCCATTAGGATATGGATTCACCTATGCATCATATGTACATTTAATTACCTTTAAATTAACACAAAAACAAACACAAAACAACTAGAAAAAAACACACAAGAACACACACCAAAGCAACACACTTGTCTTCTCAAGAACATTTAGGGAAAACACACACAACATAATCAAAACACACCTATCCTGGTATTTATAATACCTCAAACACTTTGAGGTGAATAAAAATTCACCATAATTCAGCTAGGATCAAAAATAATACCTCTTGCATCATTGCTTTTCCAAGGAAGTAATTTATCATGTGAAGCATGTTTATTAATAAACACTTACTTGTGTAAGTAATCAAATGACTTACAATCTTTAACTCTTATTTTATCTACAAGTGTGATACTTAGAGATTTAAATAATTCTCCATACTTCCCTCCAAGAGAATTGTTTGAGTTTGTAATTTTATTGACTTATTCCATGTCCAATTGGCACTCTTCAAACCACAACTTAGGAGTCATCAAAGTTACCTCAACAACACACTCTTCTAGGACCTGATGCATTTGATGTTTAGAAACATCAATCTTTTCCTCTTTTTGATCCAACACATTTGAAAGTTATTCAACCTCAGGTTGAGGTGTTGACTACTTCTCAAACACAAAATTTTCTACTTTATGTTCATTAGATTCCTTCATGACTGCAACCTTTATGACAATAGTTTGATACTCCTCTTCATGCTTACTAAGACAATCTCCTTCATGTTTGATAATATACTCAACAAATTTACTATCAAATCCATGATTCTTTGGAGGGGGAGTATACTTAACTACTCAAATTATTGAACTATAGTATGGAATTATTGACATAGGTCATCTTCATATTCATTCATGCCATGTTTATGGCCTCCTCCATCTTGTGCTGATAGAGTGACATTATTCTCTTCATAATCATGATCTACCATGCTTTGAAGACTATCATCATCATGTAAATTAATAAGGTAATTACCTTTAGTAGCTTGTGAAAAAGAGTTGTCAATGCTTACCTCAGATTGTTCATATCTTCTCTCATGGATGATGTATGTGCCAAGGTCAATCTACTTAAAGAAAGTATATGGATCATATTAATAATTATCAATACCATACTCATATAGGAAAATGTCAAAGATACCTTTAATATTAGAGGGTGATCCATCATCCATAGTAGGCTCCTCTTGATCATTTATGACATAATTGAGATTAGAGCTTGCTTCTACATAGGTATCAATATGAACCTTAGCCAATGGTTGAGTTATAATGGTTACCTTTGTTTCATACCTTATCTTGAAGGCCAAGAAGGACCAATGAGGTTATAGGTAACCTCCTATATTGGATTTTAAATCCTTTGAGATGTAGATAGAAAAGTGAGCAGGCAAGTCAACCACTACTATATCTTGAAGGATAGGAAAGCTAGGACAATCATGAAGAAAAAAGCTCAACCCTTTGACAAGTCATAATAACTTATCTAGTGTCTCATCAAGTTGAATCACTTGGTTCATATTTCAACCCTAACTTATCTACTACAAGTTTAGGTAGAACTAAGGTACTAACCTGACTATCCACTATGCACTTGTGAACAAATTTGTCTCCAACAATGAGAGTAAGGTAAAAGGGTGGAATATTTTCAGATTTATAATAAGGTTAAACAATTTGAATGGGAGAATTGGTGAGGTAAAAATTACCATGACTTTATGGTTGATGATTGGGGTGAATTTGGGACAGCTTCTCTTGAAGAAGCTCTTTTTGACCAACTAAGTGAACATTTCCCAAAGGGAGAGACTAGCTTTAGCATTATTCAAAGAATAAAGAATGTATAAAGAAGTAAAATTTGAATTTAATTTTTTCCTTAAAGGCAAAGGATTTCCTTGATTTTTAGTCATTGGATCAGTTTAATTCACCCTTTCAACATTCTGATTCTGAGGAGATGCATAAGTTGTAGGGGTTGTTACACTTGGACTCACACTTTGTTGCTGTGTATGAGGTTTACTTGAAATTGTATCAACACCATGATCATATCCTAAATCCATCCTCTTGGATATGGTATTATCTATAACTAAAGAATTATTATTGAGAACAAAGGTGTCTTCCACTAGGAAATTTACAATGTTTACCTTTTAGGGTTGCCATCCTTCATTTGCTTGTATGTAATTTTCATATTTTGATGATAAATGAGGAGTGAATCCTCCTTGAGAAACTAAAGATTTATCTCCACATTTATTTTCATCCATTAATTATCCTTGATTCCATTCTTCTCCTTTCACCAAGTTACTATGAGCTGAGACCATAGTTCTTCTATTGGAGGTGGAAGTTGGGTTGTATGCATTAGACGACCTATTGAAGTTAGGTTATCCTTTCCCTCTACCTTGAACATATTGATGAGGTGGGAAATTATTTACTTATTGAAGATTGGGTTAGGGGATTTGATTAAATACATATTATAGATTGAGTTTCCTAACTTGAGCCTCTGAGGCCTTAGACCTTGGCTCCCAATCAGTAGTATATTTTTCCTTCTTAAGGGTAGCTCTAGACTTGGTATTTGCATTTAGAATTTGAGAAACACTTGGAGTATCAACAAACATGTTTGGTATCAAAGGAATGGATACTTTTGGAGGCAATTTTATAGATTGTATTAGGTCATTATTAGCTCTAATGGTAAGGTCATAAGCCTTAAGTAAGGTTTAACCACCCATGGACTGCATCATGATAGCTATGTTAATACCAATAGCCCTTAGATATGTAGGAAAAAAAATCTTGTAGGTGGTATCATGAGAGGAGGAAACCTATACCATGTACTTTATAATATCTCATTAAATTTATGCATTATTTCTTTGGGACCTCTTTGAATAACATTCAATTGATGGATAAGTGATGTGTGATTGTTATTTTCTTCAAACCTTGAGGTTAACAACTCTCCAAAATCATCCCAAGTGGTGATGCATCCTTCAAGAAATGTCTTATACTAGTAAATGTCCTTCCCTCTAAGGGACATGGAAAGTAGTCTAATTTCAATATTGAATTTAGTGACATTGTGAAAACTACATAAAATAGATATTTCCCTAATATGCTCATTATGGGTGACATGACCTTCACCATTGAATGTGGGAACACTCTTGGTAGTGTTAGGATGTATATCATCATATGCATTGAGGTGAATGGTATTTTTAGCATTAAATGTTGGGAAGGAATGTTGCCTAGACATATTTTCCTCAATTTCCTCTTCACTCTCTTAATCTTCTTGATTTACAAAGTCCTCTTATTCTTTAAAGGTAAAGATAAGTTGAGGATGTTGAACTTCAAGAGGAAGTTTAGGTTGAAGGAGTAGGTTTATGGGGTTGATATCTCTACTAGTAGATGGCCTAGTAAGTACCATGAATTATGAACATAAAAAAATGATAAAACTTAGTCTACAACCAAATATTACCTTAAATGGAGTTACTAAATTCTAAGTAGAACACCATATGCAATTATGATGTTGTCAAGACCAACATTCACCTTGACAAGATGTCTTTGAGATAATAGTCCCATCATGCATGTTAGAATTATTGTCACCAAATATTACACCATATATATGGTTTTTCAAGACTATTCTAAGATTTGGGCTATAATGGATTACCTCTAGGCCTGTGGGTTGCCTATGGCAGAGGTAAACCTCTAGGTTTAAGGGTTAGCTCCTTTGATTTCTCTTTGCTTTCTAATCACCTACACTAAATATTTGGTTACATGAAAAGGGATAGAAGTGACATGAAAATAACCTAATATAATGACGTGAGACACTATAAATATTACCACTATACTACCATACAAATGCACTATGAAACATTACTTACAACACCAATCTCAAAATCCTGAATTACTCTAATATTAGTATTTCAAATATGGAGGAGATATGCATTGAACTACTCAAGGTGATTTAACTAGAAGAAAAATTTAAAATAATAATGATAATAATTACACTTAAAGATAGATAAATTCACTTTAATACACTCCATGTGACCTATTAGATTGAAAACTACTTACATCAAACATGAAAGAGTTGAGATAAAGTAGGGATAGATACTAATCACTTAAGATTTCACTATACACCACTTCACAAACTTAGAAAATATATATTGTGAACTCAAAACCATATTTTAACTTTATTTTAAATAAAAAATATAGTATCAAATCATCAGGGATTCACCATACTAGGTGTGGATTTTTTTACAAAGCCAAAATGGCTTGCATTTATAGAGCATGTGAGAGGAGAGAGAAGAAGTGGAGCACAAGGGTCAAGAGAAAAAGTGTCAAGTGATGAGTAATATCTACATTGAAGGGTAATGTAGTGTTAAATAGACCATGAATGTCTTCTTAGATAAGTGTCCATATGAATCATGATAAACTCTCTAAAATTGGCATAGAGGTCTTTAACTGCCTTTCTTTAAACTGCCTTCATGATGAGGCATATCTTGACTACTAAAAAATAGAATAAAAAAACTTGATACATTTACATTATCTTATGGGAGTTATAAGAAATATATGATATTCATCATATGTGTCCATAACTACTAGTCTTCCTCATGACACTTGTACCCACCATCTAAAGTCATTCATCAGTCTTCTAGGCCTCATTCTTCACATTTCTCATCTATGTGGCCTTTAATTACTCAACCAAATTTGTGGAATATTTGTTAGGAAACTTTTTAAATGTCTATTTTCCTTCATTCCATCATGAAAACCTTAAAAATATACCAAATTGGACTTCTCATCTTCTCATTTGGAAATCACTCCTCATTTTCACTGTCTAAGACTGATTTTGATGAATGGTTTAGCTAAGTTGTTTCTATGCCTATATATTTTTATAAGTAGACATAATTAGTTATAAAAATTCCCACTTGACCTCCCAAAATTATTTTCATTATTCAAATCTCCTTTTTGCCTGTAGAACATGTCAAATCCTTTCAAAATACCTTGAATTTAGCTTGTTTGTATAAGTAGGTTACATACCAATTTGATTAGAATTAGCATGAAAGATACTTAAACATGTATAAAATAATTTATAGACATAATAATCCTCATAAATTCATCTCAAGTGATATTTCCTTCATTGGGTCTTAGATAGGGTTTTAGGAAGGTTTTAGAATGCTAGGACTATTAATCACTGTTCATAAAAGTTAGATAGCTAAATTTTGAATAAATTACACAAATTTAGGGTATATGACCCTCTTAAACTCTCCAAAATTTATTGAGGTACCATGTAATCATTCCATATAGGTATGAGTGTTTGAAGTTGGCCTATCGAGCTCTTATTTTTGCATTTTAGAAACCCCTATCATAATTTTAGGCCAAAAGTGACTCCTCTGAGTGGTTTCCTACAAACTGATGGCTCAAAAAAATCTTATGCTCTACCCTTAAGGTCATAACATATTTTATAATGGTCTTTTGGTCATATAAATGGAAGTTAGACCCTTGTAGGGCTTAGGTCTAGTTGTAGGCTTAATAGGCCTTACTGTGTGTCATTACTCAAGACCACCTCTGAGTGGTTTCCAATAGTTAAAGGTGACTATTCATTATTAGACACCTCTACTTAAAATACTTACCTAATTTTACCTTCTCTAATACTCATCATGTCATCTCCTTATCATTTAATCACCAAACCTATAGTTTAGACTATCTGAGAGTGCCCTATATCTGAGACAAAATAGAGGGCATCTCCCTTATTTTCCTTGCCAAAGTGATGTTATTAATGGATTAAATAGGTATTAATGACATTATACAAAAATTTTAAGTTTTAGATCACCTATGGATATATCCTAAAACCAAAAAATTTAAGATTATCTTATAGCATTGATGACTTTATGTAGGAATGCAGAGTTGGGTTTGATTGTAGGTTAAGGTTTTAGTTCAAATTATCTAGTTCCTTACTCTGAGCATAATGTGATATGTACATCACCACTATGAAATTAGTCTCAACCATATTCAATCCACTATACACCCCATATAACCTTTAAATTACTCTCTTTTCTAGCCTAAGTCTCTCTACTCAATCGGACTATGTCACCTATAGGTGACAATCAAAGATAATTCAAAGGGCTCCTGTATGTAAAAATATATGTCCAATCACTATTATCCAAATCATTTAATTAAAATTGAGATCATATATCATATTTACCTCAAATAGACTCACTATGCATGTAGGCCATGGCTCTTACCTTTCACTATCAACACATTGTGAGTCTTTAGACTGACTATAGATACTATTTAGTGGAAACATAGGTTCATGTAGGTGATGACCTATATTCAAACATAGTATATCAACTTCTATGAATTCTACTAAGGTCATAACATCATCTATTATTCAAATGGATTTAGTTTGTCTTGAGTCTATACTTCCATTATGTTACTATTGTGTTGCAAGGCACCTTTTGGCTTAATGCATTGTAAATTATTGAAACTCTATAGTTAAATTTGGTTTGAGTTATTAGTCACTCAACCATTCATTTCCTTGACCAAAAAATAATTCACATGAAAAGATGTGATCTAATAAGGCCTAGAATACAAGTGTAAGGGCATTTAGGCTTACATAAACTTTAAACTCCTCATCATAAGATGGCATTGAATATGGACACGACCCCAATTTGAATAAATTAAGGTAAGTTGTCTCCATTTGTAACTTTCTTGACTTGTGAGCATGTTTTCAGGTCTGTCTACAATATAATGACTTCATCATTATCACCATGGATCTCTTAGTGACCTCAAACTTGATTAAGGTTTTAAACAAGTTCAAACACTTATATTTCAACATTCTTTTGTCTTGTGTAGATTACACACAGACCCCTATTAGAAACTTATAGGTGTCACTGTGTAATATAGGAATGTGTGTTAAGTTTGAAGGCTTGTCATCACCAATATATAAAATTTGGAATGGATCAATCCTATTAATTCCATCTTATAAGTATTATCACCATGTTTAAAACCTTTTTATGTCATGAATATGGCTGCTTGAGGCTCCTTTACACTTGACTATAGGTGATAGTCACAAAGAAATCTAATAGTGTTTATATATTGGTCTCTTCACTTCATGTAGAACAATATTGAGACCAAACCTTCAAATTAAAATTTATCACCATGAAATTTGAGAGTGGAAACAACATGTATTTTTTGATTTGAAACCACTATAGGGGATAAAAACTTTTGTAATTGATGAAATAATTGTTTGTAGACCTCAATGTGTCTTCAACTAGAAAGATGAGATGTTCTGCTCATTCCTCCGCCTTCACACATGAAAAATAGACAAATAAAAATGTTATAAGGGTTTTTTTTCCTTTTATAACATGTGCAACATTTGTTTTGAAAATACCAATCCAGACAGAGAAAAAACTTGAAGGCCATGGGGATGTGCAGGCAAAAAATAGGAGAAGATCTTCTTAGCAATTGTTCATAAATCATGGTACATCAATCCTCTAAATATTTACATGAATTTCAAGTATAAAAATATTACTACTAGTCACTAATATAACTTTATTTGACTCAACTTCTCCTATCCTAATCAAACTAAAATTGGTTAACCATTTCAGCTTGCCAAAGAGAGTGATAGGAAATATAGGTCATTTTTTTCCATGTTCAGACCTATCAAAGTTGTTTTAATGTGGAAATTAGTTATTTAAAGTTTAAGGGACACTATTTAAGTATCTACATGTGTCCAAACTATTGCATAGGTCATACAACTGCCTAAAATCACATGAAATTCCCTGATCTTCTAGTTTTTGACATTACACATGTAGTTTTTAATTCAAAACTACCATATATAATATGCATATGACATATAAGATGTTGAATTACACTTTAACACACTTTTATTCCTATGAAAACCATACAAGTCCATTAAATGACTCAAAATGTGACCTTAAAATGACATAATACCAACTATAGACAAATATGACAAAGATAAACATAAATTTGACCTTATTAAGACCATGGGAGATAGTTTACACCCTATTATACCCTTATAACAAGTTTGAATATATATGGAGTTGATCTAATTTTATTTTTGGTCAAATTAGTCAACATGTATAACTTTATCTCTCATGATTGGTCATTCGAAGTCCATATGGAGGAAGAATCTTAAAAAGCCTTAAAAATTAAAAATCCAAATCATTTAACAAAAATAAATGATCTAAAAATCAACATTCAAAATTTTCAAAAGTCAAATCACACTAAAATATGTAATTCTAAGCACACCTCTTTTTTCTAATCGAAGAATAAACTCCACAGTTGGCCTCATGATAGAGTTGAGATCTATTAGGGTGTGCTAGGTGAGTAGATTTGGAAAAGGAGAATAAAATTTGAAATAGAAACATATTTTAGTGCTACCTATTTTCTTATGAAATTACCCAATATTCGTAGTAGATTGATGGCTCTGTAAGGGGTCCTAAGGAATGGGGAACACATTGTGGGAAGGTAGGTTCATTTTAATTTTTTCGTTCAAATCAACCAACATGAGTTTATCTTAGTACCACACTTATTTTTTACACAACTTTATGCCTGTAATGAATAGGTATCCTTTATATATTGATGGTCACTAGTCACTTAGTGTCTTTTCATGTCCTTAGTGTCTGTCATATATCCCAATATATTCTCATAAGATGCCTATGTTATTATTCTTATATTCCCTACAATCATAATATTTCTCCTTAATAAATATTGTTTTGTTCACTGATCACTTACCTTAGGGATTCCATTTGTGAGTTGTAGTGTAAGACCTTGGAAAGGACCAGGCCTTCCTCATAAATGACCAAATTTTCACATTAACATTAAAAAAATCCCTGTTACCATATTTTAACATTACTTCCACATCATTGGTGTTCCCATTGTGAGTTTCAATGTAAGGCCATGGATAAAACCTGGCCTTCCTCACAAAAAATTTCAATACCTAAGTCATAACAAAAAATTACATGTGTCAAATATGAAATAAGATGTGATTGATTATGAGTTACATGTAATTAACATTCTTTCTATCTTGATTTATTATGTTTTATGATTAATTCATTAATATTTCACTTTTATCTTCTTATTTTCTAATTGCATGTAATAATCGAGCCATTTTTCTTAAGTTTTTCATACTTCCCAGCTTGAATTAGTGTGATTAATTTAAACCCATTTTGCCAATTTTGTTTCTCTTTTATACTTCCCAACGTTATTTAGTATTATTTATTGCCTTAATTAATTTGTTTTTATACCATTGGTTTTTCACGTGCATTCAATTTTATTACATTATTTTCATGCTTCCCAACATGATATAGTGTGATTTTACTTGTTTTAATTTGGTGCCAATTTTTTTCATGATTTAAAAACATTTTGTCCTCTTACCACTTTTTGGTTTATTATACTTAGTCATATTTTGTTATTACACATTTCCCATCATGATATAGTGTGTAGTGCATTTTTTTTTATTAATTATAATTTTCCATGTCTTTATCGCTTGTTTATTTTTAACCATGCATGTGTACTACATAATGCTAGAAAATTAAACACTCTACATATATTTATTATATCATATACACCAAAAATAACATATATATGCTAAAAATAAATATATCTATGCATACACAACCACAACCAAAATATAACCCTTGAAATCAAAATTTAACTATCAAAACCAAATATCTCTATATATTTTGTGTTTTTTATAACAAATATAAAATATACATATATTCAGCTCTATGGCTAATCTCCATCATGCCTATCTCATGGCCTATCCATGATAACCATATGTGCCTCAGATCATCGCCTCTACATAATATGTTTTAATGAGGCAGTCTGAGATCTCAACCCTACTACATGTCCTTATAGCTTGGCCACTTGGGCCTATACCTATCCTAGCTGGATCATGGTAGCTATGTGTGTAGATCTCTCCTGAACCAAGCCATACCTATTAGGTAATTGTCAATTATGTCATGGTGATTTCATGGAGGTGTCCAAGTGAGTGGATGAAGTGCCTTGATAGTCTAATTGATAATGATAAAGTGTGTAATGTGTTTGTCCTAGTATGCTTGGTTGATCTTCTATTTTGGCATGGTAAGAGATGTTCAAAGATGAGAATGGAGTATTTATCATGTGAAAGAGGTCCTATAAGAAGTTTTATTTTGATTTGAGTGCTTGTGTTCATGAGTGGAATTCATATGGTAGTCCATAGTTTTCATGTAGACATTTTGGGTCTAGTGGCAAAAAATTTGAATAGGTATTTTGCTGACATCATTATTGCCATGTGTGGATGAGTCAAAGTTAGTTAGTCATATCATTTTGATCACATTAATACCTAGTTCATTTGTGAAAATTATTAATTATAGATATGAATCATGATGAAAGATATGCAAGTGCAAATTTTGGCTCTTAGGCATTTTGATAGTGTTTTCCCATACTTAGCCAAATTTGCAATGTGGTAATAAAAGCTAAGTAGACATTTTGATGGTGGTATAACTCACACATGTGGAAATTTAAGGAGAATGTGATCATATGGTTTTATTTATTTTTGTACCTAGTTGATTTTTTCTAACTTTTAGTTCAAGCATTGAAGTGTGACAAAAGGTATGGATGTGTAAAGTTGGTCTTAGTTCTTGACATAGTTAGCTCTATGAATAGATAAACCTAAGTGAGCATTTTAATATCATTATATCTTACACATGTGAGGGTTATAAGATAATATTGATAATTTTTGGATTTAACTATGTGAGGGTATCATATGGATCAAATTTTAGAACTTGCATTTGAGAGAAGAAAAAGATATGAAGGTGCAAAGTTGACCTTACAGACATATATCAAAGGTCCCCATACTTAGTATTTTACACAATGTTAAAGATCAGGACCAAATAGAGATCTAATTGATCATGGGTGATCATACAATGAAGATATATGGTGTTCATCAATTCAAATAGGTTAAAATGCTTGTTGGTTAATGAAGGTAAAGATCAAGATCCTTACAAAAGGATCAATGGAGTGTGTTTGTTGAAAGACTCAAGGAGCAATGAGATGAGGACAATTACTCAATTATTAATGGTGTAAGTGATAAAAATTAACATGAGTGTATTAATTTTCATGATCTCAAGGGTTATTAGTAAGATAAAATGGTGAGTGTTATAAGGTAAAGACTTGACTAATCCATAGAGATTGATGGTGTATGATGAGTCAGTATTACAAGATTGCATGAGATGAGGTCAACATGTTCAAGGTTTAACATTTGGGATTGGTGAACTATGAGTTAAATTATATAAAATATCAATGGTGTGATATTGATATAAATTAATGAGGACATGAGATGTGAGCATAATGTTTAATGTTTAACTGTGACTGTTTGTATTTGAATATTTGAATTTAACAAAGGGAAAAACTAGTCTATGGTTTTTAGACAATATATTTTGATCCAAGAAAAATTTTATCATGGTGTAAAAATAATTTTTTTAAAGGAATCCAAGGTTCATTTTTAAATATAAATTTTAAGGTTTGAATGTATGTACAAACAAAGATATTAATCTCTAAAGTTCATTATGTGTTTGAATATGTTCTACAAATAACTTGAGAAGGATATTTAAGCTCATTCTAATGGTATTTCAATGTCTCATGATGAATTAGATATGTTAGAGTGTTATATAATCTATGAGGATGATCAATAATATGTAGTATGAATAAATGTTTACAATTTGACTATGTATTTGTTCATGGTGGTTGTGTGCACAAAATGTTATTTCAACGAATTATGCTTATGTAGAAGGGTATTATGATGGTTGTTGTCACTTAAGGAGGACCTATAGATGATGTGGAATGGGTCCATGAATTTGTAAAGTGTTCCTATGTTTCTTATTTTTCTTTAGGAAGTGTCAAAGAGTTGAATGGGTCTCTATAGGACCTAAAAGTGACGTAGGCCTATTTGAAAATGGGTTATGCTTAAGTGTGACCCATGTGAGATGCCTTAAGGGTGAAGTCATGTTTTATGGATGATAATGAAATATTGTGGACTTGATAATTTATGAATTCTCTATATATAGTGAAACCAAATGTATTGTTTTCTATACTTGTGAGAAGACTTGTGCAAGGTATATGTGAGATTTGTGGAGTAAAGGAGAGGTAGAGCGCATAGTTGATGAGTTGATAAGTAAAGAAAATTGAGGACTATGTGTATGACTTGTAGGTCATATTTATGATTTATTAATAGTTATTTTATAAATTATGGATATGTAAAGAGTTTTGAGTGTGCATATAAGGATAGTTTGAGTGAAGAAGGAGAGAGATTGTGGCATGCCTATGTGAGAGGTCTGAATGAGATAGAGAGCATTTATGCAGGTGTTATAAAAATAGAGATCCATCATTAAGTATTGAAGACATCATTTCTAAGGTGGAGGTGTTTAATTTAAAGGAGGGTCTAAAGGACTTTATCTTACTTAGGGGTAGTTTTTCCTTGTGAAATAGGTGTTTCATTAAAGGCCTTTGGTCAGGAGGACATGATCAAGATTTGATAGTATAAAGGAGTTGACCAAGCTCTTATTTTTAATTTATTATAGGAAAAGTAGTCTGTGTATTTTAGGATTGAGAGTGAGTTTTGTTCCCCATGAGGGTTTCTCATAGGAACTATGTGTTATATGTTTTATCTTGTGTACATATTGAATGAATGAGCTTTCTTGTTAATATTGCTTGATCAAGTTGATATATGTTGATTGTTTAAATAGTTTGAAAAGATTGGAATTGAGATTGAAATGTATGGGCTCACTAATTAACCCACCCAATGATTGTACCTCTAACATTTGGTATTAGATAAGATCCTTTGGTAAAGGCTTGACAGCTTGAAGGTGATCCAAGGTACAATATGGGTAGTCATCAAGGAGGTTACTCTACTAAGCAAGCACTAATATTTAATGGATCCAATTATGCATTTTGGAGTGCTAGGATGAGGACATACATTATGTCCCTAGGGTTTGATGTATGGAAATATTTTGTGGATGGTTATGTTTCTCCTACTATTCCTCCATCTAGTGTTGCAGATAAAAATTTGTTTGAGAATGATTCCAAGGCAATGAATTCTATCAATTGTCGTCTTTCAAAGATTCAATACACCAACGTAATCCATTATAAATTTGCTAAAGAGATATGGGACAAAATGTAGATCATTTATGAAGGATATTCAAAGGTCAATCTTTCTAATTTTTAGACTCATATAAGGCAATTTGAAAGTCTCAAGATGAATGAAGAAGATTATGTGGCATCCTTTCTACATAGAGTTGATGAGATTGTCAACATTATCAAAGGTCTTGGAGAGAACCTTGAAGAGGCTGCTATAGTTCAAAAGGTATTAAGGTCTCTATCACTCAATTTTAATCCAAAAGTATCTTCTATAGAAGAAAGTCATGATCTTACTCAATTGAAGATGGATCAATTGGATGGCACTCTCACTTCTTATGAGATGAGGAAGAATGATGTTATACCACCGAAGTAGGAAGCAATATTCAAGACAAAGATGAAGCCAAAGAATAAGTTCCATGGTAAAAACCCCAAAGAGGATAATATTTTTGATAGAGATGAGGATGAAATAATTTCTTTGATTTCAAGGAAATTGAGAATAGGTTTAGGTAAGTATAAAGGTAAAACTACCCCTCAAATGCTTCAATTATGGTGAGATAGAACATTTTGCTAATAAGTGACCTCATAAGTATAAGAAGGATGGTCATGAATAGCATGATCAAGGTCATGATGATGGAAATATATCATTCAAGATTGATAAAATCAAAAAGGTATTCAAAAGGTTTGATAATAATAAGTACTTCAAGGACAAGAAGAGTCTCTACACCAAAGAAGATTGCAGCTCATCAGATGAGAGTGAAGTCATTGACTTAGAGTATGATCATGAAGATGATGTTTCTATTGAAGATAAGTATTTGTTTATGGATGAGGAAGGTAGTTGGTCACATTAAAAGGAGTCTACTTGAAATTATTTAGATGATGATGAATATGAGGTGGATTGTGAGACTGTATTGATGAATGCCCTTGAAGAACTAAATATTGAGAATAAGATTAACTAGATGATGAAGTCACAACTCAAGGACTATGAGGAGAAATTTAGTGTGTTTTAGGAAAGATTGGTTGAAGACTCTAGAGACCATGAAGGTGTTATCATGTTTATTAATTCTAAGTTGAAATCAATGTTTTCAAGTCTAAGATCCAAATAAGAAGAATGCTCAAGGTATCCTTATGAGATTGTGTCTTTGAAAGATGAGTTAGAGAAGTCTAAAAATAAGGTAAAATAATTTGACAAGTTTGATAAAATTTCTAATGATTTTGATGATCTCCTAAAGAGTCAAAAGTTAGCTAGTGATATATTTGGATTGGGTTTTAATAAAGATCCCAAATTTAATTCTCATGTTAACATGAATGTAAATGAAATCAAGGTAGATCAGCCTTAGAAGATAAATCATTTGACAAGGAATGAAGGTGCTGGTAGAATGAAGACAAATTAGACTAGATAACCAAATGCCATGAGGTATGCAAGTTTTAGTGGTTATTATTACACATGTAATCAATTTGGTCATAGAGATAGAGAATGTAGGAGACACGTTAAAAATGAATTTACATGGAAATATGATGGGGGTCATTAGTCAAAATGTGTGATTAAGGTTGAGTGATTCAACCATCATGATGTGGGACACTTTAAAAAACATTATTCAAACAAGGTAAGACAAGCTAAGTTTCCATCAAGGAGTATGGTTTGCTACAACTATGAATATAGAGGTCACATAACTAGATTTTGAAAGTAAAGGTCATTAAGTCAAAATAAGTTTAATCAAGCTCCAAGAGTGTAAAGAAGAAGGAAATCTAGCCCATGAAGACCAAAGGTGATAAGTATGAGTCATGGTGAGACTATAAGTATAAGTAATCTGTTTGCTATGGTGGATAATTCTATAAAAGTTGAAGAGTTACAAGGGGTCTCATTGTCTGCTTATGTTGAGAATGAAGAGCCCAAGCTTAAACAAAAGACTAAGGTGATGGTTGAGGCTAGTTTTGAAGTAAGTATGGATACAAGTGAAAATGATTTTATTGTTGAGAAAGCTTCATACAAATAACATAAATTATCAGTACTTAGTGATAAGGTTCCAAGTTGCAAGGAAGATTATATAGATGAAAAAGTATGGCATGAATCTATGTTGTCTCTGTGTATTGTCAATCCAATCATATAAAAAAAGGATAATGTTGTAGTGGATGAGAATGATACTTATGTTAAGCCTAAGAGTAATAAAAATTACTATAAGCATTAGATGAACAAGTAGGATAAGGAATATGAGGAGTTGTGGGAAACTCCTAGTTTCACATTGTTTTAGGACATTGTGAAGTAGGTATCTTTGCCTATGCTTCTTAGGAAACATATTTATTGTGGAGAAGAAAGTTTGTGTACTCAATATCATAATTTCAATATATAAAGAGACTTGTGTTGATCTTAGAAGGACATTGGCTAAGGGGGAGCAACAAGTTCATGAGTTTGATCCAAAAGTTTGTGAAGGAGATATTGAAAAAGCCAAATGGGTTATCAAATCTTGATTCATAGAGATTTGAAGGAATTATATTACAAAGGATTATTTAGGTAATTAAAATTGGTATTCTTGAGAAGTCATATGAGATTGCTCTATATATGAAGTTTTAAGTCTTAAATATGTGTCTATTGAAAGTTGTGGTCTCTGCAAGTTATAGGTAGGGCTATAAGGAGAAAAGACAAGACTAGTATTGAAGATGTGATTTTTGTTCAATTTCTCCAAAAGAGAAAGGAATGAGTATTTCAAGGTGAGTTCCTAGTTTGTTTTATATCATGTTTCCTATTTAGTGTGTGGCATGAAGTTCTATTGGTAGTCCTTGAGGTGGTTTGAGAGAGAAGGATAATAAGCTTGTATGGTGGTTCTTCATGGTTTATGGAGATATAAAGATGCTCAAGTGATGCAGTGGTTCAGAAATATTAGGATGATTTATTGTTATATGTCTCTTGGTGAGTTCCATCAGAATTTAGTTCTTTTTTGTGTTCTTTCTTCATTGGTTGCAGTGCTTGGTTGAAGAGAGTGTTGGCATGGAGCAAGAGGAAGTAGTCAAGGCAATAAGAGGTAGGCTTAAGGTAAGGGGGAGTTTGTATTATATTTATTAGGTGGTCCTATCCTATTTATGGTATTTTTAGGTCCTTAGGATCAGACTATTCCCACTTTATCATTGTGTCAAAGGGGGAGAAAGTTCTTGTTGTGTGAGTGCTTGAAGAGAGACAAGGAAGGTGAGTTGTATGATTTTTGTTGACATAAATGATAAAGGGGATATTTTTGGAGAATTTTCAATAATGTCATGGTGATGTCATGTAGGTTTCCAAGTGAGTGGATGAAGTGCCTTGATATTCTAAGTGATAATGACAAAGTGTGCAATGTGCTTGTCTTAGTATGCTTGGTTTATCTTATATTTTGGCATGGCTAGAAATGTCCAGGGATGAGTATGGAGTATTTATCATGTGAAAGAGGTCCTAAAAGAAGTTTTATTTTCTTTGCATTCTTTTTTTAATGAGTGTAATTCATTTGATAATCCATAGTTTTCATCTAGACATTTTGGGTCTAGTGATAGAAAATCTAAATAGGCATTTTAGTGACATCATTATTGTGACATGTGGATGATTCAAGGGGATTTGGTCATATGGTTGTGATCAAATTGGTCCCTAGTATCTATGAAAAAAGTCTCAAGTCTAGTTATGAAGAATGATAAAATATATACAATTGTAAATTTAGGTTTTCAGGCATTTTGATAGTGTTTTACCATACTTAGCCAAATTTACAATGTGGTAAGAAAAGTTGAGTAGGCATTTTGATGGTGGAAAATATCACACATGTGGATGTTTCAAGGGAAGTTAATAATATGGGTTTATTTAGTTTTATGCCTAGTTTATTTGTGTTAACTTTCAGGTCAAGCATTGAAGCATGATAAAAGTTATGCATGTGCAAAATTGGTCTTTCTAGACATATCTTGACATAGTTGGCTTTGTGAATAGATATATCTAAGGGAGCATTTTAATTTTGTTATATCGCACACATGTGAGGGTTTAAATATAATATCAACACACGGTTGTATTTTCCTATGTGAGGAGATCATATTTTCCAAATTTTAGAACTTACGCTTGAGCAAATCAAAAGATATGAAGGTACAAAGTTGACCTGATAGACAGATTGTAAAGGTCCCCATACTTAGTATATTTTGTACAATGTTAAAGATCAAGACCAAATGGAGATATAATGGATCATGTGAGATCATAAATTTAAGATCTACTATGCACAACAAGTTAAAGAGTTTTAAGTGTTCATTTGTTAACTAAGGTAAAGCTCGAGCTCCTTACAAAAGGATCAATGGAACGTGTTTGTTCTAAGGGCTCAGGAAGTAGTGGGATGAGGACAAGCGTTCGATAGTTAATAGTATAAGTGATCATAAGGAATTTAAGGGTGCCAATTTTCATGATCACATGGGTTATGATCAAGATAAAATAGTGAGCACTATAAGGTAAAGACTTGATTGATCCATAGAGATCAATAGTGCATGATGAGTCAATATTACAAGATTACACGAGCTGAGGTCAACATGTTGAAGGTTTAACATTTGTCATTAAAAAACTATGAGTTAGATTTTGAAAAATATCAAAGGTTAAATATTGATCTAAGTTATAGAGGACATGAGATGCGAGCATAGTGTTTGATGTTTAACTATTATCGTTTATATTTGAATATTTGCATTTAACAAAGGGAAAAACTAGTCTATGGTTTTTATACCATGTCTTTTGATCCAGGATGAATTTTCCCATTGTGTAAAAATAAAAGTGGTAGAGGACTCCAAGTAACATATGGTAATATATATTTAAATGTCTTAATGTATGTATAGACAAAGATATTGAGTTCCAAAGTTGACTATGTGTTTGACTGTGTTCTACAAATAACTTGAGAAGGATATTTGAGCTCATTATGATTGTATTTAAATGTCTCATGATGAATTAGATATATATGAGTGTTTTATACTTTATTAAGATTATCTATCTTAATTATGAAGGTTTTATCAATTGTACGCAATATAAATAAAGGTTTACAAGCTAACTATGTATTCGTTCATGGTGACCTTGTGCATAAAATGTTGTTTGAACTAATTGTGCTTAAGCACAAGGGTAATATGATGGTTGTTGGAAATTAAGGAGGACATATAGATAATGTGGAATGGGTCCATGCATTTTTAAAGTGTTTTTATGTTTCTTAGTTTTCTCGAACAAGTGTCAAAGAGCTGAATGGGTCTCCATAGGACCTAAAAGTGACTAAGGCCTATTTGAAAGTGGATTGTGCTTAAGTGTGACCCATGTGAGATGCCTTAAGGGTGAAGGCATGTTTTATGGCCAAAAAGGAAATATTATGGACTTGATAAGTCATGAATTATCTATATATAGTGAAACCAAATGTGTTGGTTGTTATACTTGTGAAAAGACTTGTGCAAGGTATGTGAGAGTTATGGAGTGGAGGAGAGGTAGAGTGCCCAGTTAATGAGTTGATAAGAAAAGAAAATTGAGGAATATTTGTATGACATGTAGGTCATATTTCTAATTTTGAATAGTGCTCTTATAGATTGAGGATATATGCAGAGGTATGAGTATGCATATGAGGATAATTTGAGTGAATAAAGAGAGAGATTATGGCATGCCTATGTTAAAGGTCTAAATGAGATAGAGAGAGAATTTGTGTAGGTGTTAGAAAAATAGAGATCTATTATCAAGTATTGAATACATCAATTTTAAGGTGGAGGTGTTCACTTCAAATGAAGGTATAAAGGACTTGATCTTCCTTAGGGGTAGTTGATCTTTGTGAAATAGGTGTTTCACTAAAGGCCTTTAGTCAGGAGGATATGATCAATGTTTTTTGGTCTAAAAGATTTGACCAGTCTCTTATTTGTAATCTCTTATAGGACAAGTAGTCCATGTCTTTCAAGATTGAGAGTGGGTTTTATTCCCTATAAGGGTTTCTCATAAGATCTATGTGTTGTGTGGTTGATCTTGTGTATGTATTGAATGAATGAGCTCTCTTGTTAATATTGCTCAATCAAGTTTATATATGCTAATTATTTAAATAGTTTGAAAGGATTAGAATTGAGATTGAAATATTTGAGATCACTGATTCACCCCACCTCCTAGTTATTATATCTCTAACACTAACAATCTTATGCCTCTCCTACTTCTATCCTTGTTGGTAGCTAAAATCCATCTCTGCATGTCTATAGATTAATCATAGCCTCCCCCACTAGTATAAACCAACCTTTGTAAGTTGGGGAAAATAGTACCATATGATCATCCAACATGGTTGGGTTGTATAGTACCACACTCCATCCAAAATGTAATGGTGAAATTCCATGATTAGGGCTCCTCATATGGTCTATTTTGTCATAGGGTCTAAAAAACAAAAGCCCAAATAGATATTAGATCACACATATATCTCATAATATATCTATATATAATCATATACAACTAGTATTATATCTCTAAGACTAAAAATTACAACATTTATTACTTGTCCTAGTGTCACCAACCATCGTCTCCTCATCTAGTCATTTGTCAAGAACTTCATTTATGGGTTTCCTCCCTATCAAATCAAAACCTAGAGTCACCACCTATACATGTCTCAGACCTATCGGTAATGGTGCCTCTATTAACCAACTCTACCTTAGGATGACTATTTGGTCACCCTATATGATCACTCTCATCAATGATCGATCCCACCATGGACATTTTTATCAGTGGTGTGCTTGAGGTGGTTGTTATTCCTCTTGTTGTGGTGCCTAATATGGTACCTACTACACCCTTGCATCCACATCCATGTCATTTCCTCCTCCATCTTCTAGTTATCATGCTCAACTAGTCCATGCTCTCACACACTATGGCCTAAGCTCTGATCCCTCAACTAGCACTCCTCCTCCTATCCCCTTCATCTCCCTTGCATGTTGTGCCCAAAATGTAGGCACTACTATAGTAACCACTAGGTGTGGGAGTCCAAACTATCCTAACAAGTATTCCACTAGCTACGGCTCTAATCACAAGGTATACTGACCCATGATCTACACTTGAGCTACCTTTAGTTCCATGATTGTATAAATAATCCTAATAGTATCAATATATGAATAGGGTTGCCACATGATCTCTTCTCATGTGAATGTATGCAACACTAGCATGTGGGACAAGGCTCATTATACTTGGTCTATCTCCATCTAATACCCTGAGGTAACCTATCATCGACAACATGTGGAAACTTAGATGGATGATACATCAAGAACCTCTCATGTGTGTGTGTGTGTGTGTGTGTGTGTGTGTGCGCACGCACGTGCTCATCAACACCACTAGTCCCATGGTCTTCTACCCTCTAAACAACATCTCATACATATCACACATGAGTTGTACTTAGATAGTAAACCCAAAATCATAGAGCACTCTTTAATCTAAAATGGAATGACATAAGGATATCACATATAATGGTACCCTATTGTCTAACTTGTGACACAAAAATTATATTATCACAAGTCCAATCATAGACTATTAAATATCTAGAATCTATGTAATATATACATCAAATAAGCTCACCCTCGGCCCTAGATAGATCTTCTCTAAGCACGTTACCCACCTAAATAGTTTTCATCTATCTTCTGGATCATTTGGTGACCCAATCATCACTGGTTTTCGTCTTATATGTAGTCCAAGAAATGCACAAACATATTTTAGTGTGATACCTACCTCTATAGGATCCTCATGCAAGTAATCTTTCTCTATCGACATCTGTCAACTATTTCAGTAAATCAGGTAACCATGAAGCATTGATCATTCACCAAAATCTCTGACACCTATGAAAAATATAAAATAATAAAGGATTTATTAGACCTCCATGTCATTTTTATTCAAAATACATTCTTACAAATTACACAAAAATAAATTGGTTTGCTTCAATTTCAACCACATGCACTTAACCAACTAAGTTAGCCACTTATTACTAAGTTAGCTCACTAGTTCTTCTTGATTTTGCCAACTAGGTCAACCTGGGCAACCTTTTTCTTTCACTATAATTATTTTTTTCCAAATTTCCATAAATGCCTTGGGCATTTATTGGTTTGAATCCTTTCTACCCAATACCCCATTTAGCCCCTAGTGTCCCTACAAATTTCTTAGGGTTCATTTAGTGTCTAGATTTTGTCTAATTATCCAATTTCTATAAATCACTCGATTTCACATATAAACATACGAATTTTTTTGAAATTTTTAGTTTCTTACATGTGCTAAACTTGTTGTGGCCACTATGTGTCCTTCGCATCTCAACTATCATCTCCTCACCATCCTCACTCTCTTGGTCTCTCACTTGGTCTATCAGAGCTATATTATTCTTAGAACAGTAAATAATGACAAGTGAATTCTTTTTTTTTAATTTTTACTATTTCAAAATTATTTACCTTTCAAATATTTACCATCATATTTATTATTTTGCTCATATATTTTTCTCTACTAACTCTTTTTCCAAACTGTAAAATGTTATGAAATCTTGATATCATAGAGAATATTACTAACACTTTTTTATTTTGTAGGAACTCATTGAGTCTTAATCTCTCTGAGTGCATACCCTAAAGGGTGCATCAAGAAAGGGGTGGGCAATCCATTAGTACTTCATAGGATTATTGTCCCTTATTACCACTTGTTATTTACACACTTGTCTCCTAAAAACATTCACCTAAGCTTTGCCTACTATTTTTCACCCTCCTATAGTCATTTGTCACCTTCATTATCCATTTCCCTAACCTAAAATCCTTTTTGGAAGTTCACATCACAATTGTGTCCTAAAACCATTCCCCTAAGATTTGCCTACTATTTTTCACCCTCCTATAGTCATTTATCACCTTCATTATCCATTTCCCTAATCTAAACTCCTTTTTGGAAGTTTACATGATAGAGTTGGCCACATCAACCTTGTATTTTTATTGATAAAGCTTATTAGGGACTAGGTTGGACCATGGCCGACCTAGTTCAAAACCTAGTTAGTTTTTGCCAATTTTAAGATTATTTTTTGGCCTAAAATTTTAGAAGGGTTTAGGGTTAGATCTACCTATATAAACACATTAATTTCACTATTTCTAAAAGAAGAGAAGAAGAATTAAGATATATTTTAGATCTACTTATCCACCATTATACTTTAGGATCAAGATTAGGGTTTCATACTTTATTTAGAGATACAGATTTTGTCTTGTGGAGAAGTATTTTTGATGCATTGATAGGTTTTGTATCCTAGAGCTGATTTATCCTTATCATCCTCACATACCATAACAACCTCTTATGAAGCACCTTGGCCAAGGGAAATATTTAGGTTTGGTGGGTTCATCTTCAAAGGTAATTATTCCTAACTTTGTTCATCCTTTGTAATAGTAGATAGATATGCACTTGCACTTTTCTTCCATGCATTAGGATTTTGTATACGTTGATATGAGTATATGCCTTATATGCATGTAAACTTTTAGTGTTTATTATCCCCACTTTGTGCCACAATCTTTGGTGAGCACTAGATTATATGCATGTAAAACATAGGACCTACTTAGGGTTACTGCATAGTTTTGATTGACTGAGGCTTTGGAACCCTCCCTAGTGATATTATTTATGGTATGAGATACCATGAATAGTTTTATCAGATCCATATTGGTCATGACCTTGATTATACAATGTATCCCTAATTGGAAGTGTGAGTAAGATTTATCTTCTCAAGCTAGGATTGATTTGTAGATCTATTACATTTCCCATTGCATATAGATCCACTGAAATACTTTCTATCAAAGGTGAATCTTACATGCTAAATGGAAAATGGATTATGTTTCTTAGTGAAAATTATATTGAATATGTAAACTAGAAAACCATACGGGGACAAGTTCTTTCTGATTAGCTTACAGAAGCCCCATTACTAGATAAATAACCATTGATCATTATCTTTCCATATGAATTCATTTTGTCTATTGAAGAGTCAAGAAAATGGAAGATCTATTTTTATGGGTCATTTAAATCATGTGGATCAAGGACAAGTGTTTTGTTTATGACAGCACAAGGATATCTTATTCCCAAGGATTTTCACATTGTGTTTCCCTACATGAATAATATTCATAAATATGAAGCTCTCTTTATAGGCCTCCATCTCATAATTCAATGGAATATTAAGCAATTGGTATAATATTGAAAATTCCAAATTATCATCAATCAATTCAATAGTCAATACCAAAAAAAACTTTGATAAAATTTTCCCTTATAAGTGCATGGTAGACAAATTCAATCAATATTTTGAGAGTGTATAGTTTGAGCAAGTTTCAAGAGTTAATAATAAACTAATTGATTCTATGGTCACTTTTGGTCACTTTTTGAAATGTTTTCTAGCATCCAAGAATATTAGTTCCTCATTGAACAAATCACCATGCCAACATATGATCATTTAGAATCAAATATGGTATGTGAAATATTTGGTCTTAATTCACCCTAGTATAATAATATTTATACCTACCTTCATGATCATATCCTTCCTAAAGACCTATCACGCAACCAAAAAAATCCTTCATCCATAACAAACTCAATATACCTTATTTGGTAACATGCTCTATAGTAGAGGATATGATTAAACATTGCTTCATTGTTTAAATTGGGGAGAGGCTGATTTAGCCATCAAAGACATTCATAATGGGATTTGTGGGGCCCATACTAGTGGAATGGTCTTTACTAATAAAATCCTTTGTATAAGATTCTACTAGATGACTATGGAATGTGATTCATGTAAATATGCCAAAAATTTTGTTACTTTCTAGAAGCATGGTGACTTGATTAACACTTTGTCACAATCATTGTAGTTAATCATAACTACTTATCCATTTTTAATGTGGGGACTCGATCTCATATGAAATATAAACCCCACCTCATCCAATAGTCATAAATTCATCCTAACTGCTACCAATTATTTTATAAAATGGGTTGAGACCATCCCTTTCACTTATGTAACCGAGAATCAAATATCCACATTCATCCTCCACCAAATTATTTTTTATTATGGCATTCCCTCTACTATCATTTCTAATAATGGTAAGTTCTTCAAAAATAAAGATGTAAAGGCCCTCTATTCCCAATTATATATTTGACACATATGGTACACTCCTTATTATCCTAAAGGCAATGACCAAGCTAAGGCATCCAACAAAAACATCCTTAAAATATTCAAAGAGATTGTTAATGACATTGGCCATGATTGGCATTTCTAACTTTATCTAGGCTTATAGGCTTATCACACCAACTTTCATACACCCACATGTCATACCCTATTCCCTAGTCTTTGGGTTAGAATCCATCCTCCCTATTGAAATTGAGTTATCATCCCTACATATATCATTATAGGAGATTGATGATGAGGAGGATTACAAGGTTGCATGGATAAAAGAGATATAGCTATTTCATGACAAATACTAATAGCATTAAATCACCTCAAATCATATTAGAATCAATTCTACCACATCTATGACAAATGAATTAAACCCTAAGAGTTTGTAGTTGGTAGATTTGTGTTTAAATAAAATCAAAAGAATATAAATGTAGAGTGGGATAATAAAGGCATGTTTGAGCCTAATTGTCTAGGTTCATACATTATCACAACTAAGTACAATTTTGGTGCTTAAAATTTGGCCACAGAAGATGGAAGAGAGCTAGATGTGCCCATGAAAATCATGCACCTCAAGTGTTTCTATGTTTTATGCCCATCCAAAAAATCAAAAACAAAATCATCCAAAGTTTAAAACTAATTTTTTGGCATCTTGGATAAGTACCATGGTGAAAACCAATCTTTTGGTGCTAGGTGTAAAAATCCTTGTCTAAAAGTACCCCTATGACTGAGGTTATGCCCATATCCTTACACATCCCTCCATCTAATCCATATTATTATCCAACAATCTCTTTTCTAGTTTGACCTTGGTGGTGACTTAAAGCTATTACAATGTGTATCAAGTTTGAGATATCAAAGTATGGAAACATATTTGTATAAGGATGTCATAGTGACAAAGGGGCAAATTCCCTAACTTATGATCTTTGGAGAGCTTCCTTTTGGCTATATCCATTCATTCATCCTTCACATCCCACATCCCTTTCCACATCCACTACTAGATTCAATTTTCCCTTTGTTAGTAGATCATGTACATACATCATGGTTCCCTTTTGTATATATTTATTCTAAAAATCCAAAAAAATCATAAAAATCTATAAAATACCAAACATAGTGATATAAACATACAAAACCCAAAGTTCCCATGAGCACTCTTGTTTTAAGTTCATCTTAAATCCTTGATCAAATTTGAACCTTATCATAGTCACTTCATTAGGTACATTGTTTCCACATCTGTTCCCTTGCATGTATCCTTTCTTGGGTCACCATCTAGCTATATCATCGAGTTTTCACATAAGGATTTTGACTCAATTAATTAAAAGATGATTTTTTTGCTTTTATTTTCAAGTTTATGTTTATTTTATTATTTACTTATTTGTTTTTTTTTTTTTTTAATTCCTTGACTTAGTCCATATGCTTCAATAGGACTATCATGGTTTTTCCATATTATGGTGATTTCTCATGCTTGTACTTGAGCCCATCCATTAAAATACAACAATAATGTCATCCTTATTTTTATATATCATGGTGCATTTTTTTCATTTGTCTATTGGATTAAGGGTCAGTCTTCAAATCTAGGTCATCATGGTGTATATCATTTTGTGCTACAACTAAAATTAGGTTACAAACCATATGAGGAGACACATTAAAATGGGAATATATTCTCCTTATAAAATCTATCCATTCCTTAATATTAATTTTAAAATATAATTATCTCATCCTTATTGACATTTTTCAACATCAAATCATCATATATCCTCATCTATTTATCATCATCATTACTCCCTTCTTGGGATAATTACATCATCTTGAAGTCCATTTGGACTATGTAGGTAGTGCTCAGTTGCATGGAGTTTTTAAATTAAGATAGACTAATATTATTATCATTATTACCTTCTTCCTATTGTATCCTCATATCATCCATAATAATTTCATCCCATGCTTCCATAATAAACTATCCACTCCATCACTATCCATGTACACATCATCTCATCCTATTTAGCTTGTCAATCTCTTTTAATCACCCATCCAAATTATCAATCTATTTTAATCACCTGTTCAACTTATTAGTATATTTTAATCACTCGTATAGTGTGTCAATAAATTTTAATAATTTTATTGACATCCATCTAGGTCTTATACCTCAATATCCACCAATCCTCTACTTGACCCAATTTTTTAACCCCTTTGACATCTTTCATCCTATTTTCATCTCCAAAGCTATCGTCTGATCCATCATTTGGATCATCACCTTCCTTGCCATCACTTTTACTATAAATTATTATTTTATCATCATACCACATGATTATTTACTCTCATATCATCCTCTTTGTATCCTTCCCTTTCTTTGCTCACACATATCCCTTTATTCCATTTTTTCCTTATCCTTCATTTTCCTCACCATTCCATTTTCTTTTTAGTCAAATTTGGGCCTCTTTTGCAAACTTTAATCCCCTATTATATAAATCATCATGTCATTCCCATAAAAAAAATTAAAATTCCATTTCATATGCTTTTAATTCCCAAATCTACCTCTTTTCACTATCATCCTTCCACCATCTTCTGCATTTCATTTTTCATCTCACTACTCCATTTCAGTTCATTTTTTCTGATCTTATCCATTTGTGCTTGATTTCCCCTTAAATTATAATATAATTACTTCTTCCTAAAAACCATTTATTTAATTGTATTTATCCTTTGATAATCCTTCCATAATTTCCATTTATCATCCTAATTTTTTAAGACTTCTTCATTCTTTGAAAAATTATTATATCATCCACATGTACACTTGTGTCAACCTATCACACATTTGTTATAAAATAATGTGATAATTAATCATTGCTTGGAATCACTAAATACTTCACTAATTATTATAATAAAAATTGGTATCTTTTTTCCTACTTGGGTCACATCAAATCCTGTAGCCTGTCTTGGGATCTATCCTTCTAGAATCTATCCTGCTTGGGGAAAATCAATTCATCATCATCAAAAAATCAAATCAAGAAAGCATTATCTCAAGTTATTTAATATATTATTTGAGTTAATTCATCCATTAATCAATAAAATTTACAATCACACCTCCTTAAAGGAAGGACTACATCAGATTGAGGTCCCTACGGACTATGCAGGTACCACTTGATTACATGAGGTTTCTGAGACTGGCTCAACTATTTTTCATTCTCATTCCCATTCCTCTTTTCATATATCCCATCATTATCATTATTGATCTATGCTTGAAAATAAATTAATAAATTATTTAGATAATTATCCATCCAATATATGATCACAACTTTCATCCTACTTGGGTAAAATCAAGCTTGTAAATTCATCATCGAGATTGACCATTCCCTAAATCAAGCCCAAGTATTTTTAGGATATTTCCCCTAAGTCTATCATATTTATGGAAATCAAAGTGTGTAATGTATCTCAATATGTATCCTCCCTAAATATACCCTACTTTAGAAAAATTGATTCATCATCATCAAAAATCAAATCATGTAAGCATTAGCTTGAATGGGTTAATCGCATCCATGAGATAATCTCATCATCACAACTTACATCCCCACCCCTTATTTATTTGTCACCCATACATTAATTATTTCATTCTAGTTTATTTATATATTTTTTGAGATCCCATTCATATCCTTGATCCCCACATATCCTCTCAAGGGGTAATCATCCATCACATTCTTTTCTCCATCATTATCTAAGTTTTTATCCATTTTTATTTTTAGCTTCTTCTTTCTTTGAAAAGTCATTACTAAACCCATCATGTCTCACAATTCCTTCTCAAAGAGAGGAAAAGTGTAGACACTTAAAATTTGACACTTCATGGCATTTTACTAATTAGTATTTTATTCTCATTAATATCCATATCCTTCATTATTCATCACCCCTAAGTCAATTAATTCATTTCTTCCATAACCACCTTCAATCCTATAAAGTTCACATCTTATTCCATTAATTAATTAATATTTACCTAATTCCATGGATTTTGAATATCCATAATTATAAAAATATAAAAGGTAAATAATCCTCACATCATGACATCATTGTATACCTCCTTCCACTTTATAAATATCAATAATGTCACAGGCTCTACTTGTCCCCCATTATTTGAATTTTATAATTTAAATATTCAAAATTTCAAATAAAATAATCCTCTATGATTCCCCACTATCTCAAATATTTACATTATATAGTCTCTGTTGACGCAGTGGATTGCACTTGGGGCAAGACGCCTAGCTCCTACCCTTCCACACACAACAATGGAAACTCCCCTCTCGCCTGTGGGACTGGTGAAGCTGGAGGGGAGAGTCTCTAGATAAGGGCTAGCTCCCTCTAATGTATCTTTTAGGCCCTAGTTTCTCCTACTGCTAACAAATAAAAGAAAAAAAGGGGGGGATGAAAAGAGAGAGAGAGATGCTGAAAATAGAACCTAAACCTAAAAATGAAAAGGTGATACACCAAAAAATGTTGACCCACCCAGCACAAATATACACTTTTCACCAAAATGAAGTGCCCATACACTTCATATGAAGTGGGAAGCTCTTCTACAATAGTAAGCTAGGGGTCTGTGGAAATACATGGAGGAAGAAACTACCAGAGGCATCCTCAAACACACTTATGGCAGCCATTTAACAGGCACCTGCATTCCCCTATAGACACTTCTAGCAGACCTGTAGAAAGGAGACTTCACAATGCACTGGACATGTTGTGATCGATTTGTGAAAGCATGAAAGATAATGACTTAACACAAAATAAGAACATAGACATATACTTTAAAGTGCAAGTCCAGATAGAGGTAAAAAAGCTAAGTTCTGATTCAAGGTAAAATCTGGAAGAGCTCTGCCTTACAAGCCCTGAGAGATTTTTGGTCAGAGTTTTGCCTTAAGGCTAAGAGAGTCCATTCAAATGATATTTTTTTACAATATATAGAAAGAGGAAGAAAACTTGGTGCTTCTTGGGAAAGATTTTATCACTCTTTTTTCAAGTGGCCCATGTGCATTCTGAGCCTTGGGAAGCGGGAGCCATCTGATTGTTGGTTCCTGCTTTGACTTTGGCATTCCACATTAATGTGAAAAACATGGTCACACCTCTTTTCTACAAATAGACTACTCTTTTCAAGGCATTTGGGTGGCTTGTCTACTCATAAATGTAAACTAGAATAAAAATGGGCCGTGCCATTTGGTGACCATCTGGTAATAACTCGCCTCCTCTTTGCCACTTGAACTGCTTTGTCTCTTTTTGCACCTTGTCTTCTTCCTACTATTTAAACCCTCGAGGTGATCTTCTGGTGGGTCACTGCATTCCTTGGGCTCTTTTCATGGTTGGTGCATAGGCAATTCAAAAGTAAATGGCTATTTCACTATCTTAAAATTGACATTCGCATAGCCATCACCTTGGAATTGAATACCCAATAGCTAGTCCATCTTCTTAAAATTGATGGATTTTGGGATGTCACTATCCTTGGCAAATTTTGTTAGGTCTCTTCCTGCTTCGCTTTTCTGCTTCATGAGATTTTGTCCTCTTTGGTCAGGCTTTTCTTTCATCCTCTTTTCCCATGGATAAAATGTCTGCAAGAATGATCTCATGCTCACTTCCTTTCCTTTGGAGTATTTTCTCAAGTTTTGTGTTGCGGCCCTTTTCTGAATTTCTTCAAACTTTTTGTCTGAAGGAATTCCTTCGAACAAAAAGTTTGAAAGAATTCATGACTAAACAAAAATCTAAAAAACTTACCCTTTGCGGCTATCTTTCTTTTGAAGTGCTTCCTGCCCTCTGTAAGGGCTCCTGAACCCAGAACTACCCTCCGCAAGGGTCCCTGCCCTTCGGCTTTAGGACACCCCCTTGAGCCAAGTCATTGAACCAACCCATTGAACCAAAAATGGTTTAACCATTCATCAATTCAATGGTTCAACACTGCACACCATTCGCTTGAACCAACCCTTTGAACTATTCACTTGAACCAACTGTTGAACCAATCCATTGAACTGGTTTAATGGTTCAACACTGCATGCTGAGCCTTTGAACTAAGCATTGAACCAAGTGATTGAACCAATGCATTAAACCTAAAGCCACTTGAACCAAAAGCTGTTAAACCATACTGTTGAACTTTGTTGATGAACTTAAATTTTAAACCAATGGTTAAACCAAGTGATGAACCAAGGCTGATTGAACCAAGACATTGAACCTGAAGTCGCTTGAACCAAAAGCATTGAACCAAGGCCTTGAACCGGTTCAATGGTTCAAAGATGCCAACTTTCCTTGTGAATTTCTAGACAAGATTCTAAAGAAACCTTGTAAAACCCAACACTTTCTAAACTAATTCTTCATGCACCAAAGACTAACCCTATGGAATTCATAGAAGTCCTAGTGAAGTCCATATAAAACCTATAGAGTTCATAGAAATGGACATGTAGAGTCTGTAGAAACCTCATTGCTGAGTCCATAGAAAATCCAAGATCTGTAGAGTTTGTAGAAATAGACCTACAGAGTCCATAGAAATAGACCTGTAGAGTCCATAGAAATAGATCTGCAGAGTCCACAGAAAATCCTGGACTTGTGCAAAATCAAAAAATGAAATGGCCTAGAATAGTAGGGGAAGAAGGGGACCTATTTTATTGGCTTGTTGGGAAAAAAATAGTCAACAATTTCTTAATCCTCCATGATCCCCACATGTCTCTACTATCAAGTAAAATAATCCTACTTAATCCTATAAGATTCCCCACTATCTGCATTATCTGGGTATGTGCATGGAGTTGGGGAATAATTCCATGTATATTTTCCACAATGTGTATGCATTATGTCCATGTCCATAATGTGTACATGTTTTTTAAAATTCAGGCTCAGGTTGACAATGTATAATGTGTACACATTTCTACTACTAGGAATGCATATGTGTTATAATGCATACATGTTTTTACTACAATTTTAAAAAAAAGTGAGCCCTAAAAATGTGAATCCATCTATTTTTCACTTTACTCTCCTTTTCTCTACACTCATGCAATCATGTTTTGCCTATATAAAGCCCAAAATCTTTCCAAATCAATGATGCCACCATGGAGAGGAGGTAAGTGATAGAAATTAAACCTAATAACCTTAAATTTTGGAAATTTTTTATTTACATTATTTAATTTGTAAATTATATGTTTTAAACATCCCACTCTAGTGCAAGAGGCTAGCATGCTAACATTCCTCCTAATCCTTCACCTAACCCTCCTAACCCTTCACCTAACCCTCGTATCCCTACTAAAAATCCACAAGATCCCCTAGGCAGTTAGGAGGATTTAACTTCACATAGTGGAAAAAAATTAAATTAAGCAAATAATTAAGATAATGAAGGACCTCACTTCCACCAACACCCACCACACCTATCTTGATAATTCCCTAGATTCTATAATAGGTCAAGTTGACTTGGTAATGAGTCAAATTAACATATGGGCATTGTTGATCTATAAACTGAAAATGAAAGTGTGGCAAATTTGAATAACTCACTTTTGCATTTAAAAGATCTTTCTATTTTCTGACTTTTTATTTAAATTTTATATAAAAAAATTAAAACCAGAATTAAAATGAAGATCAGAATATAATAATAATAAGAGAAAATCATAAGATATCACCAACAAATTGATAACAGAGTTCAGCTTCAATAGCCTACATCTTCAGGTCCATTCGAAGTGAGGACTATTCTCATTAATTTTTTGCAACAAATGGCTTCCAAAATCAATATAAGTCTTCAATTCACCTTCTCTGATCTATGTTTGCCTGTAAAAATATCTCTCAGACTTGAAAATAATAGCCCAAGGTTGTACTAAGCAAAAACAAGGCTCTAACCTTCTTAATTCTCCTTACACAATCAGCTTTCTATGTCTATTCAAGTAGAAATTAGTCCCTTTTATAACACTTTAACCTTTGTGGCTGAAGTGGTCAAGGCATTAAACTTTTCGGTGGTAGGTCAAAGGTTCAAAACTGCCTTCCTCCTTTTGGCACACTTTGACTTTGTTTTTGTCCCACATTTCTTGGGAATTGGGTTTTTAATACTTAAAAGAGACAAGTTTGTTCCTTTTCAAATGCCTAAGGCTTAGGTGCCAACTTAGGCTACTCTTTGACTTGGTGAATGCATGTTTGTGGAGTGATGTGGTAGGTGGTGTGGCAGTTTGGCCTTTAGTGCCTTTAAACATTTGAAAATTTTAAATAATATGTGAATAAAAAACACCAAACCAAATTATTTTTGCGCCAAATTATTTTTCCATGTGTCAAATGGATATTGGTCCACTTGGCATGTTTTTAACAGTGCCACATCACTTTCGATACCCCCTGTCGCAAGATTTCTTCAACTAGCCATATCTTGAGCATTCAGACTCCATTTTTTGAACCACAAAAAGCTCTAGAAAGCTCTCAATGAATTATACAATGTGAAAATGATTTGAACACAATTTGAAGACTTTGAAAAATGGAACAATACATGGATCCACCTAGATCATTCCTCTCCACTGGGAACTTTTGGACCTCTAAAAGTTGAAATTAATTAGTAATGAGGTGAGGGTATTTTCCCTCACCTTTTTGACTTCCATCCATTTGGCCTTGCTTGGGTGCATCCCTTTGAGACTAACACGAATATATTCAACATTACCTCTTTGCGAAGTCCTCATATTCCTATCAAGTATAACATCTTCCTACAATTCTATTAGATATTCAGGAGAAAAATCATCAACAAAAGGAATGGATACACTTTCATCATGATCAATTATCATTGGAGGCTCATACAATTTCAAATTTTCCACATTTACAACTAAATAAATCTACATGTAAGATGGTAATTCTAATCAAAAAGCATTTGTGCCAATTTTTTCTGTTATCTGAAAAGGACCATACCGGATTGGTTTCAACTTTTTACCTTCAACTGTCAGTCTTTCCTTACTAATGTGAAGCCATACCATATCACCTACAATAAATTGGTGATCAATACGATGTTTACCATGCCTGGCTTTTTACTTGGCTTGAATTTTCTCTAATTGAGTATGAATAGTTTGATGAATGAGCTGTATTTATTCAATGAACTTCTTGGCTTGAATGGCTTCTTTTGGTTCACCAACAGTTGTATCCTATCCATAGCAAACATCTAGAGGAGATTTAGGCAAGTATCCATAACAAACTTCAAATGGAGATTTCATAGTAGAAGAATGAAGTGCCCAGTTATATGCATGTTGTATGTAACACAATTGTTCATCCCATAACTTTGGATTTTTATTGCTATAACCCCTAAGCAAATGTACCATAGTGCGGTTCAAAACCTCTGTTTGTCCATCGGTTTGTGGATGAAATGCAGTGCTCTTTTTTAATTTAGTGTCCATTAGTCCCCACAAAGTTGACCAAAACTCCCCAATAAATTAAGAATCCTGATCAGAAATAATTGAAGTAGGCAAACCAAAATGAACCCATACATGTTTAAAGAACAAATGTGCAGTGCCTTCACCAATAATTTGCTTAGTGCAAGGAATAAAAACACACATTTTTCTAAATCTATCCACAACCACATATAGATAGTCATGTTTTCTTTGTGTCATCGACAACCCCCCTGCAAAATCCATGGAGATACTTTCCCAGGGGCAAGTAGGAATAGGTAGAGGAGTATAAAGTCCCAGTTTCCTGTTACTATGTTTACTTGTGGCATAAAGTGTACATCTCTTTATATATTTAGAAACATTTCCCTACATACGAGGCCAATAACAATACATTTTCAAATGTGCTAAAATAATGTGCAACTATTTTAGCAACTCCAAAATGACTAAAAATAAGAGAAGTATGTGATTCTCTAATCATGTGCACCCTCTCATTTTGAGGAATACATAGTTTACCCAAATGATACAAAATATCATTGTGTACATGATAGTCCAATTCTTCTACTTGTCTACTACTCATCAAGTCTTTATAAACATTCTAAAAATCAAGATCATTCACATATTGTTCTTTATAACTTTCATGAGACAAAGAACCATGTTGTAAAAGAATAGATGTAATAACCATAGGAGGCCTAGATAACATATCTACAACCTTATTCTGAATTCCTTTTTTATACTTGATCACAAGATGAAATTGTTGTAAGAAACCCATCTAATGAAAATGTCTAGACTATTGTAGTTTGGTTTGTGATTGAAGATACTGTAAGGGCTGATGATCTGTATGTATTATTGTTTCTTTTCCCATTAAGTAATGTTTCCATTTTTAACACTTTGAACCAATGCATACAATTACTTATCATAAGTTGGATATTTTATTACTACGCTTGTAAAGGTTTTAGAATGATAACAAACTGGTTTCTTACCTTGCATTAAAATAGCTCCCATAGCATACTCACTTGCATTTGTCTCGATCTCAAATGGTTGTTGTATATCAGGAAGTGCCAAGACCAGAGCAGTACTTATCTTTTCTTTCAAAGTGTTGAAGGCTTTTTGATGTTTGCCTCCCCACTGAAAGACCTGTTTCACACTTGTCAAAGAATTCCAAGGTGATGCAATTTATGAAAATTGAGCAACAAACTTTTGCCAAAACTGTACTGCACCAAGAAAACTTCTAACCTCAGTTGTGTTAGTGGGTGTAGGCCAATTAAAAATGACTGCCACTTTTTCAGGATCAATTTTCAATTTACCATGTCCTACAATATAACCCAAGTATATCAGAGAGGTCTTGCCAAATTCACATTTTGACATTTTTAGATAAAGTTTTTCCCTTCGTAATACATCCATGACTTTCTTAATGTGGATCACATGCTCTTCCCATGACTTGCCTAAAATCAATATATCATCTAAGTAAACTATAAAAAAATCATCAAGGAACTGTCTAAAAACATCATTCATTAATCTCATGAATGTAGCCAAGGCATTACACAACTCGAAAGGCATAACAAGCCATTCAAACAATCCCTATTTTGTTTTGAATGCAGTTTTCCACACATCACTTTAATTTATTCTTACTTGATGATATCCACTTCTCAAATATAGCTTAGTGAAATAAATAGCATGTTTTAATTGATCCAACACATCATCAATACGAGAAAGAGGGTAATGATTTTTAATAGTAATTTTGTTTAAAGCACAAAAATCAACACACATTCACCAAGTGCCATCTTTCTTTGGCACCAAAATAATTGGCAAACCAAAAGGAGATGAACTTGGATGAATAACACCTCTATCCAATAGATCCATGACCTATTTTTTGATTTCCTCATTTTCCACCACTAATAACCTGTACATGCCAATGTTAGGGAGAGGAGAATCCTGCAATAGCTGAATTTCATGTTGAACTCCCCTTTTAGGAGGTAAGCCCTTAGGATCCTAAAATACATCATTGTAAGTAGAAATGATTTTAACCAATTCATTCCTATGTCTAGGATCACACTTTTCCAAAGCTTGAGAATATTCTTTTTCCTTAGACTTAATCAACATGAGACAAAAAGTCTTGCTTGAATTAACTAGTCTTTTCATTTGCCCTGATGTAACCAAGGAAAGACTTGTTCTAATGTGATGTGCTCTAACTATATATTCAATGCCAAACTTAACAAGCAAGTACTTATTCTCTGCTCTATATAAGATTTTTTTTCTATCATAAAGATATGGGCTTCCCAAAACAATCCCACATATGTCCAATGGAACAACATCTAACTCAACCTCATCTACGAACCTGGATGTGATGACAAACCTTAGCCTACAAGCTTGTGAGACTTGTAGCTTTGCATTGTCACACACCCAACCTAGTGGATAAGGCTTTGGATGGGGATTGGTTTGTAAGCCTAGCTTCTTAACAACCTCTTTAGAAATTAAATTTGCTTGTGAACCATTATCAAATAAAGTGTTAATCTTAGTATGCTTTGAAACAACTCTAATGTGGAACAATTCATTTATTTTCTTATCAACATGCATAGATTTCTATTTAGAATAAAATGTAGCATTTGATGACTTAGGCTAGAAACTAAAAGAGAAAAATCATTATGCAATCCCATAGCTATGATCTTAGTTTTATCACCTGAATTTGAACCTAAATCCTGAACCATAGCATTAGCCTTCTTTTCTTTCTTTTGATACCTCTTAGGCCTTAACTCAAGATGTAGTTTCTAACACTTAGACTCATCATGATTTTTCTTGCAATGATTACAAAATGGTTTTCCTTCTTCTTCTTTTGTAAAAGTATAAGTGGATTTCTATTTACCCTTTCCTGATAAACTTTTCCCTTTGGATTGCTTAACATTAGATTGCTTACTTTTTACTTTAGGAAAAGATTATTTTTATTATTTCCCTCTAGCCTCTAAATTAGTGGCTTGAACACATACTGCATCTAAATTAGTGGGATTGAACATAATAATCATATGTCGTAAGTAACTATGCAATATACCTATATATTTTAGTAGTGTTTCTTGTGTGTATAGTGGAAAATTCAAAAGTAAATATTTTTTCTTAAATTCTTGTGTATAATCTTGAATGCTTTGGCCTTTTCCTTGTCTAAAACTTTGCCAATCCATCATGGCTTATTGCATATATCCTAAAGGATAGAATTTCTTTCTGAGTTCTTCAATAAATTCATTCTAAGTAGATATCAAGTTACTTTTTTGAAGCTCAGCTTGCTTCAACTTACTCTCCCACTAGATGAGAGTTGTGCCTCTCATACGAAGAGTGGCCAAATGAATTTTTGACTCATCCCCTGCAATCTTTTGGACCCTGCAATAAACTTCAATCAGCTTGACCCAATTATCCAACTTTTCAGAATTAACTTTGCCATTAAACATTGGTAATTCAAACTTAATATCCAATTTTAGTGAAGGGAGAGATTCCATAGTTTTTTTATCGTCATCTGATAGAGAAGGTTTTTCAATTTCTTTACCTTTTGATTCTCATGAATCACCTTCTTTTTCATTTTTAGATTTCCTTTATTTGTCATGGTATAGTTCCTCAACCATGCTTCTCATATACATGAAATATCAGTGGAAAGCTTGTTCGGATTCCATCTCTTCTTTAGCCATCCTTGAAGCATGCCTTGAACCAATCTCTAGATTATACTCAATGAGTTTTCCTTCACCCTTTTGAGATTTAGACCTTGTCAACATACACTAGCAATCACTGTTAAATAGCAACCACTCTGATACCCAAAATCTGATCTGTAAATTGAAAATGCAAGTGTGGAAAATTTGAATAACTCACTTTTGCATTTAAGAGATCTTTCTATTTTTTGAATTTTTATTTAAATTTTGTATAAATAAATTAAAATGAATATCATAATATAATAATAATCAGATAAAATCATAAGATATCACTAGCAAATTGATAATAGAGTTCGGCTTCAATAGCCTACATCTCTAGGTCCGTTCAAAGTGAGGACCGTTCTCATTAATTTTTTGAAACAAATGGCTTCAAAATTCAATACAAGTCTTCAATTCACCTTCTCTGATCTCTATTTTCCTATAAAAATATCTCTCAGAATTGAAAATAATGGCCCAAGGCCGTACTAAGCAAAAACAGGGCTCTAACCTTCTTAATTCTCCTTACACAGTTGGCTTTATGTGTCTATTCAAGTAGAAATTAGTCCCTTTTATAGCACTTCAACCCTCATGACTGAAGTGGTCAAGGCATTAACCTTTTAGGTAGTAGGTCAAAGGTTCAAAACTGCCTCCTACCTTTCTAGGCACTTTGGCATGAAGAAAAGGTCAGCCTTCTTTTTTGTGCACTTTGACTTTTTTTTAATCCCACATCTGCTGGGAATTAGGTTTTTAATACTTAAAATAGACAATTTTGTTCCTTTTCAAATGCCTAAGGCTTAGGTGCCAACTTAGGCTATGCTTTGACTTGTTCAATGCATGTTTGGTGGAGTGACATGGTGGGTGGCGTGGCAGTTTGGCCTTTGGCACCTTTAAACATATGAAAATTTCAAATAACATGTGAATAAAAAACACCAAACCAAATTTTTTTTCACTAAATTTTTTTTCCATGTGTCAAATGGCTATTGGTCCACCTGGCATGTTTTTAATAGTGCCACATCACTTTCAACACCCCCTATCGCAAGATTTCTTCAACTAGCCATATCTTGAGCATCTGGACTCCATTTTTCGAACCGAAAAAAGTGCTAGAAATATCTCAATGAATTATAAGATGTGCAAATGATTTGAATAGAATTTTAGGACTTTGAAAAATGGAACAATACATAGATCCACCTGGATCAATTGTATAGGGATACATGTAGGGCTTAATATGATAAAAAATTATGAGCACATGAGGTGAAGAATAAATAAATAAATAAAGATAAAATTTGTGCCTTATTTATTAACCCAACCACCAATGCACCATTTCCACTAAATGTTAAATGTTTCCCAATCCATCCAATGCCAACACAATTTGATTAAATCTAATTTATAGGATAGATGGTGGATGGTGTTTTATTATCCACCATGTAACAACCATGAGGTCCTATTGTATTTTTTTTATAAAACTCTATTGTGAGTTTATCCTCAATGAGATTCCAAACTATTTTGACTATGGTGAGTTTTAGGGCTAAGGGAAAGGTTTTATGTAGGATTGACCAGGTGTACGTCATGCACCTAATTATCTTAAAAGGATTTTGACCTAAAATCCACTTCATCCTAAGATTCTGTCTAGGGTGAAGGAGGTCATGAAGATTGATACTTTACATGTACTTAGTGTGCTTACTGATACACTTGTTCAACATACAATTAGGCTTTAAGAGACTGATGTTGGAGATACTCCATTTGGTATGCGTACACTACCCCAGCCCTAAAAATATTATGGTTTTATATATACTAGACATTTTAATGATGACAATGGTTCTTTAGAGGTCTTGGATGATATACTCTTTAGTGATGAGTCTTTGGCATGCATGTTTGGTAAACACACATTGGCCTCTACATGCATGCATGCATGTATATTTTATATAATTTTTATGTTAAGTTTAAGTTATATTTGTAAATTTACAAGATAAAAATTAATGTACACATAATTTGAATAACATATATGTATTTTTTTATGTTCTAGGTGGAGACAGTGCCTTCATCATCATGGTCCACAGCTGTATTATTTAATCTTACTCAGCCTATGTTTACATTTATGGAGCCAACTAGTGGACCATTCACTACCACATCTTTTATGTTAGTGAAACACCATTTACATATACCAAGGTAATATTTTGTGCTTATATTATACTCTATGTACATTTAATCTATGTATATTTGTCTTATACTTAAGCTAAATTTATCTATCAAGGATCTCAAAATTCAAGTACATTATTATTAAATACACTCTTGGTTTAATAAAGGAGAAAATTTTGCCATATATCTTGAATAGTTTATATAAAATTAAGAAACATTATTTTTTTAGTTGCTGACTAGAGTAGACACTCCATCATTATGAGCTAAGACAGACATGGGTATTCTTGCTGCTATGTCATCCATATAGGCACTAATAGAGGTACATATTATCTTGTAATTTTGAATTATAAAAATAGATTTATTTTATTAATTTTACTACATACTTGGGAAAATATAACTTATGTGAATTAATTATGTATGCAAGGTTGTCACATGACATATAAAAATCCAATTCATAAAATTACTATGGTGTCATATCATGTTTCTTCCTCATTTCACATGCCTTTTCACTAAACCTTCCATGAACCCAATTGAGTCTTAGAAGTAGATTGAGCAAGACCATGAGTTTGGAGTAAGTGCATGCTTAAATGATTTTTTATTCTAGTTTAAAATTAGTTAATTTACTTGGTTTCATGTATGATATGTTAATTTTTTAATAATATTTTTATTTGAATAAGTTAAGCTACAAGTGAGTTATTAGCATAGGACATGAAGTCAGACCTCTGAGCAATCCAAGGCATTTGAGGGATATTTATCTACAATAAAGGCATCCTAGAGAGAGTATTATTTGAGGAATAAAAGAGAGAAAGGTTATTTGATGATTAGGATGTCTTAGATGATGTAATTTTTTGTATGAATATATGGAAATATATGGTTTTTTAGCATTTTATGCTTATATGCCATTCACCTAATAGTAGATACTATGTTATTATATGATGCAAAATTTTATGTGCCTATATGGCAATGTATGTATTATTGACATTATATTCCTATATGGCATTCACCTGACATTCTATTATGGTCTTATTTTGTATGACTTTATGGTTTTTAAAATAATTTTAAAACTACATAGATCCTACATTGCACCATATAATGGATTATGATTTTATATGAGGCATTAGTGGTACGTTAAATATTAAAACTAATTTTTGAAAACTGAGGTTTTTTTACTTCCATTATCAATAATGAAGTGTAATGTTTGACCATTATTCCACATTTGATAATGAAACATTATTTATACTTTGAATTCATGTTAGAGGATGTCAATATGTTTGTCATGCCAAACATAACACTATGTTTAGAATACATGATAATATTACTTTATCTAGTTTAAAAGTACTTATACCCATTTATTCAAGTTATGTAAGTATTTAGTTTTTTAGCCCAAAATTTTTCATTGGATTGACTTCTAAATCTATGAATTGAAAATCACTTTCTAGTATTGGAGTATATATTTTGGTCATTTCACATGTCCTTTTATTATCGGAGTACAATTTTATTAGGTCTTTGGTATTAGACCTATGGCTTGAAACTTCAATAGTTCCTAGTCCTCGATATGTATATTAACCTAAAATCACATTCTTAAGGCTCTATCCCCACTTTATAATGTTTTCTTTCTCTATATACAACTTTAATATTCCTGCTCTATCACTCTTTTAACAAGAACTCAAAATTATGTCTTTTAGGCTTTACACATAACCTACAGATTGATGTATTGGCTATAACATGAGGTAAAAAGGTTAAAAGTTCTTGAAAACATAACAAAAAATTTAAACATAAATTGTCTTCATTTTATAGGATTTTAGACTTTCTATGAATGTTTTCAAGAACCAAATACAAGCAAGGGTAAGCTTTAAAAGTCTCTAAGAAGGAAATTGTCTTATTTTGTATACTCTTGAGTTTGATAAGACATGGTTTTGTTTAAAAAATATAATAAGAGTATAATTATTATGTAGTTATTTTTGGCCAAATTTGGCCTACATACCAAAATTTGCCTAATCTAGAATAAGAAGTTAAGCAGGGTCCTGATTGACGAGTGATCTAAGGTCACAAGGAGAAAACAAGCTACAGGAGAAGATGAATTCACTTTAAAATATTTTGAAACACTTTAAGTAGTCTTAAAGTGTAAATTTTACAATCTCTAGGGACCAAACCATCATGGCACATTACACAAAAATGAACAGGTCAGCTTTATTATGCATTTAATAAGTTTACTTAGAAATCCTCCCACGCTAAAATATCACATAAACATGAATTTATTCATGTCTAGATCATCCTCTACAAATTTCATGTCTTGGTGATTTTTCTATCTCAAGATATAAGTGTTCAAACTTGAACATGTAGAGCAAAACATGCATGTGATCATCAAATTTAAGTTATAACAAGTAGCTATTTAAGTTCAAATGTTCCAAGGATAAATAGAGATCTGATAGGTGTCAAGATATTGAGAGCTTAGATTAGAGATCCAATGATATGTGATAACTAATAATGTTAATGGGTCCATCAGATCCAATGGTGTATGATGCATCATACTGAGGAAATCAATGATGAGCAAAAATAGGATAGAGTCAGTTGGTCTTGAAGATATAAAAACATGTATTTGATTGTGCATCTAAATATCAATGGTGAGCATCAATTAAAAAGGTTAGTGGATCTTAAGGCCAAGCACATCGATGACACATTTCATGATCAAAGTAATTAAGTAGATCCAATGGTGCACAATAAATTACATCCAATAGTGTAAAAGTAAGCAAATCAACAATGAGTGAGGGGTCAACAAATGAAGAGCTATCATGTGGCATATTTTTATAAACCTAGATCAAGATCAATGGCCAATATCTAAAGTCAAAAGCTAAGGGACTTCAATGGAGAGTGAATACGACCTAAGGTTGAACAAGAGCACATTTTTTAAAGGGTGGCCTTGAAGGTAGACACATTAGTGTTGATGGGTTCATCACCAAATCTAGTAGCATGATTATGATCCTTTTCTCCATTATTAAATGCCAAATATGAACCAGTAAGAAGCAATCAATGCCATCACAAGATCATAATAGATTGATCCAGCTATTGTAAATGCTTTGACATTAGAATTAAACTTTCAAATGACTTGATCTCATTATTGTAACTATAAGTAGCATCATGTAAGCCTAAAATGGATTGAAATAGACTGATATGATTTTTATGGCCACCTTTCAGAAGTAATCTTAGGCATTATGATCTTTTCTAATAGCATCAACACCAAAATGATGAGAAATATTGATTATTATGCCCCCTTCTCCATACTTCTATGAATGATCCCCATCTCTCTTATCCCATTCTACTATAAATATAGGCTTCTAAGCCTTAAAAATGATTACTCTCTTTGGCATGACTAGACTCTACCAAGATCTATACTGTAACACCTATTTAATGCAATAGAAGATTGAATTTCTCCATTTTGCAAGCTGAGTTGACGTGTGTCTTATGAATTCATTGATGTGGTTAAGTGAATTATGTTTTCCTTGCCTTTGTCTAAGTTTTATCACTTATATGTAATGTTTTGGTAGTTCCCATAGGTCATTTGAAGTGGATATATAGTCTATTGGTCAGTGTGGAAGTGGATAACAACCCTCCCATACTAGGGTGATAGATAATCAATACCATGTTATGAAATAATTATGTGGAAACTAACCAAAGAGTGAATGGAGTGATGTTTAGGAGTCTTAAATTCATCCTATAGTGTGTCTTTTACAAGTATAAGGATCAAAACATTTGGTGCATCACCTCAGTTTTAAATGTTTTCATAGATTATTATTACTCTCTCTCCCCTTTTCCTAGCAAGAAGCTAGTTTAGGTCTAGTATAGGTGATAGTCCCAAAAGGAAGCTATCCTTCTCCAATTTTCTAACTTAGGGTTAGGTGACCCACAACCTAGGGTCATTCCCATGTTGGACTAGGTTTGAGTAAGAGGACCTGAATAATCCCCTTCTCAGCTAAGGTGCAACCTATGATGTCAATAGTTATAGCATGCTCAGTGGGAAAATTATCCTTGGGATAACTAAAATTTGGAGCTAAGGAGAAGCATCTATAGTAGTAAAATACATCCACCTCCATCAAAAGTTGAAGATTCTTCAAGTTTCCAGACAACAGTCTCATGCCAAAGGTTACTACAAGGTTAGCTAGTAAAGGTATTCCCCTTGAACTCATTAAGCTTCCTTTTACTTCTTATAAGACAAAAATATTTAATATAATAAGACCTTATCTCCAAAATCAATATTCATCTCCTAGTCATCATATTATCGTAAGCAGTGTAATCTCCACTACCCAAATGGCTATCAAGAATCAAGTGTCCATCCCATTCAATAGAGGTAGTCCACTAAATTTGGCCCATTTTGATTACATTCATATGTTTTCCCTTAAGAGTATCCCATTTTTCTTATGGGAACATCAAATAAATACTATTGAGCACATCTAAGATGTTGCCAACCTTTGTTCCATTCATAATATTGTTCAAGATAATGTGGCTATCATATTGTTTATTGATTCCTTAAAATGAAAAAACATTGTAGTGGTATAGAAATATTCCTTTGAATTCCATTACTACCTAGGATGATTTAGGTGCAACCTTAGTCAGGTAGCTTAAAGATAAATCTGAGCACCTATCATTAGTTGAGTGGTTGAGTACCATTCAGATAGCTCCCCATGAGTTCATGTTTGATTTTAGCCTTAGATTCTTAAAGACATGGACTAGGATTCCTATAATGATTAGTATATCCCTAGATTATGCCATCTTTCACTATCTAAAATCCATTAATTCTGATAGTAGTGTGATAATATAGTCCATGGGTGGTAACACCTTACCAAATGCTTATGAAGTTGTCATAAGATCATAAAATAGTTTGATACAAGTTGGTAAGTTTTATCTTAGGCCTCTAACGCTTATATTCCTAGGGTTGCAATCTTGACCACCTCATCAAGCTCCTTAGTTTACATCATTATCCCCTATTCTGTCTCCCCTAGCTCAAGTTGCACCCCCTTCTAGTCAAGTTACTGAGATTGGAGAATTGAAAATTATGTTACAATCTTTTTGAAATGAAGTAGTTTAACTCAAGAGACATCAATACTAGGGTAGGCCTTATCAACAATGGAGAATACCACCTATCAACCTTTTAGAGATCAAAGACCTCCCTATCAATGATTTATAAAAACCAAACCACCCTACCAATCACAAGGATCCATAGTTATACTAAAATCATATGCATATCTTGATACTAATGCACCTTCCACATCAAAAGTTATTGTTCTCGTACCACCTCAAAATAATTTGATGCATGACTCAAATTGGTAGCCCTCTAACCTCAATGATGTTCAAAACCAAGCCTTGATATCATAAAACATTACTATGCCACAAATAACTTAAGAAGAGTTTTCTCTTCAAGGAGGTTAGTATCAGGAGACAGGTTTGGCACCCCAAGGAGAGGCTCAACAAGTTCAAGGGTAGCATTATGCCATTAATGTAAATTGATAAATGGATGATTATGTTGCTTTCAATCATGGTGGTTTGACTAGAAACATAAGTGGTCAAGTTGCATCTATGACTAAAGCTAAAAGAAGATCCATTGAGGAAGCTCAAGATGTGATAAATTCTTCTACTGCTCCTAATTTTGTTCCCAAGAGTATCAAAGATCAACCTCCTACCCCTATAACACATAAGAATTAGAATACAGAGGTTGGGAAGGTCCCTCAAATTCCTCTAATTTTTTAACAACCAATGGTTTAAAAGGTACAACCAAAGGTTATTGGATCCTCATTCAACATAATAAATTAGATGAAGAAATCCAATGTCAACATTAGCATATGGGATTCCCTTGTTATTTCAGGTCAAAAATACATGCTCATTCAAGAGATTTCAAATCTCAAGGTGTCTCTAAAACTAATTGAGAAATAATGTGTTATCTTAGCTAACTAAGATTATCCAACTACAAAATAATATTAGAGATGTAGACACCTAAAACTGGCTACTGATAACCTGCAACTAGGCTTTTGACCAATTTCTACCCAAAATGCACAATTTGGCCTAAAAACACTAAAACATGCTAATGATGTGAAACTGACATATTCAAATGCCAATTTTGGCTAGGGTATCCCTAAATGGGGCAATGGAATTTATAGGCTAGCTAACTTTGATCAATTCAATTTGAGTCAAAATGCCAAATTTGTACCTACATGCTCTAGACTGCTCTTTCCTATCAAATCTTTTGCACAAGACTTGTGCCTTTGTTATTTGTTATTAGCAACATTATAAATGGGAATACACATCCAACGCATATAAATTTTACTTCTAATTCAAATCCATTCAAATTTAGTACCAATAACAAGGCATTCTGATCAATTTGGGTAATTTGTACACAATGTGCTTAATCATGCTTAAGAGCTAGTTAACCCAAATCAAGGCCTAATAAAAAATTCCATGGAAACTTGTTGAATACTTTGTTTTGGAAATGCATATTGAATATCTACATCATCAAATGACCTCATTTCTTGGGAAGACATCCCTAGGTCATAAATGCCACAAATATCAGGATTCATACCCTCCATGCCTCATCAATGCCTTCCATGATGCCCTCCATGCTTCTTAAATTCCCCTTCTTCCAATGTCATGATGAGGATAATTACAAACTTAATTCCAAAAATTTAATTAATCTTCAACCACACATCACAATCTTGAGATGGATGGTTGAGGTTGATTTTGATCAAATCAAAAAATCTATAAATAGGAGGCCTCACAACATCATTTCTAAGCTTAATTTATGCAAAGTTATAATGTAGGATTGGTTCCAAAAAGTTTCAATCAGCTAGTGTTATAATTCCAAATTGATTCCAAGATAAGCCAAGCCAAAGCCATAACATTCCAAGAGGAGATGAAGGTATCCACACTCCATTAAAGAAGACCTCTTAAAGTACAAGCCAAGAAATCCACCATTACAAAGGCATTTGGAGAATCCAAGGAAGGTGAAAAGAATTCTTGTGTTTTCATTCCTTGCTTTTTAGTTGTGTTTGTCACTTAATTTTGTTAACTAAGCTCTCCCTAGTGTCTAGGCCTAGAGATGTTATGCTATTAGTGTGTTTATTTCATTTTGTTTTCATTTTAGAACTAACACCATACTAACCATCCTCTTTTGAGTTAAATTCCTAGATCACATAATGGCATGCATGGTGGGACTATATGCATCCTACACTTGAAGGAGATATTTTTAAAACCTTAAAAAAACTTATTTGAGATTTTAAAAATCTTGAAATTTGGTTTTCTAACTTTATTTTGCCATTTTTTGGTTGCCATGATTTTCACATAATAACCGATGTCAGCAAAAATACCAACATTAGTTACTTGGCTTAATCGACGTTGGTCAATAGAACTAACATCGATCAGATCTCAGTTGGCTATAACTGACATTGGTGGTATTGATTGATGTTAGTCACTATGTTTTTCAAAAAACATAGACCCAATACCTCTTTTTCCAAAGTTTATTATTTGAAAATCAAAAGGGCTTCAAAGCTAAGGGACATGCTAATAATTTTACTACAAGACCAAGCAGGATATTTGCTCAAAACATGTTTAAATCACTTTTTCATGTTTAAAATTTGATTAGGAACTTTGTTTTGGTGTTTAACAAGGAATTTTTAGATGTTTTGGTGAATGTTTTTCAAAGTTTATAACTAAGGCCAAGGGGTCAAATGAACACCACCAAACATTTCATTTGGGTTTAAAATTGAGCACACTTGTCAATTTTTGCTTGCAATAGTTGTTCAGTTGGATTTTGTTTGGTAAAAAGAGGAATGTTGCATGTATATTTTTCCATTTTTCACTTATAGGGAACCCTTGGATTCAAAAGCACCATTACTATTGCAAGTAGCCTAGTCCAAGGCTTAGAGAGAAAGTCATCTAAATCACTCCCCAAAAACTCATTAAAGTTTGGGTGACCTTGAAAATGACCCTAAATTATTTCTATTTTCATGCTTTCTTTGTTTTTATGCATCTTAGCTTGTGAGGGGGACTTCATCACCTCCTAAAATTTCTTTAGAGAAGCTTTGACCTAGGGTTTCATCTCCCGACATTGACTTCATTTGACTCTTTTAGCGTAGTGGTACTTTGGACATCACACTACACTGAGCAAATAACATGATGTAGTGGTTGTATAAAGGACTAGATGTTTTTTTAACAAGTTGAGTGATACAGACCTAAAATCCATGCTTTTCTTTTGTATTGTTTGGCATGAAATTCATTATGTAATTGATTCCCCTAGATGGTTTAGAAACTTTTTAGAATTTAGACAAATTCCCACTTATCATGGAAGTATCATTGGTGTAAGGTGCGCCTCAAGGTCCATATCATAGTACTATCATTTGAGAGAAGCAGGGTGTAAAAACCCTACTATATAATGTGCATTTACTTTTGGATGAACACTTAAAATCCTCTCAAATGATGTATATTGATGGATTCCAATAATACCAAGCAACCTTGTTAGTTTAGAATTTAAGGGCAATTAATTAGTTGGTCTTGTCCTAGTTTAAAGCCTTGTATGGAGTCAAAAATTTGGTATAAACAAATAATCCACAACAAACACAGTCCAAATTTTCTTTGAACAAAGAGGCATTATGCTGCCTACGTGAGATCATAAATTTTCCTTATTCAAAGTTCATGAAAAGATTTAGAATCATATCATCCACTTTGGTGTAGTTATGCTACCCAAATGAGTCTAGACCTTTACCAATGTTGTCTAAGTCCTTCACTTATAATCTAAATTTGGAATTATGCCTTTACAAGTTTATAGGGTTGATGTCTTAAGTGGGTTCACCATTTTCACTAAAATTGAGGTAACTTAGGTTTAATTTGCAATTTAGATTGAAGGCCATTTTAGACTCATAATCAATATCATCACTTGATAGACTTAAGCCATTTTGTGTTAAACACTTGCACTTTAAGTCTATATACCACAACATTTTGAGTCAAGAAAGGTAGTGTTATCCTATAAAAATTGTATAAAAATATGTTTTCCTTAGAGGGTCTTTGAAACAAACTTTTTTTATCATACCCTTTGGGTAGTATAGCATCATTATGTTACCTAAATTAATTCAAATTTTATTTCATATCCCCTTTTGCATAGAATTTCGAATCTATTTCTACATGTTTAAACCAATCCAAGTATACTTTTGATCCTTTGTGTAAAGCATAATTATATTGTTCAACTTTGTCTAGCCTATTTTAAAAAATAACCATGTTTAATACCATTATTTATGAGAAAATAAACTATTGCTAAAGTGCCTTTTGTTTCATACCTTACACCTAGTTGACCAAGTTCATGTCCAAGAATCGAATGCCTAGTGTTTGTTAGAAGTGTTTTAAATCCATTAGGTTAAAACTTTCATCTATTTTTCAAAGTCTAGCTTTTGACATCATTTGGCCAAGATTCCTAGCACATGCTTTGTTTGAGCCTAGCTTTTGATTGTACATTTGGCAAAAAGGCCCAGCAACTTTTAATTTCTTAGATTAGACTGATTTGAAACACTTCAACCTTAGAGTTTGGCATTTTAATTTTTTGGTTCATTTAATTTATTATCTTTGTGTGAATAGTGAAAGGTTAGATATTTTATGTTATCTTTTTTCCTCACAAATCCTTTCATAAACCTTTTGATCTTTTTGACAAATCTAGACCATGTTGAAGGCATCATTTGTTTTAGATTCTATCTTTTTTAGAGTTTGTATAACTCTTTGACATTTTATCACAAAGCATTGACTATGGATCCCAACATGTATTCCTACACTCATAGTGGACTCATGTACAATCTAAGGATTAGTAATGTAGTTGCACAAAAAGAAATATTTCAAGACCCCTATATAGATAACATTGCTTATGAGATGGATTCTTATCCCTCTTATAATACTCTATCAAGGGCACAAAACCAAGATCCATTAGCTAAATATTTGGTTAACACACCACCTTTCAAAGAATAAGACCAAGAACAAACCATGCAATACTTATCTACTACCCATGGTGAATGAGCTAGTACTTCAACAACCATATTCTACTAATTCAGCTTCCACGTATGATCCATTTTTATTTGAGTGACATTTTTTAGAGAACAAAGATGATATTTTGGTTAGGGCCATAGAGGTAGGGGCTAAGGTTCCCACAGACTTCCCCCATGAAAATTTACCAAGTCTATAAAGAGTGCCCCACAATATCATTTACAATCAACAAGATTATTCTAGCAATCCTATGGCTCTAGTCCAAACAACATACTAAGACCCCAATATATATGATTGAGGTAAAAACATAACGGAAGATCACTTTAATAAAATATAGATAGCATATCAAACCTGTCTGAATCTAGTAAATGATTTCAATTAGATGAACATGTTAAGTAAGCACCTCATTGATCTAGCACCTTCATAGGAGTGTTGATGGAATTAACTGGACAAGAAAATCTGAGTTTTGACCCATTTATACAAACCACTTTGATAGATAACTTGATACATATGCCAGTTATTGAATAAGTGTATTTAGATTCTACACTAAATAGTGAGCCAAATGTAGTGGACAATGTGAAAATAACATCTAATCTTGATCAAAGTGGTATTATTACACAAACAACTATCCAACATTGTGTGCCTATAGTTAATCCCATGAGTAGATCATCATACCAAGGAATAGGATTTTTTATACTCTAGCCTCAACTAATTGCTTCCTCAAGTGTACAACCTACAAGATTGGATAATCAAATAATGACTAATGTTATGCCTCAATGACAGAGTGTGATGAATCCTACTCCCCCTCAGTAGGTAGCAAGTAGTATTCCACAATAGTAGACACAGTCTAGTGCATTAATTCAATAAAGGGTGAATACATTGCCACCTCAACTAGGGGTAAAAAATATTCTACCTCGCTAGGTAACAATGAATATACCTCTTTAATCACAGACTAATATGTCAATTTAAAACCAATCAATGACTAGTCAATAACATGTGAATATTGTTCAGTGATAGATGTCAAATTTATAACTTGCTTTCACTTCCTCTCAAGGATTCATGAAACAAGGAGGTCCCCATGTTTCTTAGGTACCTACTACATAATCATTGGTTCAAAATGTGCCACAAATCTAGAGATAGGGTCTTGGTTCACAAGTTCCCACTTAAAAACAAGGTTTTATTAGTCAATAGCATGCCCCTTTTTAACCACAATAGGCACAGTATAATTATATCCCTCCATCCCAACCACAAAATCCACTAGGTCAAACCTTTATCATCAACCCAAGCCAAAATATCACATAGCTAAATGTGCAATTTTAAGTACATCCCAATCCATATATGTTTATTCCTATTCCATTCCCAAACCAAGCCAATGTACCCTAATAGGTGTCTCCATCATACCCTAGTCAAAGTGTTCCACTTGTGACCTCCCAACTATCTATCCAAACCCAAATTCTCCCTCAAACAAATATCCCTTCTAGTTTCCTATCCCAAAAATTGCAATAGATGAAGGATGCAATTACTACTATTCAGGTGGGGAAGTAGACTAAGATGTTCAAATTGGATGACGTATGTTCCTATCCATTCAACATGGAGTATTTGTAGATACCATTTCCTCCAAGATATGAACCGCTCGGATTTGATAAATATAAAGGGAAAGTTGACCATAAGGCCCATTGGACCAAATTCTTTATCTCATGTTAACCAGTGGCATATAGTGACATATACCTTTTGTTGTTGTTTCCAAGGAGCTTATCTAGACAAGCCTTGGAGTGGTTTTTAAAGTTTCCTAAGAATTTAGTAACAGATTTTGATGATCTTTTTGATAAATTTGTGCAGTACTTTTCCTATAATCTTGAGCATGAGATTTAATTAGTGGACCTAACACAAGTAAAGCAAAAATCTAGGGAGAGTTTTGTAAGTTATTTATAGTGATGGAGAGCCTTTACAAGCCCTTTCACCCATAGTTTACTAGATAAACAATTAGCTACTATGTTTACTAAAAATTTGTATGGTGAGATAGCCTATCATCTAGAACTACAATATGCACATATGTTCAAAGAGATCATTGATAAAAGTTTGTTGATCAAGCAAGCACTCATCAATAAAGGAGTCATTAAACTTAATTCTACCAATCCGGGAAATAGCCAATAGTAACATCCTAATCAAGTGCAAGCATTATAACCAACATAGGCTAATAATTAAGAAATACCAAAGTAATTCAACCAAAATAGGAATGTTATGGGAAATGGAGTAACCAAATCTCATCATGTGTAAACTATGTAGACATCATCTACACCACCTTTTCATCTTACTCCTACCTAGAAACCTCTCCAACCAATTTTTCAAGCACAACAACTGAGACCTGCATAACAAATATAGTAGCCTTTACCATTAAAAACCCTTTTTCATAAAAGAATCATCACTACACATCGTGTCTTTAGTGACCTAGGAAAACCTATTAAGTTTGTATTTTATAAGCTTGCTACCACTAATCTAATTAGTTGGCCCATACCAAAACATTATCTTCAAGAAATTCCTTATCCAAATTGGTATGATGAAAATGAATTTTGTGACTATCATCAAGTCAAAAGGCATAATATACGAAGATGTGTCCAAACCAAGCATTTAATTGAAAATATATTGGAGAAGGGGGAGATAAAACTAGATAATGGTACTTCCACTTCTAATCAAACTCTTGGGATCTATCAAAACCCCTTCCCCCAACATAACAATTAATAGGATTAGAACAATCAACAACAACAATAATGACCAGTATAGCAGTAAAATAAATAGTATTAAAATCAAAGGCCAAACCAGTAGACCCAAAAAAATTAGTAGTAGAACCCACAATGATAAAATAATGGACAAAACCAAGGTTGAAATGGTAACAACCAACAAACCTACCATGCAGTGGCACATGACTATAGCAAGGTTGTAGGTCATATTATAGGGGGTAGCATTAATACCATCTCCATTAATCCTAGACCAATTACTAATCAGCCTAGACCATTGCTAAACAATAATATTCAACCAAATCACATGGATAATCCTTCTTTGACTTGGGAGTGCATATAGACAAACCAAAAAAGTAGGATTACCAATTTTGGATCTTATAGCGATAACTCATTCTTACCATGTGACCACATGCAAGTGCACTGGCAATCGATACTTATCCTATCTAGTCCCACACCATTTCTAACATTGGTTAGCAATAATGGTCAATATTTAATCCCAATTATGCAATCACAACTCAGAGGTCAAAGATTAATATCCCAAGCCCACAACCATATACCACTTTGCATGTCATCCAACCAACCATTCAAACTCAAAATAAACCATTTACTACTGACTAGGATAAGAAGTTTGATATTGTGGAACAATTGTAGAAGACAATAGCACAAATTTATATTTTAGATTTACTGTGGACGTCAATAATCTATAAAAACATCTTGAATGAGTTTTTGACCCAATCCACTATTGCTAATGACATATCCTGTGATAAATTTGAAGCTTTATTTAGACACCTAGCTCTAACCCAACAAGTCATGTTAAACCAAAGTGATATGTCTTCCCTTGGCCCACTCCATAATAACCCATTGTACATAGAAGTTTGTATCATATGGCATAGAGTAAAAAATGTCCTTATCAACAATGGATCTAGCCTCAACATAGTGTCCCTCAAACTCATCAAACTTCTTGGGTACATAATGGTAGATCTCTAGCTAGAAACAATAACTATCAAAGCTTATGATAATTAGGAAAGAGAATCGTAGGGCACCATTAGTTTTCTAGTTATCATTGGGACTTTGACCCATGATACACTTTGTCCTGTGTTGGATCTTGAGTTATCATACAACATGCTTCTAGGCAGTCCTTGGTTACATGAGATTCATGTAGTCCCATCAACACTGCACCAATACATCAAGTTTTGCCATTCAAGGATGGAAGTGAATATCCTAGGAGATTTACACCCATATGAACACTGTAAGCATCTTGATGTTGAGTTTCAAAGCTATAATTATCAGTACGATATGAATCTAAGTTCCATGTAGGATAAAGGAAAGGCTATACTTATCAATCCTTCATTAGATAATTACATAGATTCTAATATCTTGAATTCCCTTTCCCGCATGCCACCTCTTAAAACTTATAATCATTTCACCATTTCAGATAATGGACCAAGAGAATATGTGACCCATGACATATTTCACATTGCCAATCTTCCTCAAAATCTAAAAACCTTTGGGTGACCTAAGGTCATCCCACATATGCATTGGTAGAAAAAGAACAAATATAAGGGACCTATCACATTAATACCAGCATCTGGCCTAGGAACTGGCCCTTTGGAAGGGGATGAATCATGGTTATATAATGTTGACCAAGCTAATTGTTATAAAAATGAAAATTATCCTATTCTCAATAGGATCATGGAGCATCACAATTATGAAGGATGAGGCCTCAAATTGAATTAGCAAGGAACCATCGAGTCAATTTCCATGACTAAGTATGAAAGACCTTATGGAATTGGATTTAAATCACCTGGGGGTGACCCCACATATTTTATTCAAACTCCATCACCAGTAACTAGTGATAATGAAGTTGATAGTGAAGCATAGTCTGATCATAGCCTTACCTTTGATAACCTGGATAAACAAACCTATTTGATAATAATTCCATCTTTACCCTTACCCAAGCCATTCATCACAATCCATTTCCATTATATTATCCCCAATTAATAGATTGAGACCAACAAGAATCTAGTCTACCAATTGATGAGTTCCAGAATGATGATGCATTATGTGATTTCTTAGGCCTTAGAGACAATATTTCATTGTGATATCACAAATCAATATTTTCAATCACATTGGATCCTATATCCTATTTTGGAGAGCGAGTGAACACCCTTAGCCAAAAATAATTAAGTAAAACATTGAGGTCCCAACATGAAAACCTCTTTGAGGCACTTTTTGACCAGGGAAAAAGTAAAGATAAAGGCCAGTCTCATGGTGAAAACCTATTTTAGGTGCCATTAGATGGGGGTGTTTATTCTTCTTTGAATTTATACTAGGAGACCACTAATGATGAACTTGCCTATGAATCTAAGTTTAGTTTTGAGCGACAACAAGTATTTGATCAAATTCTCCAAGAATTTTTAACTATTTTTGTTACATGGCCAAATATCCCATTAGGAGACTTAGATTCATCATGCATAAGAGAATTTCAAGATCAAGTCCTAACAGAGGACCCTGACATAGTCTAATAGTTCAAGTCACTACCTACTATCCTAGAAGATAGTTTGACCCTTCTAGTTGAAGATACAATAGAGGTAAATATCGAGACTCTATCAGACATGAAATGGATAAAATTAGGTGCATCCCTCACTAAGGAGGAACATGACATTTTTATAGCTCTATTGAGAGAGTTTGTCGATATATTTGCATGGGCCTATTCTGACATGCTAGGATTAGACCCCACCTTGGTTCTACACCACTTTATGGTTAATATTGATGCCAAACTAATAAAATAAAAGCTACATAAGATGCATCCTCACATTTCTATATTGGTAACAAAAAAGTTAGAAAAAATCTTAGAAGTAGGATGTATCTGATCCATTGACTACTCTGAATGGATCTCTAATATTGTACTTATTAGTAAAAATCCTGAAGGAATCAAAATTTGTACTAATTTTTGAGACATCAACAAAGCTTGTCTTAAAAATGATTTTCCATTACCTAATATTGACATAATTTTCAAATCCATGATAGGTTATAAAATTCTTTCACTCATGGATGGATTTTCACGATATAATCATATCAAAATAGCATCAGAAGATCAGCATAAAACAACATTCACCACTCCATGGGGAATATTTTGCTATTAGGTGATGCCATTTGGCCTTAATAATGTGAGAGCTACATATCAAAGATCCATGATTGTCATATTACAAGATATGATGCATGATATTGTTTAAGACTATGTCGATGACATATTAGGAAAATCCAAGACCAAGGCTGACCATCTAGCAGTGTTACATAAGATATTTGAAAGACTACAAGAGTACAAAGTTAGAATCAATCCAAATAAATGTGTGTTTGGTGTAACTTTAGGTAAAATACTTGGCTTCATTGTGTCTCGTACAAGTATTGAAGCTGATTTGGCTAAAGTCCATATTATAATTGAGATGCCACCACCAACCAATTTGAAGCAACTCCATAGTTTACAAGGTAAGATCCATTCCATCTGATGCTTCATCTCTTAGTTAATATACAAGTGCCATCTATTTATGTACCTTTTAAATAAAGGAGTTGCATTTCATAGGGATGATCACTACCAAATAGATTTTCAATAACTCAAAGATTATCTTGTCAATCCACCTATTTTATTACCTCATATGCTTGGAAAGCCATTCTTGTTATTGTTTCTATGCAAAAATTGCTTTCTACATTCAAAGAAGAAATAAGAAACTGAAAGAAAATGGTTAAGGCTAGAAGTACCTGATAAAGTTGAGCGCACCGAAATCAGACGTTGGAAGATTCTCCTCTTTGGCTGTGGAGGAATGACACCTGCGAAAAAGAGACTAAAACACGGAAAGATGTTAGTCAAAGATATGGTGGGTTGTCAGGCGAACGCCCGATCCCGGAAGTACGAAGACTCCCTAGAAGGATATCAACCCACTGATAAAAAAAAAAGTAGAATATTGGACGAAAGTAGATAATAAAAGATGAAATGATAGAAAAATAAAAAAAAAGCGTACCTGATAAGCGACACTGTTCTACACAGTCGTCGGTGTCGATCTCTGTGGTGCCGGCGTCGGTCTGGGAAGGTGCCGACGTCGGTTAAAGTGCCGTCATCGGTCGGGGTAGTGACCGGCGTCGGTAGGGGCAGGTTCTGAACAGAGGTCTGGGAAAGTTGCAGAAGGTTTTGACAGGGTCGGAACAAGATTTTAGACAGAGTCGGGATGGGGTTTTTGGTCGAGTCTGGGGGTTTGAAGCTTCGAGATGGAAAAAATAGGGAATAAATAATCAGAAAGAAAATGAAATAAAACACAGAAGATACTTACCTGTGAGAAGTCATGATTGAAGCCATAGTCGAAGTTCTTGTGCAGTGCTGGAAGAACGAACGCTGGAGTTGGTGGATGCTGGAGTTGATGGATGCTGGAGAGCCTGTAGATGTCAGAAAAAATGGGAGCCTGTGTGACTGATCGGGGGGGGGGAGATTGAATGAAGGCCCCGGGACGGTTTCAAGAAACGGTTCGATAACCGTTTCGAAAAACCAATCGGGAACCGAATGGTAACTGATAACAGATAATGGGATGGCGACCGACGTCGGCAGGATTGCCGACGTCAGCCGATAAGTGACCGACGTCGGCGACATCGGCCGGGTAAAGACCGTCGTCGGCAGATGCACAATGAGGATAGAGTCTAGCTTTTAGTTCTCTGCTCATTGTTACATGCTGCCAGGGTCAAGGTTGGTAGGACAAGTGATCGACAAGGGTTAAATAGGCAAAGAAGAATAAGACAGAGAATGACCAGTGGAGTCGACACGATTTTGGTGTCTACATTTGCCCCTTTTTGTCTTGTTGGTTGTTCTGACGAACTACAAGACAAAAATAGGAGTGAGTGCCCCAGGTGAGGGATAAGGTTGATTTTGTCTTGTTGGTTGTTCGGATGAACTGCAAGACAAAAATAGGAGTGAGTGCCCCAGGTGAGGGATAAGGTTGATTTCGTCTTGTTGGTTGTTTGAATGAACTGCAAGACAAAAATAGGAGACGGATAGGTTGCCCTGATTAAAGATAAGGTATTCCCCCTCAAAGCAGGAGTCGAGGGAAGGGAACCGAGAATCGAGTGCTGATTTGAAAAAGAGTGGATGAAAAAGGGGTGAGGGTGAATGCTGCAAAAGTCGTGATTGCGCGCATACCACTGCACGAGATGGTCAGGTCAAAAGTGTCGCAGGTCAAGGGTCGAGGAGTGCCAAAATCAAAGTAATCGGGCCCCAGCATTTAGTCGTCTACTGATCGGGTCACTCAATCTAAGCTGAAGCTCCAAATGGTCGTCGTGTTCTAGGTATCTCGGGCTCAGGAAGTGCTCCTAGAAACACGAAAAAGCCACAAGTAGTGCGGATCAACCGGTTTGCGATCCTATACTTGTGAGGGTCCAAAAAAGGTCTGCGCACAATTCTGCTAACCAGTCATGAGGTAGCATACATGCAAAAACAACCAAGGCAACAATGTCTTGGAAGTAGTCGAGGTCAGTGGAGATAGGCATGATCTCCAATGGTTGGTGGTCGAGGGGAGGAATGGACGAAAGGATGTGGCCGAGCTAACCCTAGAAGACCCCAAGTCAACTGAGTGCTACCTACATAGCCCTGGTGATAGGGCCTCAGGCCAATGTAGTTCTCCCTAGAAGGGAGGGAGGGTCAAAGGGATAAAATGGGTCATGGTCAAGGATAAGATTATGGTTAAAAGAAGGAAGGAAGGTTTGTCCATCAGAGAGACAAACAAACGAGAATGGTCGAGCTAACCCCAGAAGACAGGCGTGTCATCTGAGTGCTACCTACATAGCCCTTGTGATAGGGCCTCAGACCAATGTAGTTCAGATCAAGCGTCCGAGTGGTAGACAGGTGGTTAAAATGGTTGATAGATTGGTCGATGATTGGATGAAATGATGAGGAAAAAAAGAGATGGTGCAGCCTTTTCCAAATGGTGTATTCTGCAACATTGGTTGAGGGGTTTTTCATCCCTAGCAATATTCCATATTCGTGATGGATGTATGCTAAAAATGAATTGAGGTTTATTTATGCTTCAGTAAGTATTGGTTTATGCTGAACATAAATTGTGGCGGGTCAATAGTTTCCATGTGTATTGGTGTCCATAGAAACTAGGGTGAATAGGCTAGGTCAGGTTGATGGTTTGAAAAGAGAGTTGAGTTGAGTCGATTGACAAGTGATGAAGGTAAATGTGACCAAAGTGTAGAAGAAGTGAAAAGCATATTGCTCTTTCATTGACAAGGACCAAAAAGATAGCATAGATAGGGGTTATGAGAACCAAGAGTCCCATTCATGCGTGACGTCGTTGACCGTAGTTATGTTAGAGCGGTAATCGAATCACTTAGACATTAAAGTGAGCTCGAAGTCCCTTAAGCAAGTGATAGGAGGAGGAAGAAGGGTAACCCATTTTAAGAGCAAAGATAATGATGCCCCTTTTTATAGGAGACCCTGAGACAATTATAAGTCAAGTCCATGACTCATTCAATTTTTTTTTTTTTTTTTTTGGCGCAGACTGATCAATGCGGGAAGCCTACGTAGAGATGTCTTTTGATGTAGTGGTCAGGTTGTGAAGCTGATCAATGCAGGAAGCTTCTAAAATAATGTTGTTTGATAGCCATCCTTCGAGGGAGTGGTCTATATTTTGGCTTAATAATGTTTGATAAGTTGGCCTAGCTATCCTTCGAGGGATCAGTCTAGTAATACAGCAATGATAGTACAGCTGTCCTTCGAGGGAGCAGTCTATCTTTTGATTTTGATATTGATATAGTGACCATGGATATGTTTTGACATCTTGATTTGTTTTTATAGAAATGTGAGTCATGGACAAGAGTATAAAAGGTCAAGGACTCTCTTTTATGAGGACAAAGTATCCATACCGCATAAAAAGGGTTATAGGAATTGTTAAGAGGAATAGGGTTGAAAGGAAGTAGGATTAAGAGGACGAGGATTGCTCAAGGGATGAGCTCAAGTTAAGTGTCAAGTGGATGAGTACTCGACTAGCAATAGAACGGTCGCAGATGCAACGCATTAAGAGGCTCAGGTTCTGGGCGTCCATCAAGAGAAGACAGACGATAAGTCCCTGATCCATACTTGTGCGTGATAATAAAAGGTCCGAGCCAATTAGGAGAAAACTTGCCTCGTTTACTTCGCTCCATATTGGTCACGTGTTGATTCTCTTTGAGGACGAGGTCTCCGATGTTGAAATCTCGTTCTCGCAGATTTTTGTCATAGGTGTGTTTGATGCGACATTGATAAACATGGAGATGATTAAGGGCAGCAAGACGGCGTTCATCAAGTAACTCAAGTTGAGCTAAGCGATCTTGACGAAAGTCATCGTTGGAAAGGATATCATGTAGAGAAATGCGGAGAGACGAGATCTGTACTTTGAGAGGTAAGACAGCCTCTGTTCCATACGTGAGAGAAAAAGGAGTAGCACCCATAGAGGTTCGGATGCTAGTGTGGTAAGCCCACAAAGCGAAGGGAATGTGAATGTGCCAATCCCTGCCTGTGTCACTGACCACTTTCATGAGAATTTTGGTGAGAATTTTGTTGGAAGCCTTGGCCTGCCCATTTGCTTGTGGGTAGTAAGGCGAAGAGAAACTGAGTTTGATGCCGAAGGAGTCGCATAGCTTTTGGACAATTTTATTTTTAAAGGACTTGCCGTTATCGGTGATGATTTTATGAGGGACACCGAAACGACAGATGATGTGGGTGTTGATGAAGTCAACGATCTTGTCGGCTTTTGTGGAAATGAGAGGAATGGCTTCCACCCACTTAGTGAAATATTCAGTGGCTGTGATGATGGATTGATGACGAAGAGACGAATGAGGATTAATCTCACCGATGAGATCTAAACCCCATTGAGAAAAAGGCCAGAAATCCTGAGCAATTTGTAAGGCGTGACTGGGGAGATGAAGCAAGTTAGAGTGCTGCTGACACTTGATGCAACGCCGAACATAATCGCTACAGTCTTGATGAAGGGTAGGCCAATAATAGCCCAAACGAAGGATGCACTTGGCAACCGAATTTCCACTAAAATGTCTGCCACAAATTCTGTTGTGGACTTGTTGAATGGCTTGAGATGCTTCAGTGGAGGTGAGACAGCGAAGAAGGAGGCCGTCGAAGCCTCACTTATAGAGAAGACCCCCTAGCATGGTATAGCGAGCAGTACGCTTGATAAAAGCTCATCGTGCATTACTAGAGAGGTTGGGAGGAATGACAGAGAAAGATAAGAAGTCTACAAGTTGCTTATACCAAGCATCTTGTGGGCTTGAGTCTATAGTGTTGACATGATGAATGTGAGGAGAGATATATGAAGGCAACGGCACATGACGCACCATGACAAAAAGTCTGGATGCAGATGAGGAAGATGGGATATGGGAAGCGAGAGAAGCCATAGTGTCAGCAAACTTATTCGTGGATCGAGGAACAGTCTGCAAGAGGAAATGGTCGAAAGATGCAAGGAGAATGTCAGCATGATTTTTATACCTTTGCAAAATTTCATTTTTACAGAGGTATGAACCGTTGACCTGATTGACGACGAGCTGCGAATCGCCGAAGATGTTGATGGACTTGATGCTGAGAGAGAGGGCGGTCTAAAGTCCCAAAATTAAGGCCTCGTATTCGGCCATATTATTGGTACAATCAAAGTCGAGCTTAAAAGACAGAGGCATGGGCTCTCCTTCGAATGGAATGAGAATAACCCCAGCACCCCCACCTAGTTGACATTTGGAACCGTCAAAGAACATAGTCATCTGATAGGTGGTGTCATCGGAGGAAAGCGTAGCGATAGACTCATCAGGGAATTCACACTACGAAGGTTGATTGTCAGGAAGAGGGGCATCTGCTAATTGATCAGCGATGGTTTGCCCCTTGATAGATTTCTGTTGGATGAATTCGAGATCGAACTCAGCAAGCAGCATGAGCCACCGAGCCATACGTTGATTCTGATATGGCTTGGAGTGCATATACTTGAGAGGGTCGGTGTGGGTGATGACAAAGGTTTTGTGACTAAGAAGATAGTGGCGAAGCTTAGTAGCAGCAAAGACTAACGCCAAACAGATTTTTTCGATATGGGTATATTGAGTTTCATAGTCGACCAGTGTTCAGCTGATGTAATAAATGGCTTGCTCACGGTGATGCTCGTCTCGGTGCGCGATCATGGCACCTAACGAATGGTGAGTGGCTGAGATATAAAGGTAGAAGGGTTGGTCGTCTTTAGGTGGAATGAGGACTGGTGGAGAGACCAGATAGCATTTTAAGGCTTCAAAAGCCTCTTGACAGTCCTTATCCCATGTAAAAATGATGTCCTTCTTAAGGAGATGATGAAAAGGTTGGCAGCGGTCAGAAAGCTGCGAGATGAAACAGCAAATGGACTGGAGCTTGCCTTGCAAACTGCGAAGCTTCTTGAGATTAGTCGGGGGAGGCATTTTGAGAATAGCGTGAATCTTTGCGGGATCTATCTCAATGCCACGGAAGGAAACAATGAAGCTGAGAAGCTTGCCAGAGAGGACCCCAAAGACACATTTCTTGGGGTTAAGATGGACATGGTACTGAAGAAGACGAGAAAAGATGATGTTGAGAATGGTCAGATGGTCACGGCGAAGCTTGGATTTGCCGAGAAGGTCATCCACATAATCCTCCATGATTTTGTGGAGGAGATCGTGGAAAATGTAGGTCATGGCACGCTGATAAGTGGCGCCTACGTTCTTCAAGCCGAAAGGCATGACTCGATAGCAAAAAGTCCCCCATGGGGTGATGAAAGTAGTCTTGTGCTGATCTTCCGAAGCGATCAGGATTTGATTGTATCCTAAAAACCCGTCCATAAGAGATAACATCTCATGGCCGGCCGTAAGATCAACAAGCTGGTCGATGTTAGGAAGAGGAAAGTCGTCTTTGGGACAGGCTAGGTTGAGGTCGCGATAGTCTGTGCAGATCCGAATCCCCCCAGTTGCCTTGGTGACTGGGACGATGTTAGAGACCCACTGTGGATAGTCGATGGGCTGGATGAAGGAGACAGAAAGGAGGCGCTGAAGCTCCTCTTTAACAAGGAGGGCAACGCGAGGATGCATCTTTCAAAGCTTTTGCCTGACAGGCTTAGCCTCTGGTTTGGTGACAATGTTATGGGTAATGATGGTGGGGTCGATGCCAGGCATATCACTATAAGTCCAGGCAAAGGCCTTGCTATGGTCGGAGAGGAAATGGGTATAGTCAAGCTGCTCCTGAGCGTCTAAAGATTGGCCAATCTTTAAGACATGAGGAACATCAGAAGAAGGAAGGTTGATGTCAATGGTTGATTCATTTAACATAACCTGGGTCTCAGAAGGGAGGGAGCGCTGGATAAAAGAATCATCAGCACCCATGTAAGAAAGAATGGCGTCATCGTCAATGCAATGAACAGTGTGGATGGTTGCCGACTCATCTTCGATCATGCTGGGAAGAATGAGAGGGAGAGATTTGGACACCCCATTGAGCTGATAAGTCAAGGGGTCTAGGCGGATGGTGTTTATGGAAAAAAAACTAGGAGGAATGGAAACCACTGACTCCGTAGGTGAAGGTGGTGAAATAGGCGAGTGTGGAGGAGATTGGTCAAGGATTGGTTCAGGATAAAGGTCTACAGGGTCTTGAGTGGGGTCGTGATATCCCAGACCATACCGTTTCTTGGCGTCATCATCATTGAGCAGTTGGATAGGCTGATGGGAGCCCTGCTCATAGCGTCCGAAACCAAAACCCTTCCATGCACACCTGTAAAGGTAAGTGTGTGCAAAGGTGGGGTTGTCAAGAAATGAGAAATATGATGTGAAAGGTTGAGGTGAAGAAAGAGGATTACCGTCAGTAGGAGCTTGATTAAGCCCTCCATAGACGAGGTTGGTGCGGAGGTGAGGGGGACCATAAGGTATGATCATCCCTATCCGATGGTCATAGGTGGGGCTGTGATGAAGGCGTCCATACTCTTGTGGAGTTTGGAACATGTCTAAAGCCAGCAAGCGATATTCTCCCAATGAAAGTCTTTGGAAGACGTCTTCCATGGGGTCTGTGGTTGTCGCTTGAAGGGGAGGTGTAAGGGCGACCGCCTGTTGCGAACTGGTCAAAGCTTTCGCAGATAGAGGCAGTGTCGGGGTTAACGGCTTGATAGGAATGAGGACATCATTTGGACGGTAGGTGGTGTTGCATGTTTTGAAAGGCGAAGGGTCAGCGGGAATGGTGTGGACTTGTCTGTCATGCTCAAACTTCACACAACGGTGCAGGGTGGAGGGGACACAGGACATGGTGCGGATCCAGGGTCGACCCAACAAGATGTTGTATTGGAACTCTCCTTCGATGATGTAGAAGAGCTCTAGGACTGTGCGTGGACCAACGCGGATATGAAGGATGACTGTGCCAATGGTCGTGGCAGTAGTGTCATTGAAAGAGCGCAAGATCGCGTCAGTTTTGGAGACGCAATTCTTGGGAAGAGCCAACTGATCAAAGGCATGGGTGGAGATGATGTTGATGCTAGCGCCTCCATCGATCATAACGCGTTTAATGCGTGTCCGATCGATGTAGGCAGTGATGAAGAGGGCGGCGTCCTGATCTTTCGTGTTGGATGTGGGAATCTCAGAATCGCTGAATGTAATGGAGGTGATAGGGGCTAAGGAGTGGACAAGGGCAGCAAGTGGTTGGGGGTCCTCAGGTTGGACCTCCACTGCCTGCAGGGCTTGGATGAGGGCCTGACGATGTTGGGGTGAGGTTTGGATAAGATCGTAGAGGGACATCTTCACAGGCATCTGGTGAAGCTGTTTCAACATGGAGTCGTGGATTGGTCCAGAAGAAGAAGAAGAAGAGGAGGGTTGAGGCGCGCCAAGGATAGAAATCTTAGGCTTAGGCGGTTGAGGTGGATTGACAAAAGGGTAGGTCCAAGGAATGGCGGCTTTTTCTTTCACCTTGTCCTTTTGTGACCTAGTGGTGATGTGAATGGCATTGATTTCAAAGATGGGAGGTGAAGATGATGAAGGGGTTGTAACTAGTTGATGAGATGTGGATGGATTTGAAGAGGTGGAAGGTTTATGAGAAGGAGTCAGGGGGTGGTCGAAAGTGTCCTCAAAGAGAAGAGTGTCTTTCTCCAGATAACGGCGAATGATAGCCTTGAGGGCACAACAAGTCTCAGTGTCATGTCCTGGTGTACGATGATATAAACAAATCTTCGTGTCGTCGAACTAGGAAGGTTTAGACCCGAGAGGTTGAAAGGGCTTGATGGGTGGAAGAGTTATGCTAGAAGTTTGCAAAAGTCGTTGCAAGATTAAAGAGTATGAACCCACTAAAGGATCCGTGCTCATCGATGTATGCAATGTCGGTGACTTTTGCTTGGGTGAAACGGGAGGGGGTTTTCGTACCACCTTCTGGGTTGATGGTGCGATGACAGGTTGAGACGGTACACTCTTCGTGAGAGGTATCGCCCTTTTGGGAGAGGGTAGGCTAGCGGTAGGTAAAGGAAGCAAAGGAGGCAATCAGTTTTGATTAAAGGTTGGAGTGGGAAGGACTCTGGTTAGGGTTGAAGGATGCGGGCCCAAAATGGAGGGCAATGGCGAAGGAAGAGGAGGCGTTCGCCTCTGTGGTTTGGCAGTCTTTTGAGATTTAGGTTGAAGATTACTATTAGTTGAAGTTTGGGTTAAGTCCACCTTCACTTGTGGATGAGTGAGGTTGGAGACGGGGCGAATGCCAAGTGATTTGATAGGTTTAGGCGGAGTAGATGAGGGTTTTGGTTTTGATGAAGTTGATGAAGATGTAGACGGTCTGGAAGTGGAGATCGGATTTTTGTTGATAGTCTTAGGAGGTTCTGCCATGGGAGGATTAGTAGCATGAGATGAGAGGGCCCGGGCTTGTTGAAGAGCTGTGAGACGGTCCGACAATCCCTGATGTTCCACTTTACTAAAAGGGAGAAGTTCGAGTCTCTCCACTAGTCGGGAAAATGGCTGAGAAGATGCGGGATGAAGTTTGGGCTCTTGCGAAGATGTCGACGGTTGTGGGACTGAAGGTAAGACGGATGTAGTAGTCTCGGGTCCAAAGCAAGGTGAAGTTGTGACAGGTTCATGTTTGGTTGGAGACGAAGGAGAGATAGGTTCTTCCCTGGGTGGAGAAGAAACTAGAGAATGAAGCTCCTCAAGCGGGTAAAGGGCAGGGATGATAGTGCCCTCCACTTGTGGTCGAGGAGTAGGAAAGGTTGGGTCCTCCATGGGCAGCAAGAAGGAAGATGGTGAAACTGGCGGTGCTGGTAAGGTCGAGGCGTCCTCCAAAATGAGAGAAGTTGAGGGAGAACTAGCCGGAGAAAGAGGTTTGTCCACATGTGATGGACTGATGGATGAACTCACCTCTTGGGGTTGGTTAGAAATGAGGGGCGAGACCGTATTGACTGTTCGAATATTATGTTCATGGGTATTGTCAGTCAAGGTCTGGACATTGTTTTGGGTTGGTGGATGATTGGGAAACGGTTGTTTGAAAATATCAATACCCTGATTAGGAGGGGCGTTAGGATTGTCGAGGATGAGGTCACCCTTTTCCAACATGTCTTGGACTATGTTTTTAAGGGTTTTACAGTTACCCGTGTCATGACCTTTAACACGGTGGTAGTTACAGAAGTCATTTTCCCTATACCACGCAGGGATGGTGCGTGAGGGATCAAATTGTGGTGGAGGTCGGATCTGAGGGAGATTGATGGCCCCTTGTTTGACGAGTTTTTCCAGCACAGACGCGTATGATTCTCTAAGTGGAGTAAACTGTCGCTGTATGTATCTCTGCTGAAATTGGCAAGTGGCGCTCATGGACGTGGATGGTTCAGATTGATTAGTTGAAGGTGAAGAGGAAGAAGATCTAATAACCACAGCATTTGCTGAAGCTTTAGATTTAGAATTGGACGAGGAAGGCTTAGAAGAGGGGTCACTGGTTTTGGAGTTGGGATTCTTACTCCGCAACTTGACTTTATTCTCCTCAACGGCACGTAACTCAAGTTTACGAGCCATCATGAAGGCTTCGTCAAAAGTGCGGAAGGTTTGAACCCTCAAGGTAGAAGAAATATGTTTAGCGCAGGCTTGAGAGAAAAGTTTAATAAGCTCAGGCTGGGGTAAGGAAAATGAAAGTTGATTGATAAGGCCCCTCCACCGAGCGACGAAATCAGCAATGGATTCATCCTCAAACTAGCGGATAGAATAGAGGTCTGTGATGGAGACCTTCTTGGTGATATTGATGGAGAAATGATCGAGGAAGAGCTGGGCCAGCTGAGTGAATGTGAGGATGGAATGGCTGGGAAGAGAGCTGTACCAGTCAAGTGCAGCACCCGAGAGAGACATGGGAAACGTGCGTAAGAGTAACGCATCGTCATGGGCGATGAGGTAGCAGGCATGTCTGAATGCCCGTAAATGTTGTTGTGGGTCTTCCTTGCTCTGGAAACGAGAAAACTTAGGAAGTTCCCACTGGCTGGGATATGGTCTGATGGGGACGGAAGGATGGATGGGCTCGTTACAGATTTGTTCGTACGAGAGAGTGTTGCGCGAGCCGATAACGAAGGTTTCTAGGTTGGACATTTTATCCATCAGCATCTTGATAATATCTACTGACAGATTGGCGGGTGGAGCGCCTCCTAGATTGTAAGGCGCTTGAAAGAGGCTGGAAGAGGTATATGATGTAGTCGGTTGTACCAATAAGGGCGCAACGTATGGATGACTAGTCGTAGGGACAGAAGAAGTGACTAAGGATGGTTGGATAGAAGACATGGCTAGGTTTGATGTGGTCATGGGAGGTTGACTAGAGGTAACATGAGCCAATGGATGGGTGGCCACCCTAGTGTTGATAGGAGTAAGGGTAGGCGGAATGGAGATGACCAAATTTTGAAAGGGGGTAGAAAGTGGTTGAGTGGATTGAGATTGATTGGGGGCCGAAACCCCGGTGAAAGTGGGCCCAACGATGGAAGGAGAGGCCACGCTTGGATGGTTGATAAGAGGTGGGTCATTGTTTGAGGTAACAGCCTGGGTATCTAAGGGTTGGACTACGGATGCCGTTGATACGGCTGCAGTTTCGAGGAGAGAAGTCGGCATTCCATAGATTGGATTACCCGAGGAGTCTCGCGTTCGGCTATTCGCGAGATAGTATTGCAAGGTTGCGGTATTGAGGTCCAAGAATCGTGCGAAATCTTGGTCCCCTTCTGGGATAATAGGCGTTTGGGTCAGAGATGGTCTGGTAGGAGTTCTTTCAGTTTCCGAATTGAACTCCATTATAGGGTTGGTTGTAGGTGGGGTAGATGGAAGAGGATGATGCCTCGCGTGATCGACTAGAGCCTTGGCTTGGCTACGAGTCAGAACCATTCAAGGCAAGGAAGAACGTCCTCACAAGCTCAAACAAGCAGATAAGAACCAAAAAGATGAAGACACAAGCAGATCCTAAAACCCTAGAAGTAAATTATTAGGATTACAGTGGCTTATGCCTTAGAATGTGTGTGTAGAGGAAGATTGGCTTTGTGAGTCAGGTCCTAGAAGAAGCAGTCTATGGAAGGTTTCGGGTTTTGTTATGGTGCTCAAGAAGTCTGTGTTAGGGTCTGGTACGTGGCCTGGTGCTAAGGAGCAAGCTCCCCTCACTTCACGATTCCAGTGGTTAGCTGGTTTCGCTTAGCCAAGATATACCTCGCCTAGAGATTATACTTCGCCAGAGAACGGAGTGGGTTTCCCCCTTGGTGATGAAATCCAAGTAGGGTCACCAGGACGGGTAAGGTATCTGCTGGGGGATGAAATCCCAGTCGGGCCTTGTCTCAGGTAAGTTAAAATGTTTGTTTTGTGCAGGTGGTTTGGTCGTGTAACATGAAGTGATCTAGGTTAATTCAATATGCAGTTTAATTACTATGTGTGGTCTAAGAGATGCAGGCAAATAGAAATGAATGCAAAGTGTTTTAATGTCCAAGTTGAAATGTTTGTTCGTATGAAGACGAATGGAGAAAGAGTCGAAGAATATGAGTTTAGCTAGTCTAAAAGTGCAAGAAAGAAATGTTCGTTTTAGTTCTGCTTATGATGTCGTTTAAGAAGAGACGAAAGGAGGCGAAAAGGAAGAAACCTAATGCGCCTAAATGAACGAAAGAAAGAAAGAACCCAAGGAGGACCTAGGGTCCCACCGGGCGTGCCAGAATGTTTCTATGCAAAAATTGCTTTCTACATTCAAAGAAGAAATAAGAAACTGAAAGAAAATGGTTAAGGCTAGAAGTACTTGATAAAGTTGAGCGCACCGAAATCAGACATTGGAAGATTCTCCTCTTTGGCTGTGGAGGAATGACACCTGTGAAAAAGAGACTAAAACACGGAAAGATGTTAGTCAAAGATATGGTGGGTTGTCAGGCGAACGCCCGATCCTGGAAGTACGAAGACTCCCTAGAAGGATATCAACCCACTGATTAAAAAAAAAGTAGAATATTGGATGAAAGTAGATAATAAAAGATGAAATGACAGAAAAATAAAAAAAAAAAGCGTACCTGATAAGCGGCACTGTTCTGCACAGTCGCCGGCGTCAATCTCTGTGGTGCCGACGTCGGTCTGGGAAGGTGCCGACGTCGGTTAAAGTGCCGTCGTCGGTCGGGGTAGTGACCGGCGTCGGTAGGGGCAGGTTCTGAATAGAGGTCTGGGAAAGTTGCAGAAGGTTTTGACAGGGTCGGGACAAGATTTTAGACAGAGTCAGGACGGGGTTTTTGGTCGAGTCTGGGGGTTTGAAGCTTCGGGATGGCAGAAATAGGGAATAAATAATCAGAAAGAAAATGAAATAAAACACAGAAGATACTTACCTGTGAGAAGTCGTGATTGAAGCCATAGTCGAAGTTCTTGTGCAGTGCTGGAAGAACGAACACTGGAGTTGGTGGATGCTGGAGTTGATGGATGCTGGAGAGCCTGTAGATGTCAAAAAAAATGGGAGCCTGTGTGACTGATCGGGGGGGGAGATTGAATGAAGGCCCCAGGATGGTTTCGAGAAACGGTTCAATAACCGTTTCGAAAAACTGATCGGGAACCGAATGGTAACTGATAACGGATAACGGGATGGCGACCGACGTCGGCAGGATTGCCGACGTCGGCCGATAAGTGACCGACGTCGGCGACATCGGCCGGGTAAAGACCGTCGTCGGCAGATGCACAATGAGGACAGAGTCTAGCTTTTAGTTCTCTGCTCATTGTTACATGCTGCCAGGGTCAAGGTTGGTAGGACAAGTGATCGACAAGGGTTAAATAGGCGAAGAAGAATAAGACGGAGAATGACCAGGGGAGTCGACACGATTTCGGTGTCTACAGTTATATATATCAGCTATCGATCATGCCTTGGGGGCGCTCTTGGATAAAGATGATGACAATGGAAAGGATCATGTTGTATACTACTTATGTTGTACCTTAGTTACATATGAACATAACTATGCACCTATTGAAAAGGCTTGTCTAGCCATGGTTTTCACAACTCAAAAACTGTGTCATTACATGTTGAATAATAAAACCATGGTTATTTCAAAAGTAGATTCACTCAAGTATCTACTATCTAAAGTAGCTTTGCAAGGTATAATGGATAAATGGATCATGCTTCTTAGTGAGTTTGACATAGAGTATGTCAATCAAAAAACAATCAAAGGATAAGTTCTTGTAGATCAACTTGTTGAAACACCTCTCATGGACACCTAGCCACTCATGTTTCAATTTCTTGATGAATCCATCATGACCATCATGGACACACCCATTGAGGATCAGCCCTAGAAGCTATAATTTGATGGTTCATTCACTGCACATGGATTGGGGGTAGGCATATTGTTTATTAAACCATAGGAGGATTTATTCCCTAAATCATTCAGAATCATCTTTCCTTGTATAAACAACATGGCCAAGTATGAAGCACTTGTTGTAGGACTTTAACAAGCAGTGGATTGGAATATATCTCATCTTCAATTTTATGGTGATTCTCATTTTATCATCAATTAGGTCACAAATCATTTTTAGACCAAAGATGACAAGCTGGTTCTATATAAATCCATAGTTGACACTCTTAAGCAACAAATTGCTAACATTCAGTTTGAGCACATACCAAGGGCTAGTAACAAAATTACAGATGCCATGGCTACTATTGTCTCACTAATTTTATAAATAGATAAAGCTAGAGAGTATCAATTCCTCATCAAGAATTTGTCAGCAACGGCTCATGAACCTTCAATCATTGCCATGATTTTTTATATTGTTGGTCCTATTTCTATTTGGTACTTAGACCTTTATAACTACCTTAATGACCAAGTTATACCACCTAACCTATCTCAAAAACAAACTAAAGCCTTTGTTCACCATTTCACTCATTATAATTTACTTGGATCCACCCTTTACCATCATAGTTTTGATATAACTTTACTTTGTTATTTAACTTTGATAGAGTCTACATTAGCGTTAAGAGAAGTTCATGAAAGAGTATGTGGAGCCCATTCTAATGGGGTAGTCCTGTTCAAAAAGCTCTTGCGTACTAGTTATTATTGGCTCATAATGGATGTAGATGCCACTTCATATGTAAATAAATGTGACAAATGTCAACAACATGCTAATTTGATTCATGCCCCAACAAAAACTCTAAAACTGATTTTGACACCATAGCCATTTTTTACATGGGGACTTGATCTCATTGGGAAGATTAACCTCACTTCATCTAATGGCCATAAACATATCCTTAACACCACTAAATATTTCACTAAGTGGGTTGAATCTATACCCCTCACTTACATGACTAGAAAGCAAATTTCCAAATCCATCTTCAACCATCTCATCTACCACTATGGTATCCCCTCTAAAATTATATCTGATAATGGAGGATCATTCAAGAACAAAGATGTAGACTAGTTATGTACTGAATACAAAATCACACAACACTTTTCTACAACATATTACCCTAAAGGTAATGGCTAAGCTGAGGCATCCAACAAAACCATTGTCAACATTCTCAAAAATATTGTCAATGATGTCAGTCATAATTGGCACCTCTAGATATTCATTGCCATTTGGGCATACTATACCAATCATTATACCCCATAGGAGCCACTCCATACTCACTTGTTTATGGTACTAAATCCATCCTTCCCATTGAGGTCAAATTTCCTTCACTACATATCTCTTTCAAGCATGTCCTAGATGATCATGAATATCTAGTAGCTCACTTGCAAGCATTGGATCTACTTGATGAAAAATGCATAACCATGCTCAACAGTATTCAAGCATATCATAATCAACTCAAAGGCCACTATAATCATCATGTGAAGTATAGAACATTTAAACTTGGTGATATTTTTCTCAAAGAAAACCAAAAGAATACCATGGATGAGAATAAACATAAATGGAAATTCAAACCAAATTGGATAGGGCCTTTCATCATCAATGTCGATTATGGATCAGGAGCATACAGGTTTGCCACACTAGATGGTGATGAAATTATAGAGCCAATGAATATTATTCATCTCAAGTAGTAATATGCTTGAGTGATATCATGTATTGTCTATAAGGACCATTTTAGTTATGCCATTTTATCACTATTCTTCTTTAAACACATACCATTCTTATCTATCCTCTTTGCCATATCTAGTTTTTACTTCCAACCTATCAAACCAGTGTGTTATAAAAACCTATCCCATTTGACCTTGGTTTTTGTCAATTACGTAGTTTTAGCATCAAGGTACTTGATCAGTTCATCAATTTGTTCAATAACTTCAGACAAAGATCATATTTTGGGATAGTGTGACATAAGTTTTGACAGTTGCATCCTTTGTTTGTTATTTTTTCTTACCACTGATCTTGCTATTAGTTATAACCACCTTTGGGAAAATTATTACCATTTATCTATGCGATTGTGTCCTAATTATAACTACCTATGGGAAAACTAGGGGAAATACTAAGCCTTGACATACTAACTTGCCACTTCCTACACCACCTTGTGCCTTTATACTAACTATAACTATTTTGTTTGAATTGACTACTGCACTAGTTGAATTCCTCCATTGTAAGGGTGGAGCTAAAGTGACTTGAAATCCTATTTTGGGACTATGTAGGTAATTCTCAATACTTATTGAGGTTAGTTTAGTCACCCTAAGCCATGCTATCACCATTTTGTGAGAAACCTAAGACATGATTTCATCAATTTGTGAATAACCTAAGACACACTCTCACTATTTTGTGAGCAATTGAAGCCATGCTCTCATTGTCTTGTGAGCTTGAACCATTTGGTGTCTCATCATTCTCAATTGAGTTCTGACACTCCAAAATACTTCCAAAAATATTTGTAAATTTTTTTTTTAGAAAAGAACAAAAACATTGACCACTTCTTTGCCTTAAGGATTCTGGGAACCCTTACTAAGTTACAAGCATATCACTCGTCATTTAGTTTCCTCATCTTTTTTTGGCCTTTCTCTCTCATGCACTTGCCATTTTCCAAGACCATTTTTATTCTTCTATTCATCTCTTTCATCACTTTGCACCCACTAATCTTTAATCTATATTCCAAGTTATGTACTTGAGTTATGCTTGCTAATCAACCCTAACTAGGGTACAATCATCTTTAGCCAATCTAGGTCACCTTAATGATTATAATTGCCTATGGGAAAATCATTATTTTTGACTTTTTACTGATTATAACCACCTTTGGGCAAATCAACATCCCTTTTACATCAATGCATGCAAGCATTTTCTCATTTGGATTAATCTTACCCAAAATTTAATTCCACCTTTATTCTTATCTATTTTTGAGGGACCATCCATCAATAAATGTGATGACCACTCCCTCAAGGGGGCATCACCATAGGTTTCCCAAATATCTTTTGCAGATTTATTCTTCAACCATCATCTTCTTTTTATCATATAGGCCATTTCTCATTATTTGAGAAGACATTGATTTGCCTATAGTTTTTAATGCCTTCCAAAATAAGGTCAAACTATAGACACCTAAAATTGGCCATCGATAACCTCCAACCAGGATTTTAACCAATTTCTACCCAAAATGCACAATTTGGCCTAAAAACACTAAAACATGCTAAATGATTTGAAACTAACATATTCAAGTGTTGATTTTGTCTAGGGTGTCCCTAAGTGGGGAAATGCAATTTATGGGCTAGCTAACTTTGATCATTTCATTTCAAGTCAAAATGTTAAATTTGCACTTGCATGCTCTAGACTGCTCTTCCCTATCAAATCTTTTACACAAGACTTGTGCCTTTGTTATTTGTTGTTGGAAAAATTATAAATGGGAATACACATCTAATGCATCTAATGTGGACTTCCAATTCAAATTCAATCAAATTTAGGACCAATAACAAGGCATTCTGATCAATTTGGGTAATCTATGCATAATGTGCTTAATCATGCTTACAAGCTAGTTAACCCAAATCAAGGTCTAATAAAAAATTCCATGGAAACTTGTTGAATACATTATTTTGGAAATGAATATTGAATATTTGCATCATCAAATGACTTCATTTCTTGGGAAGACATCCCTAGGCCATAAATGCCACAAATATCAAGATTCATGCCCTCCATGCCTCATCAATGCCTTCCATGATGCCCTCCATGCCTCTTAATTTCCCCTTATTCCAATTCCATGATGAGGATAATTAAAAACTTAATTCTAAAAATTGAATTAATCCTCAACCACACATCTCAATCTTGTTATGGATGGTTGAGGTTGATTATGATCAAATCCAAAAATCTATAAATAGGAGGCCTCACAACATCATTTATAAGATTAATTTGTGCAAAGTTATAATGTAGGATTGGTTCCAAAAAGCTTCAATAAACTAGTGTTATAATTCCAAATTGATTCCAGGCCAACCCAAGCCAAAGCCACAAGGTTCCAAGAGGAGATGAAAGTAGCCACACTCCATTAAAGAAGACCTCTTGAAGCACAAGCTGAGCAAGCCACCATTACAAAGGAATTTGGAGGATCCAAGGAAGGTGAAAGGAATTCTTGTGTTTTCATTCCTTGATTTTTAGTTGTGCTTGTCATTTTATTTTGTTAATTGAGCTCTCCCTAGTGTCTAGGCCTAGAGATGTTATGTTATTAGTGTGTTTATTTAATTTTGGAACTAACACCATACTAACCATCCTCTCTTCAGTCAAATTCCTATATCACAAGATATAACATAAGATGGTAAAGGGAGAAGAATATAAGGTAAATTTAAGTAAAACTCCTCCCTTCTTCCTCTCTTTGATATTTAGTGACTATCTAATTCATAACTATATGGTGGATAGTGGAGCCAGTAGCACTATCATGCTTAAGCAAATTGTAGACAAGTTTGGTCTTGTCTATTAACAAAATGTTAAAGGAGTATTAAAATTTTATGGTTCACCAACAAAGATATTAGGAATCATTAAATATATGAAGTTTACATTAAATTATGTTCCTAATGTTACCATTCCATAGGATGTAGTTGTGGTAGACTCACCTCCCTATTTTTTCATGTGTATGTCAAGAGACTTTACCTCAGATATTAGAGGATATTTATTAGTTGTTTAGACACATTAAATGTTTAGGAATAGGTATGATAATAAGGCAACAATATATTCTAAACCCATTACATGTTTCCATTTGGAGCCATATATTTCAAGTGTTGTAAACACTAATTGTGTCATATCTAATGAGGTACTAGAAAATAGTGTAAAGGAGACCGATTCACCTTTATATGGGATTCCAGCTTTGTTATTTTATGAGTGGTTCTCTATCTCACATGAATATTATCCTTATAAAATAATTGAATAAGAATTACTTGGTGTTTATTTCTTCCATGAGAAAGATGCACCAATTCTAGCTTTGATGAAAGATGATGAGTCTACTAATGATTTTTGAAAATTATACTTTGATGGATCAAGGAATAAACATGGTACCAGGGATATAATGATGTTGATATTCCAAAAAATCAAAGGTACTTCACATCTATTAAGTTTCAATTTGGTTGTTTAAAGAATGTTGTTGAATATGAGGCACTAGTTCATGGTTTGTAATGGTCTAGGAAAATGAAATTCAACACCTTACAAGTCTTTGTTGATAGTGAACTTGTAGTTCACCAAGTGAGAGGTCTTATTGTATTCAAAAACCCATTTCTCAAATATTATAAGCATAGGGTATGGGACTTGTTTGAATAATTTAAAACCTTAAACATTCAAGTACTACCAAGAGATTATAACAAACATGCAAACAAGTTGACTACCATTAGGGCAAAATTTTGTATCCCAACTGATGTAAGAAGTGAAAATTTCAAGTCACACATTAAGGTCATTATAATTCCTTGTGTTATAGATAATAATGATAATTGGCAAGTCAATGTTTGACTATGACAATTAGATTTTTAGATTATTACAAGAGGAAGCTGAGTTTTCCTCAAGAAATCAGTCAAAATACTTAAAACAGTATGGTGATTAGATTATGCAACTAGAAACAAATAAATTTTCCAAGGGATTCGTCACACTTAAAAACATATTCAGTGGTGATGATGAGTTGAGAAAAGAAAAGTCATGTTTGTCAACAAAGGAAGAACACTATTCTAATGTGGAAGTTTCACTTGGTATTAACCTAAAGTTGGGTAAGGTATGCAATTATTTAGAATAGGAATCTTTCATTGAGTTATGTGTAAGTTTTGTTGATGTATTTTCATGGCAATATAGTGATCTCAAGGGATTTGACCCAAGTTTATCTCAACACACCATTGAGTTAGAATATGAAACTAAGCCAGTAAGATAAAGATAAAGGCTTATTAATCCTAAGTTTGAGCCTTTGATGAGAGTTAAACTTCTTAAGCTCATTGAGTCAGCTATTATATTTACAATAAAACACTCAACTTGGGTGGCAAAACTTATCCTATTATGAAAAAAGAATGGTAAAATTAGACTGTGTGTTGACTTTAATGACTTGAATAAGGCTTTCCTTAAAGACCAATATCCATTGCCATCCATGGAATAGATTTTACAGTTGGTTTTAGGCTAAAAAAGGTTCTCTTTGTTGGATGGTTATAGTGGTTACAACCAAATTTTGGTCAAGGAAGAAGACCAATTCAAGACAGCCTTCACCACAAAGTGAGGGACCTTTGCATATAGAAAGATGCCCTTTGGTCTATCTAATGTTGGAGAAACTTTTTATAGATCCATGGATATGGAATTCTAGGGCCTTATTAATAAATCTGTGTTGGTATATTTGGATGTTGTAATAGTGTTCTCAAAAGATGCAAGTGAGTACATAGTTCACCTTGAGAAAGTGTTTGAAAGGTGTAGGAAATTTGGGGTATCCTTGAATCCCAAAAAGTGTGTCTTCTTAGTTAATGAATGCAATATTATTGGATATATATTTTCAAAGCATGGTTTAAGCATATATCTTGAAAGGATAGCTTTAATTCTTGCACTTTCCTTGCCCAAGAACAAAATAACTTTATAAAGTTTCTTGGGGGTGATCAATTTTATCAAAAGATACATCTCAAATTTTACCACTTTAGCTAAGCCACTTACACCCATGCTAAATAATAATTAGAGCTTCAGTTGGTCCAAGGAAGGATCAAGGAGTTTTGAGAAATTAAGAAATTTATGGCTAGTGATCCTATACTCATGAACCTATATTTCACAAAGGACTTCATTTTGTACACCTATGTTAACATTGACACCATTTTAGGCATTCTTATGTAGTATAACCATGAGTCGTTAGAGCAGCCAATAGCCTTCTTTAGTTAAGGTTTGGAATAATATGAAACAAGGTACTCTTTTGTTGAAAACATGTACTTCCAATCAGAAGGTCTCTCAAGAAATTTAGATACTTGTTTAACAATAAAATACACCTAATGGTTGCACATCCAAGTATCAAAGAGTTTCTCTTAAATAAGGACATAAATGAGAAAAGATATGGTTAGATAAAAAATGTATTGGAGTATGATGTGGAGATCAAATTCAAAAAGCTAATTAGAGGTAAAGGACTTTATGAGCATCTAGCCCAAGACTTGCAAGAGGCCAATGAGGTGGTTATGATGTTAAATGATGAAGATGTGACAACTGATCATACTTTACATTCTAGTTGGTATCATGATTTGGTAAAGTATCTTTAGGATGGTATTTATCCTTCTCATCTAACTCCTTAAAGAAGAAGATATCTTATATTTCAATCCATTCCTTTCCTTCTTGTTGATGGTGTTTTGTTCAAGAAAGACATCAGTTGTATGATGTTAAGATATATTGATCCACATAAAATGAAAAAACTTCTTGAAGAGTTTCATGATGGACTTGGTGGAGGGAATTAATTAGCAAGGACTACATCCCACAAGATCATGAGAGGCAGGTATTATTGGCCAAGCTTATTTGGTGATTATCATACATGGGTAAGGAAATGTAGACAATGTGCTATGTTTGTAGGAAAGGTGAAACTTATAACCTTACCTCTCCAAAAATTTATAGTGGATCAATCCTTTATCCAATAGGGATTATAATTTATTAGTCTCATTCACCCTCCTTAAATCTTAGGTCATAAATAGATACTAACTGCCACATACTACTTTACTATATGGATAGAAGTAATGGCGTTAAAAAAAGCAAATGAGTCCAATGTTCTAGATTTATATGAAGGTTTGATTACTATATTTGGAATCCCTTCAACTATTATTTTTGATAATGGGGTCTAAAATTAGTCAATGGATAGTTTAACATAGTATCTTTCTTAGCACTTCATCAAACTACTATCCCCAAAGAAATGGCCTTATTGAGTCTACTAATAATAACCTATTGAAAATCCTAACAAAGATCATTGAAGATAATTAGAGGTCATGGCATCTCAAATTGAAGACAGATCTATGGGTTGATAGGACCACCTATAAGAAGTCAATAGCCAATTCTCCCTACAAGATGCTATATGGTAAGGAAGCAAGAATGTCTATTTCTCTTGAATTTCCTACCCTAGAACTGATGCATCAATTTGAGTTATTGTAAAGAGATCCTATGAGGATAAAATATGCCAAGCTTATGGAGTTGGAAGAAATAAGACATAAGTCTATGATAGTAATGGAAAACCATCAAACAAAAGTGAAGAGAGCCTTTGGCAAAGGAGATTCTTCATGAAGTTTTAAAGAAGGATATTTTGTCCTTAAGTGGGATGAGGATAGAGCTAATCCAGGAAGGCATACAAATTTTGACTCTCTTTGGAGTGGTCCATATATAATATCCAACTGTAAATCCCATAATGCCTTCCAACTTGCAAGGATGGATGGTGAGGAGGTTCCTATCCCAATTAATGGGATACACTTGAAACATTGCTACTAAAGGTTGAGTTCCCTATATATAGTTAGTTTATTTTGGCTTTCCTCTAAGTGTTTTCTTAGCACATTAGTTTGTTTTCTTTTACTTTATTTAGTTAGTTTCCTTATTTTGTTTATTTTATTCCCTATTTTGGTAGAATTCATTGTATTTTCAAGTCAAAGAATTTCTTTTAATCATGGATTAGATTTATCATTATTGGTGAATCCAAGATTCATGTAAATGGTCTGAGTTCTCAAGCATAGAAAGCATGTTGCCTAGCTGAGTCACCAAATATGTTGGCCAAATTTGGCCTACATACCTAAATTTTCCTAATCCAAAATAAGAAGTTGAGAAAGGTATTGATTGAAGAGTAATCCAAGGTCATAAGGATAAAATAGGCTATAGGAGAATATCAAGTTATTTGTAAAGATTTTAAAATAATTTAAGTAGGCTTAAAGTGTAAATTTGGCAATCTCAAGGGACCAGATCATCATGGCACGTCACACAAAAATGAAAGGGTCAAATTGGTTTTAAATTTAATAATTTAACTTAGAAATCCTCTCAGGCCAAAAGATCATATGGACATGAATTTATTCATACCTAGATCATCCTCTACAAATTTCATGTCTTGATGAGTTATCTATCTCAAGATATAAGAATTCAAAGTTGAACTTGCAGAGCAAAACATAAACATGGACATCAAATTTAAGCTTTGGTAATTATATATTTGAATTAAAATGTTCCAATAATGAATGTAGATCTGACAAGTGTCAAGATCTTAATAACTCAAATAAGAGATCTAACGATGCCTGGTCACTAACAGTGTCATTAGGTCCATCAGATCCAATGGTATGTGATCCATCATACTAAGAAGATCAATAATGAGTGGCAACAAGATAGAGTCAGTGGATCCTAAGGATATAATGGCATGTGTTTGATTGTTCATCCAAAGATCAATAATAAACATCAAGTCAAAATGTCAGTAAATCTTGAGATCAAACATGTTGATGACAACTATCAGGATCATAGTGATTAAGTAGACTCAATGATATGCAAGAAAGAAGATCCAATGGTGTACAATCATGAAAATCAATGATGATTGAGGGGTCAAAGAGTTATTAGGATCTTGAGAATAAATGAAGAGCTACTAGATATCACATTTTTAGAAACCTATATTAAGATCAAGGGTTAATATCAAAATTTGAAAGCTAAAGGACTTCAATGGAGAGTGAATGTGACCTAAGGTCAAACCAGAGAAAATATTTCAAAGCGAGGCCATGGAGGTAGACATGTTGGTTTTTATATGTTCATTACCAAATATAGAAGCATGATTATGACCCTTTTTTTCCACTCTTACATGCCAAAGATGAACCAATAAGGAGCAATCAATGCTAGAATAATATCATAACATATTGATCTAGTTATTGTAACTACTTCAACATTAGAATTTAGATTTCAAATAACTTGATCCCACTATTATAACCATAAAAACATCATGCAGTCCTAAAACATATTGAAAGAGACTAATATGGTTGTTATGGTCACCTTCTAGAAGCAATCCTAGGCATTATGATATTTTCTAATAGCATCAACACCAGAATGATGGGAAATATTGGTTATTATTCCCCCTTTTCCATCCTTCTATGCATGATCCCCATCTATCTCTGATCTAATTTTTATATAAATATAGGATTGTAAGCCTTAAAGAGGATCCCTCTCTTTAACATGACTAGACTCTACCAAGATTTATACTGTAACACCTATTTGATGTAATAGAAGACTGAATTCCTCCATTTTTCAAGTTGGGTTAAAGTGTGTCTTATGAGTTCATTAATTTGGTTAAGTGAATGTATGTTTTCCTTGCATGTGTCTGAGTTTTATCACCTACATTCATTGTTTTTTAGTTCCCATAAGTCATTCTAAGTACATTTATAGTTTATTGGCTAGTGTGGAAGTGGACAATTACTCTTCCATGCTAGGTTGATAGCTAGCCTATGCCTCATTATGAAATACTTATGTGGAAATTTACCAAAGAGTGAATGGATTGATGTTTCATAGTCTTTAATGCATCTTATAGTGTGTCTTGTGCAAGTATAAGGATCAAAACATTTGGTGCATCACCTCATTTTTACATGCTTTCATATATTATTTTTCATATCTCTCCCCTTTTCCCAATAGGAAGCTAGTTTAGGTTTAGTATAATTGATAGGCCCAAAACAAATATGGCCTTATATAGAGGTCTGACCCAAGATTATAGCACCCACAACCTAGGGTCATTCCCATGTTGGACTAGGTTTGAGAAGGAGGACCTGAGCAATCCCCTTCTCAACTAGGGCGTAACCTAAGATGCCAATAATTATATAATTAGGAAAAGAATTGAGCAAGTGTCAAAGTAAAATGACATTTTATATCCCCTAATAAAAGTTAACTGATAAAGGTCTTAATATTACAAGTTATTCTCAATTTTCATGTTTTTAGGTCTATAATTACAAGACTTTGTGATAGTCAAGTGAAGAAATTATCATTTTGTCATCATTTGAATTTGTGAAAAGATAAATTATTATTGGGGAAGGTGTATATGATTAGTTCAAACCTAAATCAATCATTATTTTGTCTTGAAATTTTTAAAAAATCCTTTAAACTAAAATTGCTTGATTTTGGCTAGTGTGCTGGTCTGCCTAGGTTTTTGGGAAAAAAATATTCATAACTCCAAAAATGTTGCTTGAAATTGATTAAAACGTGGTGAATAATTAGGTTTTGGTTTTATAAAGATGATCCAAGTGGTTTTAATTATTAATAATCTCTAAATTAGAATATATAGAGGACCAAGTTTCTATAGGTCTACAGAATTAAGCCTAAATAGAGCTTTGGATTACTAAAAGTCCAATAATTTAAGAAATAATCTTCGAAAGGGATTAAATTTTTTTATTATGATGTGTAGTGATACATATAAGATATTTAATTTTATTTCATGATTTATAACCTCCATATGAGATATAAATAATCATAACATAGTCAATAGGTCTATATAGACATACAAACAAAAATGTTTTAGGAGACATTATTCATTAGTTCTTGTAATTTAAAGATAAATAAAAGTTCAAAAGTAATTTATTGTATTATTTAAATGTCATTTAATACCCTAAAATATCAAATTTTGATTCATGACCTTGGAATTTTTCATTATGGCTAATAGAGTAATTTTATAGGATTAAGAGCAAAGAGTAATAAAAGGCAAAATTTGACAAAAGATATGGTTGATGAAAAAACAAGAAGTTTTAAGGTATATTAAATAGTAATTGATAGAGAATTTGAGGATAAATCACATGTAATAAAATTTGGTCTTAGATTAGACAAAATAATCATCTTGCTATTATACTAGATTTGAATCTAAAAGGACATAGTTGGATGTGTTTCTTGTAAGAGAAAGTAAGAAAGAAATTGGATCAAAATGTAAAGGAACTTATAATTAGAGATATTATATGTCAAGAATGATCTCATTGGTATTTAAAGGAAAAATCAAATAATATAATCTATTTGACAAGGAAAATTAAATTATAGATAATTAAGAAGACAATCTAAGAAAGTTTCTTCATTCAAACAAGTAGGCAGACCTAAAAGATAAGATACAAACTTATAGTTGCATTAATACCTAATTAAAATCCCCTTTAGGAGGCCTAAATATTTTAATTAACCAAAAAGAGAGTAATAATTCAAAAATTGAACCAACATAGAGTGTGTAATTGTGGGTAAATGGGTTATTTGTAGGTGGATTTAGGCCATTTACATCGCATTCCCTATTGAATGCACAAAATGAAAAAAGAAAATATTTATGCATAAAAACACAAGTCATGTATAATTTTAGAATTATAATAGTTTGATATTTCCACAAATTACATGTGTTTCCATGGCCATGATGTTCAAATCCATCTGAAAGCAAATTTTTTCTAGTGTTCAAGAACATGAAAACATTGACAAAATGAATTGCCAAAGTTGAAGTTTTAGTTGGAGAACTCCATTTACGATGTTTCTTGGCTGAAAAATGGTGTTTATAACACATATATATGGGAATAAAACATCCAAGACCATGTTATTTTCATCCCATCACACTCGGTCAACAAACCCACCACCCATTCTAGGCTTCAAAATGCTCTTCCCAACACAAAAAAATATAGATTTTTAACCTAACTTTAGACACACATAAAATAGAAACTGTAGGTCATATAGATAAACAAAAATATCCCTCCTATGCATGTGAAATCAATTTAATTTTACCATATATCAAGTTGTTATCAACTTCAATATCAATTTATGTCATTATTAAGAACAAAATATACTGAGAGGGGGGGGGGGGGTGAATCAGTATATTATATATCTTTTACTTAATTTGATTTATTTTCTTTAACCACTTAATCACACATTCAAGATATGCAATAAAACTGAAACAATAACATGCACCACACTACATATATATATATATATATATATATATATATATATATATATATATATATATATATATAGACACCAAATTTTTATGTGGAAACCCAAAGTCGGAAAAACCATGGAGAACAATCTCAAGTATATGAATGAGAACCAAATAAAATTACAAAGTTCACAAGCATAAACTTTTAGGAGCACCAACCCCTTTTCTAATCACCAACATAAAAACTATTTGTGATAACCAACCCATAGGAGCACACAGTCCTTGTAAAGATTTGTGATCACCAACTCATTTGTGATCACCAACTCATAGGAGCACCAACCCCTCTTATGTATAAAATACAACTATCTCTCAATGTTGCTTACTCAACAAATGATAGAACTCTAAAATATCTCCTACTTTTCTCTCCTCTAAAAAAATATAGACCATGCACTCTCTTGCATATTACAAATGACTTCTCAAGCCTTTATTTATAGCTTTCTAAATGACCTTTGGCATTCACCCTTTGTGACCCTTCAATCCTCATGGAAAATGGTCCCAAACTTGCATGACCCTTTGTATCCTTTTATTTGAAAAGTCACATGATGACCCTTCATAAGCAAATGTGTCCTTTTCTCTTTTGTCTTTATCTTGGTGACTTTTCATATTCCTCAAATCTTATATCTCAAAGTGTCCCTTCATGGAAAAATGCACCATACCCTCTTTTATCTTCACATGGTGACTCTTGGAATTCGTCAAGATGAATCTTCATGAGAAAATGTGTCCCATTCCTCTTTTGTCTTTACCTCATGACTCTTTGACTTATCTGTCGGCCCTATTTTAACTTATATGCAACCAAAAATATATTTGTTAATATTAAATAAATATTAACACACATTAGCCAAGATATGAATATTAAAAGCACCATTAAAATCTATAGATCCATTATCACCAATAATGTTAGACCTTTACATCAATGAAAATATTTCCAACAATCTCCCCATTTGTCATTGATGGCAACCTCAAATTGAAACTGTCACATCATGAAACCTACACATACTATCATCTGAAAAACATGTAGTAACTCCCCCTTATTGTAGCAACATGTATCTATTCCCTGTAACTATTCTACACCTATTTCTACACTTATACATGTACCTGTACCTATTTATATTCTTTTCCCCCTTTGAGAGCAATAACAAAGGGCCTATCCTAGAGCTAACACTTAGCTCCCCCTCATCTGATGTTGATCCTGAATGGAAAGAAGTAAAATAAATTAATCCCAACTTCTCCCATAAATACTCAAATATGTCTTTTGGTAGTGCATTTGTGAAAATATCTACAATATACTCTATAGTAATGATATATTCCATCTTAACCTATTGATCTACAACCTAATCTCTCAAGAAGTGATATCTAATGTGAATATGTTTTATTCTTGAATGCATCACTAGATTATTTGAAATATTAATAGCACTTGTGTTGTCACAAAAAAATAGAAATAAGTTCATCATATTTTTCCTTCTAAAGTTTGCTTCATCCAAATCACTTGAGTACATCACAAAACCACTACAATATATTCTACTTCAACTACAGAAAGTGATACTGAGTTCTACTTCTTATTTAGCCAAGATACTAAGCTATCACCAAGAAAGAAATCTCCTCCACTTATACTCTTTCTATCATGAAAAAAACCTACCCAATCTGAATCTGTATAAACAACCAAAGTGAAATCTCTACCTATGGGATAACATAATCCATAATCCAATGTCCCTTTGACATATCTAGATATTCTCTTTACCAATTGAACATGACTATCTTTTGGAGCTGACTGATATCTTGCAACTATACCTACTACATGCATGATGTCTAACCTTAATGTTGTCAAATATAAAAGACTACCAATCATAGATCTATACAAATATTGATCTATAATAGGTGAATCTTCATCCTTGCTCACCTTATTTTCTATACTCATAGGTGTGCCAACTGGTGCACAATCCTCAAAACCAAATTTATTCAACATTTCCTTGGCATATTTACTTTGAGATATAAAAATTACTTTATCTGACTGAAATATTTATAATTCTAAGAAAAATGACAATTCTTCAAGCATAGAAATCTCAATTTTTTTAAACATATTATCAAAAAACTCTTTAGTCATCTTTTCAATATTTCCTCCAAAAATGATGTCATCAACATATACCACAACAATCAATTGATACTCACCTTCTATTTTGATGTAGAGATTACTACAACAAATCCTCTTTTGAAACCTTGATCTTGTAAGTACTTATTAAGTCTTGCATACCAAGCTCTGAGAGCTTGTTTCAATCCATATAGTGCTTTCTTTAATGTGTATACATGGCTACTAACATTTGAGAGAATAAATCCATTAGGTTGCTCAATGTAGACCTCTTCTTCTAGATTCCCATTTAGGAAGGTAGATTTGACATCCATTTAAAACACTTTAAAAAATTTAAACACTACATATGCAAAAAACATTCTAATATCCTCTAGCCTTGCCACTGGTGAAAAATTATCTTCAAAATCTCTTCCCTCAATCTGAGCATATCCTTTACATACTAATCTTGCTTTATTCGCAGTCACTTCTCTATTTTCATTCAACTTATTTATGCAAACCCATTTTGTTCCTATCACATTGTGATCTTTTGGTCTAGGTGTTAATTCCCAAGTATCATTCTTTTTTATTTGATTTAATTCTTCATCCATTGCCTTAAACAAATGCTTATCATGTCTAGCTTCTAAAAAAGTTCTAGGCTGAATTTTGGATAACAAAGAGAAATTAACTTGCTCAGATTCACTTACCATCATTCTTCTGGTGCAAATTCTTTCATTTATGTCCCCAATGATGTCAATTTCATTATAATTTATATATACATATTTGGATGGTGTTTTGGTTTCCTTTTTATCCTTTTTCTCCTTCTCATATTTATTTGATTCTTCAAAACCTTACTCTTTAATGATTTTAAGAATGTCTATTAGATCACTGATTCTTTGTGTTTTATCTTCTTCTATCCTGACACTTGCACTTTCAACTATTTTCTTGGTTTTTTTTGTTATAATTTTTATAAGCTTTAACTTTGTAATAATAACCAATAAATATACCTTCATCTACTCTATATTCAAACTTACCAAGTTTTTTATTAGTTCTCTTTATGAAGCATTTGCTGCCAAAAACTTTGAAATAATCATCTATTGATGGTTTGTCTTTCCATAGCTCATAAGGAGTCTTGACACTGTTGACTCTCAATAATTCTCTATTCTGAATATGCACTACTATAACAACTACTTCTCTCCAATATTTATTTGGTATCTTGGATTCATTTACCATTGTCCTCACCATCTCCCAAACTATTCTATTTCTCTGTTCAACTACTCCATTTTGTTGTATAGTTATGGCTGCTAAATAATATCTCTTTATTCCATGGTCTTCAAAATACTCAATAAACTAATCTAACATGAATTCTCCTCCTCAATCTGATCTTAGGCACTTAATCTTCAAACTAGTTTCATACTCAACTAATGCTTTGAATGCTTTGAAATATCTAAAATCTTCTAATTTTTTCTTTAAAAACATTACCTAAGTCATATATAAAAAATCATCAATAAGCAACATGAAATATTTTTCACCTTGAGTACTTTGTGTTATCATAGGTCCACACAAATCAGTGTGAATAAGCTTTAACATCTGAGTGGTTGAGTACTCTTTTCTTTTGAACCATCTTCTAGCCTGCTTCCCATGCTAACAAGGTTCAAAAAGTGTGTTGGATGGCTTTGTAATCTTTGAAAGATTTTTGACTTCTTGATTTTTTTTGATGTTGACAATATTGTCATAATTTATATGTCCCATTCTCTTGTGTCATAACCAAATTTTTTCAATCTGACGCAAACAATATCTTTGAATTTTGATGTCTAATAACATATACAAATTATTGCCTATTCTTTGAGTATCTATAACCAACACATCTGAATATTTTCTTCTAATTTCATAACCTTCTACATAAAATTTTAGTATGTTCCCCTGATCACACATTTGATTTACACTCAAAATATTATGCTTAAGACCTTCTACATATAAAACATTTTCAGTTTTAGTTCTAACATTATCCAAACTTAGAGTACCTTTTTTGGTAATTTTGGCAATAGTATTATCTCTGAATTTCACTCTAACACCTTTGATCTTTTTCAAGGTTATAAACTTGATTTTGTCTCCTATCATGTGCCTCGAGCATCTAATGTCAATGAACCATGGCTTTTCTTTGTTTCTTGCATGCAAATCTATCTAGACCAACATAGACTTTTCATGTTATTTCTTCTACCGTTAACCTATCTAAACTTTCTTATTGATGAATGAAACCTTGAAACTATAGTTATTCTTGACTAACTCAAACACACTTCTACAATACTAGGCTATGTGTCTAAAATTATTGCACTTGTAACATATCATGGCCTCTTCATAAAAATTTGATAGAGGAGCAAAATATTTGTGGCTTCTACTTGACTCTACATGAGTTTCTTTCTCTTTATTTATGAAATTGTTAACCCTTTTCGACATTCTATTTTCTTATGACCATATCCATTACAATAAATATATTAACCATAAAAATAGGACCTATTTGTGTATCTCTGACTTAAAATCCTTTTGTAGCTCTATTCCTTTCAGCCTTCTTTGTTTGAGATGTCCTCTGTATTCTTAACTTCTTCCCTTTTTATTTCCTCTTTTATAAGAGCTTCAACATAACTCTTTCCTTTTTTTTTTGTTAACCTTATCTATGGCCTCCCCTTTCCCTTTTTCAAATCTGATACCTATCTTATCTAACATTGATCTTTGAATATCTAATATCTTATTCAACATATTCGTGTTATTCTTAAATTTTGAATCATTGGTTGCTCTATTATTGATTGCTTTATTCATTTTCTCAAGATCTAATTTTAAAGAAGCACTTTCAATAACATACCTTTCACATTCTTCACTTACTTTTTACAACTGTGCCATTAGATATTTTTCATTCTTCTTGGCTTCTTCAAAGTGTGTTTGTATATCTTAAATCATTTCCTTTGACTCCTTTTTATAATTCTTGATCTAGAGATTTAATGTTCGATTCTTCTTCTCAAGAGATTTTAACTCTTCTAAAGCACAAATAAGTTCTCCTTTTAGATTCACTTCAACTTCATCCTATTCTTCTTCTTGATCATCTATACTTTTGCTTGCAGAGGCATCTTCATGTATGGCCATGAATAAAATCGGTTCTTCTTCTGAATCACTGACTCCACTATCTTCGACTGAGCTAGGATCTTTAGAATACAAACTCTTCTTCTCGAATCCCTTCTTGAATTTTCCTTTTAAATTCTTCTTGTATGTAGAATTTCCTTATTGATTGTTACCATTACCCTTATCTGGGCACTTAGCTAAAAAATATCTAATCTTTTTATAATTAAAATATTTAAAAGGTAATTTTCTTTGATATTTACATGTGCCCTTTTTTGGATTGTGAATGAATAGAGATCCGTTGTCATCTTCATCATCACTAGAACTGTCACTTGATTCTTAAATCTTAGCCTTCTCTTCCTTTGATGTCTTGAAATCAACTTCTCTCTTTGAGGGTTTCTCTTATTTAGTTTGCATCTCATATGTAATAATAATATGATGTAGCTCATCCATCTTGAGCTTAGCTAAATTCTTCATCTCTTCAATTACTAAAACTTTTGCATCATATCTCAATGGTAGAGATCTCAAAACTTTTTGTACCATAATTGATTCTTCTAACTTTTCTCTAAGACCTTGAATTTGATTAGCTATTTGATCAACCCTCAAAAGATAACTTTCTATATTTTTTTTCTCTTCCATATTCAAACTCTCAAACTGTCTTCTGAAAGTCTGAATCTTAGCTTGCTGAAACTTTCCATCACCTTTGTAAATATTCTCAAGTTTTACCCAAGTTTTATGAGCAGATTTACATTGCATAACTTTAACAAATTTTGATTCACATAAACCACATAAAATAGCATTTAAATCTTTAGCATTATTTTCACTTTCCTTCTTTTTGTTAGAGTAGTTACAAGTGTTTGTGGATCTTCATATTCCTCCACCACTACTTGCCAAATGTTGAATCTAAGGGGCATAAAATAAGTCCTCATCCTTATACTCCAAAAATCATAATTTGTCCCAGTTATCAAACAAAGGTGCCTTATTGTATAAAAACCCTCATGTGATCCATCCATCATGTTTTCCCTGATCTACCTTCATGGTGTAAAACTTTTAAAAAAAGAACCTGCTCTGATACTAATTATTAAGCATGAAATATACTGAGAGGTGGGGGTGAATCAGTATATTATATATTTTTTACTTAATTTGATTTCTTTTCTTTAACCACTTAATCACACATTCAATATATGCAATAAAACTAAAATAATAACATACAACATGAGAGAGAGAGAGAGAGAGAGAGAGAGAGAGAGAGAGAGACCAAATTTTTATGTAAAAACCCAAAGTAGGAAAAACTGCAAAGAAAAATCTCAAGTATATGAATGAGAACCAACTCAAATTATAAATTTCATAAGCACCAACTTGTAAGAGCACCAATCCCATTCCCAAGCACCAACATAGCAACTATTTGTGAGCACCAACTCATAGGAGCACCAACCCCTTGCAAAGAGTTGTGATTACTAATCCACAAGAGCATCAACCCCTCTTGTGTATAAAATACAAAAATCTCTCAATGTTTCTTACTCAACAAATGATAGAACTCTAAATTATCTCCTACTTTTCTCTCTTCTAAAACAAATACAAACCATGTATTCTCTTGCATATTACAAATGGATTCTCAAGCCTTTATTTATAGCTTTCCAAATGACCTTTGGAACTCACCCTTTGTGACCATTAAATCCTCATGGAAAATGGTTCCAAAATTACATGACCCTTCGTATCCTTACATTTGAAAAGTCACATGGTGATCCTTCATAAGAAAATACATCTTTTCCTCTTTTGTTTTTATCTTGGTGACATTTTATATTCTTCAAAGTGTCATTTCATGGAAAAATGTGCCATACCCTCTTTTATCTTCACATGGTGACTCTTGGAATTCCTCAAGATGACTCTTCATGATAAAATGCATCTCATTTCTCTTATCTTTACCCCATGACTCTTTGACTTTTCCATGGGCCCTCTTTTGACTTATATGCAAACAAAAATATATTCATTAATATTAAATAAATATTAACAGACATTAGCCAAGATATGAATATTAAAAACACCATTAAAAGCTAGGGAGCCTTTATCACCAATAATAATAGACCTTTGACATCAATGACAATATTTCCAACAGTCATAAGTTATAGTAATGGGTCCTAAAATATAACTTTTAGCTAGTGAAGAGATAACTTCTTGAGATCCAACTAACATTCCTACATCTAGAACCCCAAAGTGTAAATCCATTTTTTAGATAACATATAGATAGGAAAATTAAACATTAGCCAATGACCATGATGTCCAAGTCCACCTGAAAGCACATTATCACTATTGTTCAGGAGTGCAAAAACATTGATAACAAATGTTAAGTTATGTTCACATTATTAAGTTTGTAACAATGCAAATATGGTTAGTTAAACAATATTATGTGAATAGGTTTTTTAATGGCATATTATTGTTATTTATAATAATAATAATAATAATATACAAGGTAATTTTATATAATATGTTGGTTATTTGTGTGAGATATTGTAGGGATCTCACTATCCTGAATATAGGAAACATATTTCCTACATAGCTTTGTAATATGTCGTATGTAATGAGTTGAAGAGTTTAATGAGAGTAATATAATATTATTATGTTTAAATCATTATTTATTTTATGTAATGTTTAACTCATTTATTATTGTGTAACTTTGATTTTTCCTAGTATTTGATATCAAAGCAGGGTATTTGTGATGGAAAATTAGACTCTAAGGGGCAGTTGTTTGTGTTTTGCACCTAGGATGAGAAAGGATTATTTTGTGTTAAAATTGTAGGCCATTAGAAAATATATTGTTTCATAGAATTTGATATTTATATGAAGTTTTCAAGTCTTTAATTACTTGGGTTTTCATGAATATCTTTCTTTTTTTGGGGTTGTCAGCCATTATTACTGAGTATTCCACCAAATACAAAGTGTAGAAAGACTTATATGATCAAAACCATAATAGTATTTTGTGTTGAATCCATTCATAATCCATCTATATCAACTAACGTATCATATTCAAAATTGTTTGCCTCATACATCTTGATCTATTAATTTTGCACTGCATCGATTCTAGTATCTATACTAACTATATTATTGTACGATACCTCATTCATACATGGTTAAAATAATAGATTATGCTTTGATTAATTTGAATACATGCAAAAAAAAAAATTCAACCATTGAAGAGATCAATCATCAAATACTTATTTTTCAATACTTCATGCAATCGAACATATCTATTTTAACCTATACATATCCATTCTTGTCATTGTTCACTGCATAGATGCATCAAAGAATCATTTCATGTCTACTTTTGAATTAAGCCATTCAAAAATTTAGAGATATGTTTTATGCCATAGAAGTCACCTCAACCCATGCATTGCCATATGAATACCTTCACCTTAGTCACCCTTGTATTCCCTTTTAGTAAGTCATCATACTTGTTAGTTTTTAGTCACACTATAATTAGAAATAGTGTTTTTGGTATTAGTTTTAATTTCATGGCATTAGGTTAAAGTGAGTCTTAATAGGTTATTTTTAAAATTCATTAATTTATTTGTTAGCCAATTTTAGTGTTTAATTTTATTTTTATAAATTTAATATGTAATTGGATTTTTCATGATTATCAAAAAAAAAAAAAAAATGTTTTCAGGGTCTATTATCAAAATAAAAAATGAATTTAGAGTTAAAATTCAAGTGTTGAGACTCATTTTTATGTCTCTAAAAGAGTCAAAAAGTCATTATTTTCATTTCATCATATTATCGAAACAAAAAATGAGTAAAGATTCATTTCATATTTTAAGTTGTTATGTCAAAATTCCTACATCATATAAAGTCAAAATTGTAAAAATAAAAAACAAATTACCTCATGAATGCATTTTCACTTGTATCTGATGTCCAAATTATGGGGGGGGCGGGGCGGGGGGGGGGGGGGGGGGGGGGGTGGGTTCTAATTTCTATCGAAATAACAAATATAAAACCTAACAGATCCATCAGAGCACATGTTAAATCTATTGGCTAAGTAAGCATATTCACATAATGGAGGATAAAAGAAATAGAGGTAGGAGGATTTATATGCCTCTCATTATAGATACCTAAATCTGGCCATTGATAACCTTCCAACCAGGCTTTTAACCAATTTCTACTAAAATGCACAATTTGGCCTAAAAACACTACAAAAAGATTTGAAATTGATGTATTCAAGTGCCAATTTTGGCCAAGGTATCCCTAAATGGGGTAATGGATTTTATGGGCCAACTAACTTTGAGCAGATTATTTCGAGTCAAAATGCCAATTTTGCACTTGAGTGCCCTAGATTGCTCTTTTCTATCAAAAATCTTACACAAAATAAGTACCTTTTTTATTTGGTGTTGACAACATCCTAAATAGGATGGCAAATCCAATGCATTTGACATCACATCCTAATTTCAATCCAACCAGATTTTAGGCCAATAATAGGACATTCTGACCAATTTGATTAATTTGTACATAAAGAGCTAAGGTTTGCACCAAATTGCCTAATCATACTTAAGGCTAACTAAATCAAATCAAGAACTTAAGTTAATTTTCCATAGAGATTTTTGAATATTTGTTTTTGGAAATGAATATTGAATATTTACATCATCAAAGTAACATCATTTCTTGGGAAGACATCCTTAGGCCAAGCCAAAGCTAAACGTGCCAAGAGGAGATGAAGGTAGCCACACTTCATTGATGCAGACTTCATGAGCACAAAGCTAAGTAAGCCATTATAACAACCATTTTGGAACATCCAAGGAAGGTGAAGGAAGGTCTTTCTTTTATGTTTTAGTTATATTTCCATTTTATTTTGTTAACTAATCTCTCCCTAGTAACTAGGTCTAGAGATGTTATGCTAGTGTGTTTATCTCATTTTTTTCATTTTAGGAATAAAACAATACTAACCATCCTCTATTGAGTCAAATTAATAGTTCACATAATGGTATACCTGGTGGGACCCTAGCCTCATAAATTTGGTCATAAGGCTCCTACAAGAAAACTACTAACTTTTGTCAAGCAGAATCTTAGAGTGGGAGGCCCAAAAGAGCAAAAAATTTGAGTAAAACACATTTTTATAAAAGTCACAGGTTTGTCCTAACACAGTCATGGGTTTGTCACTGCAAGTTATGATATTGTGTTTTAACTATTTATTTTCTTAATGTTTGTCTTTATTTTCATGTCTAGTAGTGATATTGCAATCCCATTACTCGTAAGTAGTGATATTACAATCCCATTATTTGTCCAGTAGCAATATTGTAATCTTGCTACTCAAAATTAGTGATATTGCAATCCTACTACTTGCTAGTAGCAATTTTGCAATCTCACCACTAAATTAGTGGAAATATTGCATTATGAGTCATGGTATTGTAGTGTGCAGAATAACCCATTTTTTGGATCTTGGTTTGGGGTCATCTAGACTCTGTTTTTGACAAATTTTTTATTTTTTTAAAACTATGTGTTTTCTTCCAAATTTTTTGAGTATGCAATTAGTTTCACTTAAAGTTTTATAATTTTTCACAAACCTATTTTTAATTAGAGTAGTGGGATTGTCAACCCAACTCATGGGATTGTGACCCCAAGTAGTAGGATTGTGACCCTGAGTAGCAGGATTATGACCTCGAGTAGTGTGATTGTCAACCTGAATGGTGGGATTGTTAGCCTAAGTAATGATATTGTGTTCCCTTCTTAATCTAACTTGAATAGTGATATTTCATGTTTGACTCATGGTTTTGTAGGGTTACGGGATTGCTCTATGGAGTAGCAGGATTGCACTGTGTGAACTTGAGACTTCATTTTCCCAAGTTAATTATTTCAAAATTAAAATAGCTTCAAAGCTAAGGGACATACTAATTTTTTCATTGCAGGACCAATCCACAAATTTTCTAAAGCATGCTTTTTAGACTTCTTTAGATGTTTAAAATAAATTTAAAATATTTCTTTTGGTGTGTATGAAAACTTTTTAGGGTGATTTATTAATCAAATTTCATGATTTTCATTCAAAGTTCACAATTTAAGGCAAAAGGCCAAGAATAACATCACCAAAATTTATTTTAGTGCTTAAAATTGGACTCATTTGTCAATTTTGTCTTCAATAGTTGTTTAAACTTAGAATTTGATTGACAAAAAGAAGGACGTCGCATGTATGCTCTTCCATCCATCCCCTTTACGGAACTTTTAAAATCAAACACATTATCCTTATTGCAAACATTCCTATTCTAAAGCATATAAATAATGTCATCTAAATCAATCCCTAAAAACTCATAATAGTTTGGATGATATTGAAAATGACCCTAAAGTCTTTCTATTAGTCATTTATTTTGATGAAAACTTGGCTTGTGAAGTGGAATTCATTACCTCCTACAATTTCTTTAGGGAAGCCTTGACCTAGGGCTTCATCTCCCAACACTAACTTTAACCACTCCCAATAGGATTGGAAGTTTGATTGGTTAAACCACCTTCTAGTGGTAGAGTTACACATGGGACGTATCTGCACTTTGGACATCGCACTACACTGAGCAAGTGATGGATGTAGTGGTTACAAAAAGGGTAAGACATTTTTACAATAAGACAAGTTCTGCAAACACATAAATATGTGCTTTTATTTTGTATCATGATGTTCAAGTCATTATTTAATTGATCCCCCTAGAAACATTTAAAAACTTATAGTTTTTATCAAATCCTCACTTGTCGTAAAAGTGTCGTTGGTGCAAGGTGCGCCTCAAGGTTCATGTCACATTACAATCATTTTGAGAGAAGGGGGTGTAAGAACCCTACTATATAATGCACATTTTACTTTTGGATGAACAATTAAAATCATCTCAAATGATGTATATTAATGGATTCCAACAAAACCAAGCAACCTTGCCAGTTTAGGACTTAAGAGCGATTAACTAGTTAGTTTTATCTTAGATTAAAGTCTTATTTGGAGTCAAAACTTAGATTGAAAGAATGATACAAATGAAAACACATAGTCCTTATTTTACTTTGAACAAAGAGGTGTTATGCTGCCCATGTGAATCATTAATTTGCCTTGTTCAAAGTTCATCCAAACTTGGAAGTCATATCATCCACTTTGGCGTAGTTATACTGCCCAATTGATTCTCGACTTATACCAAACATTTTTTAAGTCCATGTATAACTTAAATTCAAAATTGTACTTTCATAAGTTCATAGGGTTGATGTGTTAAGTGGGTTTTCCATTTTCACTAAACTTGAGCGAAGTTAGGTTCAATTTCCAATTTGGGTTTAAGGTCGTTTATGACTCATAATCATTATTACCACTTGATAGACTTAAGTTATTCTATGCTAAACACTTGAACTTTGAATCTATGCACCAGACATTTTTGTGTTACCATCCTATTTCCATCAAGATCATTTGAATACACACTTTTTTACCTTAGATATATTGTCAGAATTTTGAAGGTATGTATGTCATTTGAGTTAAAAAAGGTAGTGTTACATTGCCAAATTTGTGAGAAACCATATTTGTCTTAGATAATTATTGAAACAAACATTTTATCACGTTTTTTATGTAGTATAGCATTGTTACACTACCCAAAACATTTCAAACATTGTTTCATAGACCCTCTTACATAGAGTTCAAGTTTATACATATTTTTCAAAGCCAATTTGAGTATACCTTTGTAAATCTTTGTCTAGCACATATTTGTCTAGCCTATTTGTCAAAAGAAACAAGTTTTATACCATTATTTATGAGAAAACAAACTATCTGTAAAGTACATTTTGTTTCATACCTTATACCTATTTGATCGAGTTCATGTCCAAGAGTTAAATGCCTAGATTTTGTTAGAAGTGTCTCAAATCCATTATATTAACATATCATCTATTTCAAAGTCTATATTTTGACACCATTTAGCCAAGAGTCCTAGCACATGCCTTATTTGAGCCTAGATTTTGATGCTACATTTTGCCAAAAGACCTAGCAATGGTTTATTTCCTAGATTAGACTAATTTGAAACACTTCAACCTAGATTTTGGCATTTTGATTTTTGGGTCCATTTTACTTAATATTTTTTGTATAAGATGTGTAAATTTAGATACTTAATGTTAGCTTGTTTTATCATAAATCATTGCATGAACCTTTCCATCCTTTGGATGAATCTGGACCAAGTTTGAACATAATCTTTTAGATATTGTTTTTTTAGACTTTGTAGAACTCTCTTCCTTTTCTATCATAAAAAAATTCAATATCGATACCAATATGTATTCCTACACTCATAGTGGACTCATGTAGTATCTTAGGATTAGTAATGTGGTTGTACAAGAATAAATGGTGCAAGACCCCAACACAAATAATATTGCTTATGAGACAAATCCTTATCCATATTATAATACTTAAATAGGAACACAAAACCAAGATCCATTGGCTAACTATTTGGTTAATAAACCACCATATTTAGAATAGTCCCAAGAACAAATCACATAATACCTAGCTATGATACCCACATTTAAAGAACCAGTTCCTCAACAATCATACTCTACTAATATGGCTTCCATGTATGATCCATATTTGTTTGAGAATCAATTGTTGGAGAAAAAATACAAGATTTTGGTTAGATCCATATAATTAGGGGCTACGTTTTCAAAAGACTTCCCTCATGAAAGTTTACCAAGCCTAGTAAGAATGACTCACAATATATTGTATAGTCAACAAGCTTATTCTCAAAATCCTTTGACTCTAGTCCAAATGATGTATCAAGACTCTAATATGCCTAAAAAAGGAAATAAACTCGTAGAAAAAAACTTTAACCAAATGTAGATGGAATATCAAACCTACCTGAATCTAGTATGCAATTTCAATTAGATGACCATGGTGAGTAAACCTCTTATTGACCTAGTTCCTTCGACAAGATTTTTTGATAGAGTTAACTGGTCAAAACAATTAAAGTTTAAACCCATTCATGAAAAACACTTTGGTATACAATTTGTTGCATATGCCAATTATTGAATAAGTGTCTTCTGCTTCTATGCATAATAATGAGAAAAATACAGTGGACAATGTACAAGCAACGTCCAATCTAAATTGAAGTGGTATTAATACATAAATAACTATTCCAAAACATATGCCTTTAGTTAATACCACAAGTGGATCTACAAACCTAATAATGGGAGCTTCAGTACCTCAAACTCAACTAATTACTTCATCAAGCATGTAACTAATAAGATTAAGTAATAAACCAACAACCAATGTCATGCCTTAATAGTAGAATGGTGACAGATCTTATTCTTCCTCAATAGGTGATGAGTAGCATTCCACAACAACAAGCACAAATTAATATACCAATGTAGTAGAGGATAAACATATTTTGACCTCAACAAAGGGAAATTAATGTTCCACGTCATTAGTTAGTATAAAATGTACCTTTTTCTTTGCACACCAACATGCCAATTTTAAACCAAATGATGTTTAATCAATAACGTATTCATGTTGGTCAGTGACTGGTGCCAAATATCCAACATGTGTCCACTTCCCAAGTAGGATTCACACAACAAGTAGGTTCCAATGTTTTTCAAGTACCTACTAGTCAAAAATTACCTTTTGTTTAAAATGTGTCACTCATGCAAAAGTAAGGTCTTGGTTCACAAGTTCATAATCAAAAACAAGGTTTTATTAGTCAGTAGCATGTCCCTTTTTAACCATAATAGGAAAAATATAATTATATCCCTCCATCCCACCCAAAAAATCCTCAATAGACCTTCATAACCAAACCTAACTAGAATATTGCACCATAACATGTGCAGTTCTAATAAATAAACCCTAATCTATGTATGCATATTCTGGGTTCATTTCCCAACCAAAATAACATACCCCAAAAAATATATCCATTATACCCCAATCAAAGTGTTCTACTCGTGACTGCTCAACCATCTACTCAGGCTAATGTTCCCCTTCAAACCAATGTTCCCTCCAGTTTCCTATCCCAAGAGTTACAACAAATGAAGGATGCAATTTCTACCATCCAAATTGGGAAATAGAATAAATTTTTTAATTTGGATGACATATGTTCTTATCCATTTAACTTGGATTATTTGTAGATACCATTTACTCCAAGATATGAACCACCAAAATTTGACAAATACAAAGGGAAAGGTGACCCCAAAGCCCATTTAATTGAATTATTTATCACCTTTCAGCCAGTGGCATATAGCGATATTTACCTTTTATTATTGTTTCTAAGGAGCTTTATTGGACAAGCCTTGAAGTGATTCTTGAAGTAGCCTAAAAATTTAGTAACAAATTTTGATAAACTTTCAAAAAAGTTTGTGTAACACTTTTCCTACAATCTCAAACATGAGATTTTATTGGTTAACTTAACACAAGCAAAGAAAAAATCTAGTGAGAGTTTTATGAGTTATATGTAGTGATGAAGAACCCTTGCAATTTTATTCACCCATAGTTTACTAGATAAAAAATTAGATGTTGAGTTTACTAAAAATTGCATAGTGAGATTACTTATCATCTAGAACTACAATGTGTGTATACTTTCAAAGAGATCATCAATAAAGGCTTGTTGATTGAATGAGACCTTATTAATAAATGGATCATCAATCTTAATTTAACAAATAAAAATCAAGGTACCAATTAGGGAAATGGCCAAAACTAACATCCAATCCAAGTGTAAGCATCACAACCAACACAGACCAATAACCAAGATAGACCAAAGCAATTCAACTATAATAAGAATGTTGTGGAAAATAGAGTAATCAAGTCACATCATGTCCAAATAGTGCAAACATCATCTGCTTAACTTGTACCACCTTTTTAGCTTACTCTTACCTAACAACCTTTCCCACCAATCTCACAAGCACAACAACCAAGAATTGTATAACAAATGCCACAACCTTTGCCATTGTAAAACCCTCCTCTAAGGAGAACTGTGCCTATGCATCATGTTTTTAGTAAACTTGGAGAGCCTATTGAGTTGGTATATTACAAACTTTCTACTACTAATCTGATTAGTTGGCCTATACCAAATCATTATCCTCAAGGCATCCCTTATCTTGATTGATACCATGAAAATGAATTTTATGAATATCATCAAGTCAATGAGCATAATTTATGAAGATGTGTGCAAATCAAACATTTAATTGAAAATATGTTGGAGAATGGGGAGATCACATTTGATGGTGGTGCTTCCACCTCCAATCAGACTCTTATCATCTATCAAAACCCTTTTCCACAATATAACCAACAATAATAGCCATGGATGGTGCAACAACAAAATAAATAGTACCAAAATCAAAGGTCTAATCAACAAAACTAGTAAAACCAATAGAATCAATAACAAAACCAACCACATTAGAATAATAGATAAAACCAAGGTCAAAATGGTAACAACCAATAAACCTACCATGTAATTACACATGAATATAATAGAGTTTTAGGTCATATTGAAGGGGGTAGCATTAATACCATCTCCATTAATCCTAGGACAAATTTTAATCAATCTAGACCATTGCTAAATTACATGGATAATCCTTCTTTGACTTGGGACCGCACATAGGTGAACCAACAAATAGGGATTTCCACTTTTATACCTTATATTGATAACTTGTCCTTGCCTTGTGACCACATACAAGTCAACTAGCAATCAAGACTTGGCCTATTTGGTCCCACACCATCACCATCATTTGTTAGCAATCATGGTCATGTATACAATCTTTATTGTGTAATCACAACTCAGAGGTCAAATATTACCATCCCAGGCACACAACCATTTACCACTTTACCCATTGCCCAATCAGCCATTGAACCTCATAATAAGTCATTTACCATCGACCCATAAAATAAGTTTGATATCATGCAATAATTATAAAAGACACTAACCTAGATCTCTATTTTAAATTTGTTGTGAATGTCGACAATCCACAAGAACATTTTGAATGAGTTTTTAACCCAATCCACTATTGTTAGTGACATATCCCTTGATAAATTTCAAGTTTTGGTTGGACATCTAGCTCCAGCCTAATAAGTCACATTAAACCAAAGTGATATATCTTTCTTTGGTCCACTCTATAATAATACATTATACATAGAATTTTATATAAAGTGGCATAAAGTGAAATGTGTCCTTATAGACTATGGCTCAGACCTAAACATAGTGTATCTATATCTCATCAAGCTTCTTAGGTACATAATGGTAGATCTCTAACCATAAATGATAACTATCAAATCCTACAATAATTAGGAGAGAGAATCACAAGGCACCATTAGCCTATTAGTTATCATTGGGCCTTTAACCCATAATATACTTTGTCATGTGCTTGATCTTAAGTTATCATATAATATGCTTCTAGTTAGGCCTTAGTTACATGAGATTAATATAGTATCATCAATGTTGCACCAATGTATCAAGTTATCCCACTCACGGATGGAAGTAAATATTCTAGGAGATTTACACCCATATGAACACTGCAAACATCTCAAGGCCGAGTTTCAAAGCTAAATTACCAATACGACATGAATCCAAGTTCCAAGCTAGATAAAGGAAAGGCCATACTTATTGATTCTCTAGGGGATAATTACATAGATCCTAATACCTTGGATTCCATTTCTTGCATGCCACCTCTTGAAGATTATAATCATTAAATCATTTCAACTAATGGCCTAAGAGAATATTTAATGCATGATACCTTTCATATTGCCAATCTTCCTCAAAATACAAAAACTTTTAGAAGACCTAAAGTTACCTCACACATACATTGGCAACAAAAAAAAGGACTTGTCATATTTGTACCAGCATCTGGCCTAGAACTAGACCCTCTCAAGGGAAATGAATCATGGTTATACAATGACAACCAAGCTAATTATTATAAGAGTGAAAATTATCCTATTCCCAATAGGATCATGGAGAATCAAGAATGAATGAAGAGGCCTCAAACCAAATCAACAAGGAACCATTGAGATAATTTCCATGACCAAATACAAAATACCCTATGGAATTGGATTTAAACCACCTAGGGGTGACCCCACATATCCTATTTGTGTTCTATCACCAATGACTAGTGATGATGATGTCGATAGTGAAGTAGAGTCTGATCATAGCCTTATCTTTGATGACCTAGATAAGACTAAATTATTTGGTAATAATGTCATTTGTACCCTTACCCCAGTCATTCATCATAATGCATTGCCATCATACTATCCCCAACTAATAGATTAAGACCAACAAGAATCCATTTTACCAATTGATGAGTTTTAAAATGATGAGGCATTCTATGATTTTGTAAGCCTTAAAGACAACATTCCATTGGGAGATCATAAATCAAGATTCTCAATCATATTGGATCCTAAAGCCTATTTTGAAGAGCAAATGAACACCCTTAGCCAAAAAAAAACTAAATAAAGCATTGAGTTCCTAAAGTAAAAACCTCTTTGAGGTGATTTTTGACCAAGGAAAAAGTAAAGATAAAGTCTAGTCTAGTCGTGAAAACTTATTTCAAGCACCATTAGATGGGGTGTTCATTCTTCTTTGAATTTAGACTAGGAGACCACCAACGATGAACTTGCCTATGGTTCTGAGTTCAATTTTGAGAAATAACAAGTGTTTGATCGAATTCTTCAAGAATTTTTAACTTTTTTTCACATGGCTAGATCTCTCATTAGGGGACTCAGATTCATCATTCCTAAGAGAAGTCAAAGAGAAAGTCTTAACAGAGGAACCATATATCATTTAATAGTTCAAGTCTTTGCCTACTATCCTAAAAGATGAATCAACCCTTCTAGTCAAAGATATAATACAGATAAACATTAGGACTCCATCAAATCTAAAATAGATAAAATTAGGTGCATCCCTCACTGAGGAGTAACGTGAAGTCTTTACAGCTCTATTGATAAAATTTGAAGATATCTTTTCATGGGTTTATTTTGACATGCTAGGCTTTGACCCCACCTTATTTTTAAATCACTTTGTGGTAAATCTTGATGCCAAACCAATTAAGTAAAATTTACACAAGATGCATTCATGCATTGTTGTAATAGTAAATAAATATTTGAAAAAACTCTTATGAGAAGGATGTATTCGATCCATTGACTACTCAAAATGGATATCTAATATTGTACCTATTAGCAAAAAGCCTAAAGGAATCAAAATTTATACTAATTTTCAAGACAAATAAATCTTGACATAAGGATGCATTTCCATTGCCTAATATTGAAATGATTGTTGACTCCATAATGGGTTATGAGATGCTTTCACTCATGGATGAATTTTTGGGATATAACCAGATCAGAATAACACTGGAAGATCAACATAAAACAACATTCACCACTCCATGGGGAACATTATATTATCAGGTAATGTCATTTGGTCTTAAAAATGTAAGAGATACATATCAAAGATCCATGACCATCATATTCCATGATATGATGCATGATATTTTTAAAGATTATGTCGATGACATACTAGGTAAATAAAAAACTAGGGCCGACCATCCAACAGTGCTATGTAAGATATTTGAAAGATTGTGTGAGTATAAAGTCCAAAAAAACCCAAAGAAATGTGTATTTGGAGTAACATCTAGAAAATTACTTGGATTCATTATGTCTCAAAGAGGCATTAAAGTCGATCAATCCAAATTCCAAGCTATAACAAAGATGCCACCACCAACAAATTTGAAGTAGCTCCATAGTGTGCACGGTAAGATCTAATTAATCTAATGCTTCATATCTCAATTAGTAGACAAGTTTCATCTATTTACACATATTATGAATAATGGAGATGCATTCTATGAACTATGAATTTGACTCAAGAGAGGTGTTAGTATTGTGTTAGTCCTACAATGAAAAAAAATTAATAAAAATGCACTAACTAACATACATCTCTAGGCCTAGTTACTAGGGAGAGCTTAGTGAGGGAAAACCATTTGAAAACATAGCTAAAAATATAAATAAATGAGAAATATGGACACAAAACACTAATTTCTTACCAAATCCTTGATTTCTCCAAAAGGCTCCTTCTTTGGCTTGCTCGGATTGTGCTTCAAGGGATCTTCTTCAATGGGGTGTGGCTACCTTCATCTCCTCTTGGCACCTTTGGATTTGGTTTGGTTTTGTTTAATAATTGGACATTATAACACTAATTTTAATGGATCTTAGACTCAATTTGGCATAGTAACTTTGCATTATCCAAGCTTAAAATTTATGTGGCAAGGCCTCTTATTTATAGATTTTTGTGAATGGGTAGAATCAACCTAAACCATCCATCTCAGGATTGAGATGTGTGGCTAAGGATTAATCTAATTTTTTAATTAAAATTCATAAATAGGATCATAAATATTTGGGATATAGGATAAATTAAGAGGCATGGAGGGCATTGATTAGGCATGGGAGGCATGAATCTTGATATTTGTGATATTTATGGCCTAGGGATGTCTTCTCAAGAAATGATGTCACCTGATGATGTAGATATTTAATATTCATTTATAAAAATAAGTATTAAATTTTTTTCCATAGAATTTTTGATTAGGCTTTAATTTGGTTTAATTAGCTCTTAAGCATGATTAAGCACTTTGTGCATAAATTACTCAAATTGATCAAAATGCCTTATTATTGGTCCAAAATTTGACTAGATTAGATTAGAAGTCAATGTCAGATGCATTGGATTCATTATCCCATTTAGGATGTTATCAACCTCAAATAACAAAGGCACATGTCTCATGCAAGATATTTGACATAAAAGAGTAATCCAAAGCACCTAGGTGCAAAATTGGCATTTTGACTTGAAATGATTTGATCAAAGTTAGCTAGCCCATAAATTTCACTACCCCATTTAATGATACTTTGGCCAAAATAAACACTTTAATATATCAATTTCAACTTATATAATGTGTTTTAGTGTTTTTAGGCTAAATTGTGCATTTTAGTGGAAATTGGTCAAAAGCCTGGTTGGAGGTTATCAGTGGCCAAATTTAGGTGTCTATAGTTTGCCCCTATTTGAGGTGTTGTGAGCTATAAAGATAGTAATGTCTTCTCAAATAATGAAAAGGTCCTATATGCCTACAACTTCAATGATTATGAACTAACTTCATGATGCCCCCTCGAAGGAACAATCGACGTAAGTAGGTCAATAAACAATCTCTCAAAAAGAAAGAAATATGATGGGGTGACAACACAATGATTTTTGAAAAGTAGTCAAAATCACTGAGAATACAAGTGGGATGATGTACAATGGTTTGCCCAAAGGTGGTTATAAGAATTGTACATCGATAGTGGTAATGTGGTATGATAACACAATGATTTTCTCAAAGATGGTTATAATCATTGAGAAGATGGAGCTGCCCCAATTAGGCTAGACAAACAAGAGAATAACATGCCCCCGTATGGGTAGAAAAAGTAAAGTGGTGACAACAAAATGATTTGCCCAAAGGCAGTTATAATTATTGAGAAATGTAGGTGGGATGGTGTGCAATGATTTGCCCATAGGTGGCTATAATCATTGGTCCCTGATTATGGCAATCATGATTGATCTGTTGATTGATGATGTTAACTTAACACATGGGGTAATGATGAATTATAATAACCTATTAGTAGGGAGATGCTCATCCAAATTAATAAAGGTTAAAATTATTTCATGGTTAATTACTTTTTTTGGGATATGATTGGGATTGAATCTAGATGTTAATGTTAAAGATATGTTTATGCCACCATTGTTGAATAGACTTCTTGAAGATGAGGTTTATTGTAGTACATGTTGGTAGGCATCATGGTATAATATCATGAGGACTTGGCCAAAATATGCATAAAGACTAACTCCCATAATCCAATACTCAATAGAAAATAATACACCTATGATAGAAACCATGATGACAATGCAAACATATGAATATGGATAGATTTAAGTGTAAGTGTGGGCAAGGAATCATCCAATGAACACATAAATTTGATCAAGGCAATAGTGTTGAAAGTAAACAAATAGGTAGACAAACAAACAAAATAAGTAGAAACAAACAAACAAATAATGTAATAGAAACCATACGAATATTTCCCCTAAAGAATAGGTGACAACTTAACAAACAAACAAAATGGGGGAATAGAAGAAAAGGAAGAGGGTGGCTGAGCTATCTCTAGATGCACTAGGCAAGTGGACACTACCTACATAGTTCCATAGACATAATATCTAATAAAAAATTTAGTCCAAATATAGTTCTCCCAGGAAATGGGAAGAAAATGATAACTGATGAAAAAAATAGAATGGACATGAGAGAAGAATAAGAATGGTCTTGAAAAATGGCAAGTGTGTGGGAGAAAAAGGATAAAAAATATGGAGAAACTAAAAAACAAGTGATTGGTTTTTAACTTAGTAAAGGTTCCCAGAATCCTTAAGGCAAAGAAGTGGTCAGTGTTTTTTTGGTTTTTTCTAATGGTTTTACAAATGTTTTTGGAATTTTTAAAGTATCTCAACTCGATCAAGAATGACGAGACAATAAATGGTTCAAGCTCACAAAATGGTGAGAGTGTTTAAACTTAGGTTACTCACAAAATAGTGAAAATTTTAAAACTTAGGTTTCTCACAAAATGGCAAGAATTTTCAAACTTAGGTTGCTCACAAAATGATGAGAGCATTCAAACTTAGGTTGATCATAAAATAGCGAGAGCATTTAAACTTAGGTTGCTCATAAAATGGTGAGAGAGTTCAAACATAGGTTGCTCACAAGATAGTGAGAGCATGGTGGAAAGGGTGACTGAGTTGACCTCAACAAGTATCAAGTGCTACCTACATAGTCCCAGAGTAGGACCTGAAGTCACTTTAGTTCTACCCTTATAGCAGAGGAACCTGACTAGTGTAGCTATCAATTTAAACAAAATAGGTATAGTTGGTAAAAAGTAATAGTATGGAAAATAAAATGGAAATTTAGTACATCAATGCTTAATAAACAAATGTTTCTACTAGTTTTCCCATAGGCGGTTATAACTAGGACACAATGACATAGATCAATGGTACTAATTTTCCAAAAGGTGGTTATAATTAGTAACAAGATCAATGATAAGAAAGGAATAACAAGTGAAGGATGCAACTATCAAAACTTCTACCATATTGCTCCAAAATATAATCTCTATCTGAATTACTCAAAATAATTGATGAAACTAATCAGATTCTTTGGTGTTGAAAACTTGTAACCAATGGTGAAACCAAGGTCAAACAAGCTAGGTAGATAGGATTTAGAACATGTTTGGTTAATAAAATAGAATGGTAAAGTGGATGGAACTAAGAGGATAGATAAGAACAATATTTGTATAAAGAAGAATAGTGATAGAATGGCACAACTAAAATAGTCCTTATAGACAATACACCATAGCACTCAATCATAATACTGCTTGAGGTAAATAATATTCATTGACTTAGAAAGTTCATCTCCATCTGGTGTGGTGAGCTTGTATGCTCTTGATCCATAATCTAAAGTAATGATGAAAGGCCCTATCCAGTTTGGTTTGAATTTACATTTATTCCTCTTCTTGTCCATGGTTTTCTTTTGGTTTTATTTAAGAACAAGATCACCAAATGCAAATATTCTATACTTGACATACCAATTTTAGTGGCCTTTAAGTTAGATTTAATATTTCTAAAGATTGTTGAGTGCAGTTATGCATCTTTCATCAAGTAGGTCTATCTCCTACAAGTGAGTTATTTGATAGTCATGATCATCTAGGACATACTTGAAAGATATGCATAGTGAAGGTAACTCGACCTCAATGGGAAAGATGGCTTCAGTACCATAAACAAGTGCATATGGAGTGGCTCCTCTGGGTGTATAGTGAATGGTATGATATTCTCAAAGGGCATGGAATATTTGAAGGTAACAATCATGACTAGCATCATTGATAATCTTTTTGAGAATATTGATAATGGTTTTATTCGATGCTTCAGCCTGGAAATTACCTTGAGGGTAATATATTATATAAAAATGTTGTGTGATGTTATATTCAATACATATCTTGTTGACATCCTTGTTTTTGAATGATCTTTCATCATCAGATATAATGTCAGAAGGGATACCATATTGGAAAATGAAATGGTTAAAGATGAACATGGAAATTTGCTCTCTAGTCACATAAATGAGGGGTATAGCTTTAACCCACTTAGTGAAATACTCAATGGCGGTAAGGATATGTTTATGGCCATCAGATGAAGTGGGGTTGATCTTCCCAATGAGGTCAAGTCCCCATGTATCAAATGGTGATGGTGTCAACATTGGTTTTAGATTTTGGGCTAGGGCATGAATCAAATTAGCATGTTGTTAACATTTTTCACACTTCTTTACATATGTAGTTGCATCTGCATCTATCATGGGCCAATAATAACCAATACATAAGATATTTTTGGATAGGACTACCCTATTATAATTAGATCCACATACCTCTTCATGAACTTCTCTTAATGCTAGTGTGTACTTTGTTGAAGATAAACAATGAAGAAGAGTTCCATCAAAACTACAATGGTAAAGGGTGGATCCAAGTAGTGTATAATGAGTGGAGTGATGAATAAAATCTTTGATTTATTTTTGAGATAGGTTAGGTGGTATAAATTTTTTATGAATTTAGTTGTAAGGGTTTGAGTACCAGATAGAATTAGGACCAATATTATCACAAATCATTACAATAATTGAAGGTTCATGAGTTGGTGTGAACAAATTCTCAATAAGGAATTGATATTCTCTAGCTTTGTCTATGTGTCAAATCAGAGAGACAATAGTAGCTATGGCATCTATAGTTCTATTAATATCTCTTGGTATATGCTCAAATTGGATATTTGTAATTTATTGTTTTAGGGTATTGAACATAGCCTTATATGGAACAAACTTGTCATCTTTGGTTTGGAAATGATGTGTGACCTGATTGATGATTAACTGAGAATCACCATAAACTTGGAGATGAGATATGTTCTAGTGTAATGCATGTCTAAGTCGTATGACAAGTGCTTCATACTTGGCCATGTTGTTTGTAAAGGAAAACTGATTCAGAATGATTTAGGGATTAGATCCCCCTATGGTGTAATAAATAAGAGGCTTGTCCCCAATCTATGTGTAGTAAATGAACCATCAAAATATAACTTATAGTACTTCTCAATATGTGTGTTAATGATGGTAATTATGTATTCATCATGAAATTAAAATGTGAGGGGCTTTGTGTCTATTAGGGGTGCTTCAGTGAGTTGATTTTCAAGGACCTATCCCTTGATTACCTTCTAATTGACATACTCTATGTCAAACTCACTAAGAAACATGATCCATTTGGCCATTCTACCTTGAATATATATTTTAGATGATAGATACATGAGTTGATCTACTTTTGAAATGACCATGGTCTTATTGTTCAACATATAATGACATAATTTTTGAGCTGTGAAGACCATAGCTAAACAAGATTTTTCAATAGGTGCATAGTTGTGTTCATATGTGACCAAGGTATGGCTTAAGTAGTATACTACACTCTCTTTTCCATTGTTATCATGTTGAGCCAAAAGTGCCTCCAGGGTATTATCGATAGCTGATAGATACAACAAGAATGGATTTCTCAACATAGGAGGTAACAAAATAGGTGGATTAGTGAGATAGTCCTTGAGTTGTTAAAAATCTATTTGGAAATGATCATCCCAGTGAAATGAAACTCCCTTATTTAAAAGATGTGTAAATGGATGACAATTGTCTGCTAACTAAGAGATGAAGCATCATATTGACTAGATCTTGCCTTGCAAACTATGGAGTTGCTTCAAGGCATCATCTTGATTATAGCATGAACTTTGGCCAGATCAACTTCAATGCTTCTATGAGACATGATGAAGCCAATAATTTTCCTAAGGTTATGCCAAACACACATTTATTTGGATTTAGTCTGATGTTGTCCTCTTGCATTCTTTCAAATATCCTGCGTAGCACTGCTGGATGGTTGGCCTTGGTCTTTGATTTTCGTAATATGTCATCGACATAATATTCAATAATATCATGCATCATATCATGTATTATGATAGTCATGGACCTTTAATAAGTATCTCTATAATTACTAATACCAAATGACATTACCTGATAACAAAATGTTCCCCATGGAGTGGTGAATGTTATTTTATGTTAGTCTTTTGGTGCTATTCTGATCTGATTATATCTTAAAAATCCATCTATGAGTGAAAGCATTTCATAACCTATTGTGGAGTTGATGATCATGTCAATATTAGGTAATGGAAAGTCATCCTAAAGGAAACCTTTGTTGATGTGTTGAAAATTAGTACATATTATGATTCCTTCATGCTTTTTTCTAATAGGGACAACATTAGATATCCATTCTTAGTAGTCAATAGATCATATACATCTTGCTTCTAAGATTTTTTCAAACTCTTTATTTACCAAGACAATAATGTGAGGATGAATCTTATGTAGCTTTTGTTTCATGGGTTTGGCATTAGGATTGATGACAAGGTGGTGCAGAACCAAGATGGGGTCCAAACCTGGCATGTCAGAATAAGCCCATGCAAAGATATCTACAAATTATCTTAGAAAAGTTATAAAGACTTCATATTACTCCTCAGTAAAGGACATGATTAATTTTATCCATTGTAGGTCTGATGGAGTCCTGATGTTTACCTCTATTGTATCTTCGACTATAAGGGTCAAACCATCTTCTAGGATAGTAAGCAAAGACTTGAAGTGTTAGACTATACCAAAGTCCTCTATTAGGATTTGCTATTCAACTTGTCCTAGGCATGATGAATATGAGTCCCCTAATGAGAGATTTGGCCATGTGACAAAAATAGTTAGAAAATTTTGAAGAATTTTATCAAACACTTGTTAAAAATTGAACTCAAATTCATAAGCAAGTTCATCATTGGTGGGCTCCTGGTCTAAATTAGAATAAGAATGAACATCCCCATCTAATGGTGCTTGAAATAGGTTTTCACCACTAGAATGGCCTTTATCTTTACTTTTTACCTTGTCAAAAAGTGCCTCAAAGAGGTTTTCAATTGGGGACTTCAATGTTTTATTTATTTACTTTTGGCTAAGGGTGTTCACCCGCTCTCCAAAATAGGCTTTAGGATCCAATGTGATTTAGAATCATGATTTCTACCAATGAAATGTTGTCTCTAAGGCCTAAAAAATCATAGAATGCCTCATCATTCTAAAACTCATCAATCGGTAAATTGGATTCTTATTGGTCCCAATCTATCAGTTGGGGATAGTATAAATTGGATTCTTAATGCCAATGGGTTAGTATGAATGACCAACATAAGGGTATAAATTGAATGAGAGGTAAACAAGTTGGTTTTGGCTAGGTCATCAAAGATGAGGCTATGATGGGTCTTTGTTTCACTATCGGCATCATCATCACTAGTTATTGGTGATGTAACTTGAATAAGCTATGTGGGATCACCCCTAGGCAGTTTAAACCCAAGTCCATAGGGTCTTTCATACTTGGTCATAGAAATTGGCTCCAATGTTCCTTGTTGTTTGGTCTAAGGCCTCATCCTTCATAGTCTTGTCTATTTATGATCCTAATGGGAATAGGATATTTTTTAATTTTATAAAAATCAGCTTGGTTGTCATTATACAACCATGATTCATCCCCTTCACGAGGGTCTGGTTTTACGCTAGATGCTGGTACAAACATGATAGGTCCCTTATCTTTGTTATTTTGTTGCCAATGCATGTGTGGGGTAATTTTAGGTTACCCAAAGGTCTTTAGATTTTGAGGAAGATTGGAAATATGGAAGGTATCATGGGTCACATATTCCTTTGGGCCATTTTTTGAAATAGTTAGAAGCTTCAGGAGGTGGTATGTGGGAAAGGGAATCCAAGGTATTGGGATCTATGCAATTATCCTATGGAGGATCAATAAGTATGGCCTTTCCTTTATCCTACTTGAAACTTAGATTCATGCCATATTGGTAATTTTAACTTTGAAACTTGGCCTCAAGGTGCTTTCAGTGCTCATATGGGTGCAAATCTCTTGGAATATTTACTTCTATCCTTGAGTGAGAGAACTTTATACATTGGTGTAGCATTAATAGGACTGCATGAATCTCATGTAACCAAGGCCTTCCCAGAAGCATATTATATGATAACTCAAGACCAATCACATGGCAAAGTGTATCATGGGTCAAAGGCCCAATGATAATTGGTAAGCTAATGGTGCCCTATGATTCTCTTTCCTAATTATCATAGGCTTTGATAGTTATCATTTATGGCTGGAGATATACCATTGTGTACCCAAGAAGCTTAATGAGCTTTAGAGACACTATGTTGAGGCTTAATCCATTATCTATAAGGACACATTTCACTTTATTCTACTTTATATAAACTTCTATCTACAATGGATTATTATGGAGCAGGCCAAGGGAAGACATCATTTTGGTTGAATGTGACTTGTTGGGTTAGAGCTAGGTGTCCAACCAACGCTTGAAATTTATCAGGGGATATGTCACTAGTAATAGTGGATTGGGTTAAAAAATCATTCAAAATGTTATTATGGATTGTTGACATTTGCAACAAATCTAAAATAGAGATTTATGTTAGTGTCTTATGTAATTGTTCCATAATATCAAACTTCTTGTCTTGGTCAATGGTGAATGGTTTATTCTGAGGCTAAATAGTTGGTTGGCTAATAGGCAAAGTGGTAGATGGTTGTGGGCTTGGGATAGTAATATTTGACCTTCAAGTTGTGATTACACAATTAGTATTAGATGTTGGACCATGATTGGTAATAAATGTTGGAAATGGTGTGGGACTAGATAGGATAAGTCTTAGTTGCTAGTGCACTTGTATGTGGTCACATGGTAAGGGTAAGTTATCGATATAAGTTCTAAAAGTGGAAGTAATGATTTTTTGGTTCACTTGTGTGTTGTCCCAGGTCAAAGAAGGATTATCCATGTAATTTGGTGGAGTGGTATCGTTTAGTAATGGTTTAGATTGGTTAGTGCTCGATTTAGGATTAATGGAGATGGTATTAATCTACCCCTTATAATATGACCCATAACCCTATTGTATTCATGTGAAACCACATGGTAGGTTTTTTGGTTATTACTATTTTGACCTTGGTTTTGTCCATTATTTTGATGTTTTAGGCTTTATTTTTGATTTTGTTGGTTTAACCTTTGATTTTGATACTATTGATTTTGTTGTTGCACCAGTTGATATTGTTATTGCTAATTAATATGTTGTTGGTGTGTGTTATGTTGGGGAAAGGGGTTTTAATAAATCCCAAGAGTTTTATTAGAGGTGTAAGTACCATTATCTAATATTATCTCCCTATTCTCCAACATATTCTCAATCAAATGCTTGATTTGCACACATCTTCATAGATTATGCTCGTTGACTTGATGATATTCATAGAATTCATTTTCATGGTAACAATTAGGATAAGAAATGACTTGTGGATAATTCTTTGGTATATGCCACCTAATTAGATTATCAGTGTTAAGTTTGTTAAATACAAACTCAATAGACTCTCTTAGGTCACTAAAGACATGATGTGTATGCAAGGTTATTGTATTTGTTGCATATGTCTCAGTTGTTATGTTTGTGGCATTGGTTGGAGAGGTTGTTGTGTAGGAGTAAGTTAAAAAGGTGGTGTAGATGATGTTTTCACTATTTGGACATGAAGTGACTTAGTTACTTTATTTCCCTAAACATTCTTATTGCAGTTGAATTGCTTTGGTCTATCTTGGTTATTGACCTATGCTGGTTGTGATGCTTGTGCTTGGATTGGATGTTGGTTTTGACCACTTACCTAATTGTTACCTTGATTTTGATTAGTTGAATTAAGCTTGATGATCACTTTATTAATAAGGTATTGCTCAATCAACAAGCCTTTGCCAATGATATCCTTAAAAGTATGTGCACACTATAGTTCTAGATGATAAACTATCTTACTATGAAATTTTTAAATAAGCATAATGACTAATTATTTATCTAGTAAACTATGGGTGAATTAGCTTGTAAGAGATCTCCATTGCTATAGGTAATTTACAACACTCTCACCGACTTTTGTTTTGCTTGTGTCAAGTCAACCAATGAAATCTCATGTTCGAGATTATAAGAAAAGTAATGCACAAACTTATCAAAAATATCATCAAAATTTATTACTAAATTCTTAGGAAAATTTAAAAACCACTCCAAGGCTTGTCTAGCCAAGTTCCTTGGAAAAAACAACAAAAGGTATATATTATTATATGCCACTGGTTGACATGCGATAAAGAATTTGGTTAAATGAGCCTTAGGGTCACCTTTCCCTTTGTATTTATTGAATTTAAATGGTTCATATCCTAGAATAAATGGTATCTTTAAGTAATCCATGTTGAATGGATAAGAACACACATCATCCAACTTAAACTTTTTAGTTTGTTTCCTAGCTTGAATGGCAACAATTACATCTTTCATCTATTATAATTATTGGGCTAGGAAACTGGAGGGAACATTGGTTTGAGGGAGAAAATTGGTGTGGGTAGATGGTTGAGAGGTCATAAGAGGGATACTTTGACTGGGGTATGATGGAGATATTTGTTGGGGTATGTTGGTTTGGTTGGGAAATGGACTAGGAATATGCATACATAGATTAAGATGTACTTGAGATTGTACATATGGCTATATGATATTCTAGTTTGGGTTGTCTATGAAGGTTTGACCTGGAGGATTTTGTGATTAGTATGGATGGATATAACTATATTTTTCCTGATGTGGTTGAAAATGGATATGCTACCAACTAATCAAACCTTGATTTTGAGTGGGAACCTGTGAACCAAGACCCTGTCTCTGAAATTGTGGCATATTTTGAACCAATTTTTGCCTAGTAGGTATTTGAGAAACATGGGAGCATCTTTGCTACATGAATACTTATTGATAAGTGAATTCATGTTAAATATTTATTGCCTATTAATGACTAGTATTTACATGTTGTTGGCTAGTAATCATTTAGTTTTTGATTGGTACACTAGTCTGTGACTGAAGAGGTATGTTTGTCACTACCTGATGAGGTGAAATGTTAGTTGCCCCCTGTTGAGATATATTCAGCCTCTATTGCATGGTACACTAGATTGTGCCTATTGTTGTGGAATAATACTCATTACTTGTTGAGGGGGAGTAATATTCATCACATTATATTATTGAGGCGTGACATTGGTTGTTGGTTGACTACCTAATCTTGTTGGTTGTGCACTTGATGAAGCAACTGGTTGAGGTTTGGAAGTAGATGGTGAAGGTTGGGGTGTAGAATATCCTATTTATTGATATGATGATCCACTCATGGTATTAACTAAAAGCACATGTTTTAAACTAGTTGTTTGTGTATTAGTACCATTTTGATTTGGATTGGATGTTGCTTGCACATTGTTCACTATATTTTGCTCAATATTCTACATAAAAGTAGAAGACACTTCTTCAATAATGGGAATATACAACAAGTTGTCTACCAAAGTATTTTGCATGAATGGGTTTGAAATATAATTGTCTTGACCAATTAACTCTATCAAAAATCCATTTTGAGGAACTAAGTCAATAAGAGGTTTGATCACCATGGCCATATGATTGAAATTGCATGCTAAATTCATGTAGGTGTGGTATACCATCTACATTTGGTTAAAGTGGTCTTCCATGAGGTTTTTTCCTTTGTTAGGCATATTAGGGTCTTGATATGTTGTTTATACTAGATCCAGAGGATTGCTATAATAATCCCGTTGACCATAAATTATGTTGTGGGGCATTCTTACTAGGCTTGGTAAATTCTCATGAACAAGTCTGCTGGAAACTTGGCCCCTACCTCTATGGATCAAACCAAAATCTCATCTTTGTTCTCTAACAAATGATACTCAAATAAAAATGGATCATATGTGGAAGGCATATTAGCATAGCATGATTATTGAAGAACTAGTTCATCAGCTATGGGTATTTTAGCTAGGTATTATGCCATTTGTTCATGGTCTTGTTCTGAATAAGGTGGTGTATTAACCAAATAAGTAGGCAATAAATCTTGGATTTGTGCCCCTAATTGAGTATTATAAGAGGGATAAGGGTCCATCTCATAAGAAATATTATCTATGTAGGGGTCTTGCATGATTTCTTCCTATGTAACCACATTACTAATCCCTAGATTATACATGAGTCCACTATGAGTGTAGGAGTACATTTTGGGATCCATTGTGAATGCTTCATGAAAAAGGGAGGTTTTCAAACTCTAAAATGACACTATCTAAAAAGATGATGTTTAAACTTAGTCTAGATTCATCAAAAGGATCAAAAGGTTTATGTAAATATTTATGATAACACAAGCTAACATTAAGTATCTAATGTTACACATATTACACAAAAAAATTAAGTAAATGAACCAAAAAACAAATTCCAAACACTAAGGTTGAAGTGTTTCAAATTAGTCTAATATAGGAAATAAATAGTTGCTAGGTATTTTTACCAAACATGACATCAAAATCTAGGCTCAAAAAATACATGCACTAAGACTCTTAGCCAAACGACATCGAAAGCTAGACTTTGAAATAGATGAAATTTTTAATCTAATGGATTTCAAACACTTCTAACAAACATTAGGCATTTGATTATTGGACATGGACTTGATCAAATAGGTATAAGGTGTGAAACAAAAGTCACTTTAAAGATAGTTTGTTTTCTCACAAATAATGGTATAAAACTTGGTTCTTATGATAAATAAGCTAGACAAAAGTAAATAACATAATTGTGATAGATAAAGGTTCACAAAGATACACTCGAATTGGTTTGAAAATGTAGGAACAAATTTGAACTCTATGTAAGAGGGCCTATGAAACAATATCTAAAATGTTTTGGGTAGCATAACAATGCTAGACTACTCAAAAGATGTGACAAAATGTTTTTTTCAAAAACTCTCTAAGGCAAAGATAGTTTCACACAAATTTGATAGCATAAAACTACCTTTCTTGACTCAAAATTTTGTAGTGCATAGACTCAAAGTGTAAGTATTTAGCACAAAATTATTTAAGTCTATCAAGTGGTGATAATGATCATGAGTCTTAAATGGCCTTGAACCCAAATTGGAAATTGAACCTAAGTTCCCTCAAGTTTAGTGAAAATGGTGAATCCACTTAACACATCAACCCTATGAACTTCTGAAGGTGCAATTTTGAATTTAGATTATAAATGAAAGACTTAAACAAACTTTGACAAAGGTCTATACTCAAATGGGTATCATAATTGTGCCAAAGTGGATGATATGACTCCAAGTTTTGATGAAATTTGAACAAGGCAAATTGATGATTCATGTGGGCAACATAACGCCTCTTTGTTAAAAGGAAAATGAGGACTATGTGTTTTGGTTTGTATCATTTGTTCACACTAAGTTTTGAACCTAAACAAAACTTTAATCTAGGATAAAATGAGCTAATTAATCGCTCTTAGATCCTAAACTGACAAGGTTTCTTGGTATTGTTGGAATCCATCAATATGTATTATTTGAGAAGATTTTAAGTGTTCATCCAAAAGTAAATGTGCATTATATAGTAGGTTTTTTACACCCCCCTTCTCTCAAATGATAGTATTGTGACATGGACCTTGAGGCACACCTTGCACCAAAAATACTTATGTAGCAAGTGAGGATTTATCTAAGATCTACAAGTTTATAAACGTCTCTAAGGGAATCATTGCACAATGACTTTTATGTTAAATGATGAAAAAGAAAAGCATAGATTTTGGGTCCATAGCACTTGGCTTATTACGAAAAGGTCTAGTCCTTTTTGCAACCACTATATCCTATTGTTATTTCAGTGTAGTGCGATGTCTAATTGTAAAAATTATGTCCCGTGTGCATTCCAACACTATAAGGGGGTTTAACCACTTAAACCTTCCAATCCTAGTGGGAAAAATTTGAAGTCAGTGATGGGAGGTGAAACCCTAGGTCAAAATTTCCCTAAAGAGCTCATAGTATGTAATGAAGTCCCACTCGCAAGCCAAGTTTACATTAAATTAAAAAACATAAGATAGAAAGACTTTAGGGTCATTTTCAAGGTCACCCAAACTATGACAATTTTCTAGAGAGTGTTTTAGATGACATTCTTTCTAAGCCTTAGACTAGGATTTTTGCAATAAGGATTGCGCTTTTGATTCCAAGGTTTCCCTAAAGGGGAAAAATTGAAGATCATACACATGGCATCCCTCTATTTTTCAAAAAAACTAGATCAAACAACTAATTGAATACAAAAATCTTAGAAAGGTGAGTTCATTTTTAAGCACCAAGTTGAAATATTGGGTGGTGTTCTTTTGACCCCTTGGCCTTAAGTTATAACTTTGAAAGCCTAACTTATCAAAAAATTCACTTAAGCAACTAAATGTTCCATTAAGAAAAAAATAAGATTCTTAATTCATTTTAAAAGCATGCCAAAGATTTATTAATAACATGTTTTATTAAATTCCAAGTCCGTTGGTTACCTGTCGACCCTTAAGACATCACCCCAAAAGCAAATGTGTTAAATTAGAAACATTTTAAAGAGATTTTAAAAATTTTGTGAAAAATATATGAAAATTGAAGATAAACTAATGTCAAATTCTATAAATTTGGAAAAAAAAAACATGGTTTTAAAAAATAAATCATGAAAAATGGAGTCTAAATGACCTCAAACTAAGCATTTTAAAATGGCAACTCTCGAGTCTATATTTTTAAAAAAACATAGTGATTGGTGATAGTTTACCTAACCATTGATGGTTTCACTTGACCATCGATGGTTGAAAATGAACATTGATGATTTACTTAACCGTCGGTGGTTCCTCTGACCGTTGACAGTTACCTGTGTAAACATGTGAAAATAAAATTTGGCAAAATAAAGGTATAAAATCACTTAGAGAGAGTTTTAAGCATCCAAATTGAAATTTTAAAGTTTCCTCATGCTCTCCTTCATACATGGGATGTGTTTGGTCCTACTGAGGATGCCATTATGTGAACTAAGAATTTGACTCAAGAGAGGTGTTAGTATTGTGTTAGTCCCAAAATGAAAAAATAAATTGATAAAAACACACAAACTAGCATACATCTCTAGGCCTAGTTACTAGGGGAGAGCTTAGTGAGGGAAAACCAATTGAAAACACAACTAAAATAGAAAAAAATGATAAATATGGACACAAAACACCAATTTATTACCAAATCCTTGATTACTCTAGAAGGTTCCTTCTTTGGCTTGCTCGAATTGTGCTTCAAGAGATCTTATTCAATGGGGTTTGGCTACCTTCATCTCCTCTTGGCACCTTTGTCTTTGTATTATCTTGGTTCAACAATCAGGCATTATAACACCCATTGTAAAGGCTCTTAGAATCAATTTGGCATGGTAACTTTGCATTAGCCAAGCTTAAAATTTATGAGTGCAAAGGGGTAGAATCAACCTGAATCATCCATCTCAAGATTGAGATACATGGCTAAAGATTAATTTAATTTTTTAATTAAAATTCATAAATAGTATTATCAATATTTGGGATAGAGGAGGAATTAAGCGTCATGCAGGGCATTGATGAGGCATGGGAGGCATGAATCCTGATATTTGTGGCATTTATGGCTTATGGATGTCTTCCCAAGAAATGATGTCACCTGATGATGTAGATATTCAATATTCATTTCTAAAAACAAGAATTAAACAAGTTTCCATGGAATTATTAATTAGGCTCTAATTTGGTTTAATTAGCTCTTAAGCATGATTCAACACTTTATGCACAAATTATTCAAATTGACCAGAATGCCCTGTTATTGGTCCAAAACTTAACTGGATTGGAATTGGAAGTCAATGTCAGATACATTAGATCCATTATCCCATTCAAGATATTACCAACACCAAATAAAAAAGTCACGTGTCTCGAGAGATATATTTGACATAAAAGAGTAATCTAGAGCACCCAGGTGCAAAATTAGCATTTTGACTTGAAATGATTTGATCAAAGTTATTTGGTCCATAAATTGCATTGCCCCATTTAATGATACTCTAGACAAAATAAGCACTTTAATATATCAATTTCAACTTATTTAATGTGTTTTAGTGTTTTTAGGCTAAATTATGCATTTTGGTGGAAATTGGTCAAAAGCCTAGTTGGAGGTTATCGGTGGCCAGATTTAGGTGTATACACATTCTATTGGTATAATCACTACCAAACAACTTTTCAACAACTCAAAGATTACCTAGAAAATTTGCTTGCCAGGAAAACCATTGTTGTTGTACCTATCAGCTATGAATAATGCCTTGGGGGCACTTCTAGCTTAACATGATGACAATGGAAAAGAGCATGCAGTATAATACTTAAGATATACATTAGTCACATATGAACACAACTATATGTCTATTAAAAAAGCCTATCCAGCCATGATATTCATAGCTTAGAAATTGTGACACTACATGTTAAATAATAAGACCATGGTAATTACAAAAATAGATCCACTCAAGTATCTACTATCTAAAATAGCTTTACAAGGCAAAATGACCAAGTGGATCATGCTTCTTAGTGATTTTGACATAGAGTATGTTAATTAAAATTCAATCAAGGGACATATCTTTCTAGATCAACTTGTTGAAGTACCCATTTCAATTATAAATCCACTCACATTTCAATTTCTCGATGAATCCAGAATGACCATCATTAACACACCTCTTGAAGAGTAGCAATAAAAGTTGTATTTTGATAGATCATTTATTGTACATGGATCAGGGGCAGGCCTCTTATTTATTACACCATAGAGGGATCTAATTCCTAAGTCTTTCAAAATCAATTTTCATTATACCAATAGCATGGCTGAGTGTGAATCACTTGTTGTAGGAATTTGATAGGCAATATAATGGAACATATCTAATTTCAAGGTTTATGGTGATTCTTAGTTAATTATCAATCAAGTCACAAACCATTTCTTGACTAAAGATGACAAGTTGGTTCCTTACAAAGCTATGGTTGACACTCTAAAATATAAAATTGCAAATATCCAATTTGAGCATATACCAAGGGATAGTAATAGAACTACAGATGCCATGACTACTATTGGCTCTCTGATTTGACATATGGACAAAGCTAGAGAGTATTAGTTCCTTATTGAGCATTTATTTGCACCAGCTCATGAACCTTCAACCATTGCAATGATTTGTGATATTTTTGGTCCTAATTCTATCTAGTATTCAAACCTTTATAATTATCTTCATGATCAAGTTATACCACCTATCCTATCCTAAAAATAAACCAAAGCCTTTATCCATCACTCTACTCATTATACTCTACTTGGATCAACCCTCTACCACCATAGTTTTGATGAAACTCTACTTCATTGTTTAACTTTGGTAGAATATACACTAGCATTATGAGAAGTACATGGAGTATTTAGATCCCACTCTAGTAGGGCAGTCTTATCCAAAAATCTCTTATGTACTAGTTATTATTGGCCCATAATAGATGTAGATGCAACTACATATGTAAAGAAGTGTGAAAAATGTTAATAGCATGCCAATCTAATTCATGCCCCTACCAAGACTCTAAAACCAATGTTGACACCATGGCCATTTGCTATATGGAGACTCGACCTCATTGGAAAAACCAATTTTATCTTTAGATAACCATAAACACATCCTTACCACCACCAAATATTTCACTAAGTGGGTTGAAGCTATACCCCTCACTTACATGACTAGAAAGCAAATTTCCAAGTTCATCTTCAACCATATCATCTACCATTATGGTATCCCCTCTGATATTATATATGATAATATAAGATCATTTAAGAACAAGGATGTAGACAAGCTATGTGCTTAATATAACATCACACAACCTTTCTCTATGACATATTACCCTCAAGGTAATGGTTAGGCAGAGGCATCCAACAAAATAATTGTTAACATTCTTAAAAAGATTGTTAATGATGTCAATCATGACTGGCACCTTCAGATATTTTATGCCCTTTGGGCATACTGTACCAGTCATAATACACCCATAGGAGCCACTCTATACTCACTTGTTTATGATACATAGGCCATTATTTCTATTGAGGTTGAGTCACCATCTCTATGCATCTCTTTCATGCATGTCCTAGATGATCATGACTATTGAGTAGATCACCTACAAGATCTAGACCTACTTGATGAAAAATACACAACTATGCTCAATAATCTTCAAGCATATCAGAATCAAATTAAAGGCTACTACAATCAATACATCAAGTATAGAACATTTGAACTTGGTGATCTTGTTTTTAAAGAAAACCAAAAGAATACCACGACTGAGAAGAAGTATAAAGGTAAATTTAAACCAAACTAGATAGGGCATTTCATCATTACTATAAATTATGGACTAGAAACATGCAAACTCACCATACCAGATGGAGATGAACTTATTGAGCTGATGAATATTATTCACCTCAAGTGTTACTATGCTTAAGCACTATGGTGTATAGGGACCATTTCAGTTGTGCCACTTTATCACTATTATTCTTTGTACAAATGTTATTCTTATCATTCCTCTTAACCTATTACTTATTTTTTTAACCATTCCATTGTATCAAAAAACCATTTTTGAATCCTATCTACTTAGCCCATTTGACCTTAGTTTTTCCATTGGTTGCACCTTTTTAACACCAATACATCTGATCAGTTTTAGCAATTTTTTTGAGAATTTTAGATAAAGATAATATTTTAGAGCAATATAATAGAAGGTTTTGGTGGTTGTATCCTTCATTTGTTATTCCTTTCTTATCACCAATATTCCTACTAATTATAACAACCTATGATCAAATTAGTACTGTTGATATATGTCGATGTCTCCTAGTTATAAATGCCTATGGGCAAACTAGGGGAAATATTTTTTTATTTATCTTTGATGTACCAACTTGCCATTTTCTATGCTATATTATGCCTTTATACCAATTGTGCCTATTTTGTTTGAATTTAATGCTACACTATTTAGATTCCTCCATTATAGGGTGAAACTGTAGTGACTTAAGGTCTTACTCTGGGACTATGTAGGTAGTGCTCGATACTTGTTAAGGTCAGCTCAATCACCCTTTCTAGCCATGCTCTCATCATTTTACAAGCAACCTAAGCCACACTTTCACCTTTTTGCTATTAACCTAAGCCACACTCTCACCATTTTTTGAGTAACATAAGTAATGATCTTGTTGTTTTAAGAATGACCTAAGCCACACTCTCACCATTTTACGAGCAACCTAAGCCACATTCTTGCCATTTTATGAATAACTTAAGATATGCTCTCACCATTTTATGAGCAAACTAATCCATGATCTCAATATTTTATGAGTAACCTAAGCCACGCTCTTGCCATTTTTCAAGATTGAACTATTTTTAGTATCTTATCATTTTCAATTGAGTTGAGATAATCCAAAATTTCAAAAACATTTGTAAAACCATTTAGTAAAAACCAAAAACATTGACCACTTTTTTGCCTTAACGATTCTGGGAACCCTTACTAAGTCACAAGTAAATCACTTATTCCTTAATTTTCCCATCCTTTTTGTCCTTTTATCCCATGAAATTTCCATTTAACAAGACCATTCCTATTATTTTATTGCATCCATTATGTTTTTCTCATCAGTTATCATTTCCTTCCCATTTCCTGGGAGAACTACATTTATCTTAAAGTTTTTGTTGGATATTATGTCCATGGAACTATGTAGGCAGCATTCACTTTCCTAGTGCATATGGAGATAGCTCGGCCACCCCCTTCCTTTTATTTTATTTCCCCATTCTATTAGTTTGTTGAGTTGTCACCTATTTTCTAGGGGCAATTTTTGTATGGCTTAAATTAATTTGTTTGTTTCTTTGTTGTTTTATTTGTGTGCCTATTTATTTTCTTTCTATACTATTGCCTTGATTTAGTCTATGTGCATTCATTAGGTGATTCTTTTCCTAGACTTACACTTGAATCCATCCATATTCATATGTTTACATTGTCATCATGGTTTTTATCATTGGTGCATTAATTTCTATTGACTATTGGACTTCAAGAGTCAGTCCTTATGCATATTTCAACTAAGTCCTCATGAAGTTATACCATGATGCCTACCAAAATGTGCTGCAACAAACCTCAAATTTAGGAAGTCTATTCAATAATGTCAGCATTGACATCTCTTTTCCATTGACATCTTGATTTAATCCCAATCATATTCCAAACATAGTAATTAACCACAAAAGAATTTCAACATTTATTTAGTTCAAACGAGCATCTCCCTACTAGAAGGTTATCCCAATTCATCTTTATCCTTTATATTATATAATCATCATCATCGACCAAATCATTCATGTTTGCCATAATTGAGGTCCAATGCTTATAACCACCTTTTGGCAAACCATTGCACATTGTCCCACCTGCATTTCTCAATGATTATAATTGCCTTTGGGAAAATCATTATGTTATCATCCCTTTATTTTTTATACCCATATAGGGGCATGTTGTTATCTTGTTTTTATTTTCTAACTAGGATATCTCCATCTTCTAAATGATTATAACTACCTTTGGGCAAATCATTGTGTTTTCATGCCACATTGCCACAATCAGGGTATAATGCTTATAACCACCTTTGGGAAAACCATTGTACACCATCCCACTTGCATTCTCAGTAATTTTAACTATTTTTTCAATATCATCATGTTCTCATTTCATCATTTTCATTTTTTTTCCCCTTATCTCCCTTTTTTCTTTTGAGGGACTGCTTGCCGACCTTTCCTTGTGTTAATTATTCCCTCAAGGGGGCATCACACAATTAGTTCATCATCATTATAATTATAGGTATACATGAAATTTTTATTTTTTGAGAATATGTTATTGTGATTATAGCTTAAAATTCCTTTCCAAATAGAGGAAAACTATTAAATTTGGCTATTGATAACCTTTAGCCAGGGTTTTGACTAATTTCTACCAAAAGGCACAATTTGGCCTAAAAACACTAAAACACTTTAAAAAGATTTGAAATATATATATTCAAGTGTTCATTTTTTCCAAGGTGTCCTAGATGGGGTAATTCATTCTATGGGATAGCTAACTTTGATCAGATCATTTCAAGTCAAAATGTCAATTTTGCACCTGGGTGCCCTGGATTACTCTTTTGTATCAAAACTCTTGTATAAAACATGTGCCTTTTTATTTGGTGTTGACAACATCCTAAATGGGATGGAAGATCTAATGCATCTTAAATTGCATCTTAATTCTAATCTAACCAAATTTTGAGCCAATAACAGGACATTCTAACCAATTTAATTAATTTGTGCACAAAGAGCCAAGGTTTGCAGTAAATTGCCTAATCATACTTAAGGATAATTACCAAATCAAGAATATAAGTTAATTTTATATGGATATTTTTTAATATTTGTTTTTGGAAATGAATATTTAATATCTACATCATCAAAGTGACATCATTTAATGGGAAGACATCCCTAGGCCATAAATGCCACAAAAAATAAGATTCATGCCTCCCATGCCTCATTAAGACCCTCCATTCCTAGTTAATGCCCCTCTATCCCAAATATTTATGAGCCTATTTATGAATTTTAATTGTATAATTGAATTTATCCTTAGCCACATATCTCCATCTTGAGATGGATGGTTCAAGTTGATTCTAGCCATTTATAAAAATCTATAAATAGAAGACCTTGCCTATTGAATTTTAAGCTCTCATATGACAAAGTTATAATGATGAATTGATTCCAAAGCTTCATGAAAATTAGTGTTATAATACCCAAATTGTTGAGCCAATCCAAACCAAATCCAAAGGTGCCAAGAGGAGATGAAGGTAGCCACACTTCATTGATGCAGACTTCATGAGCACAAAGCTAAGCAAGGCACTACAAAAAGCATTTTAGATCATCCAAGGAAGGTGAAGGAAGGTCTTTCTTTCATGTTTTAGTTGTATTTTCATTATTTTTTTTGTTAACTAAGCTCTCCCTAATAACTAGGCCTAAATATGTTATGATAGTGTGTTTATCTTATTTTGTTTTCATTTTGGGACTAAGATAATACTAACCATCATCTCTTGAGTCAAATTCTTAGTTCACACTTATTAGCCACTAGTGACAAAGCCACTTCTAATTTAGTGGCACATTTTATTTTAGTTGTGTGTTTGATTTCAATTATGTGTGAATAAGAATAAATGATATGTACATGTTCACATTTATAATAAGTGGACTAAAAATTCCTTAGTTATTTCTCCAAAAATGTGAGAGTAAAGAGAGCTAGTAACTATATTTCACATCATGATGTAGTTTTTGGTAAGCCACTTGTAAAACCATTTTTTTGGTTGTTAATAATCCACTTGAAGACCATGCCATTTCAGTTTTTCATAATCCATATGTAAAACCATAAACAAATTTTGTTGTTGTCATGAGAAAATCACCAAATCATGAGTACAAGTGTAGATATGGGATAGATATTTTCCCCATGTTCACATTAAGGGGGTGTAGACTATGGGTTAATAATATTCACAAAGAGGTGAATGTTAAGGTATGTTCATATTATTAAGTTTATAATAATGTAAATATTTTTAGTTAAATAATATTACGTTAATAGGTTTTTATGTGGTATATTATTTTTATGAATAATAACAATAATATAGGGGGTAGTTTGATATAGTCTATTGATTATTTGTGTGAGAGATTGTAGGGATTTCATTATCCCAAATATAAGAAACATATTTACTATATAGATTTATAATATGTCATATGTAATAATTTGAATAATTTAGTGATAGTAATAGAATATTATTGTGTTTAAATCATTCTTTGTTTTATGTGATGTTCAGCTCATCAATTATTGAGGAACTCTGATTTTTCTCAATAACAAATATTATCAAAGTTAAAGTTGTAGTTGGAGAACTCCATTTATGGTGATTTTTGGATTAAAAAACGGGGTTTAAAACATGTCCAAAAGGGTGGATAATTTATAGTACAAATTTATTGGCCTTCCATCATGCCTGATCGAAAAACCCACCACCCATTTCAGGCTTAAGAATGCCCTTACCAACATAAGAACAATATTGATTTTCATACTAACTTCAGACATGCATAAAATAAAAATTGTAAGTCATATGGATGAACCATAATATCCTTCTTATGCATGTTAAATCCCTATAATTTCACCCTAGATTAAGTCGGTAAAAATTTTGATAAAAAATTGTGGCACAAGTTGTAGTAATGGGTTTTAAAATACAACTTTTTAGTAATGAATAGATAACTTCTTGAACTCCACTTAGAATTTCTACCTCTGAGACCCCCAATTGAAAATACATCACTTAAATAACACACACACACACACACACACACACACACACACACACACACACACACACACACATGAAAATTACATGTGATCTAATGACCATAATGTCCAACTCCACCTAGAAGCATATTTTCACTATTGTTCAAGAGCACGGATGTTGGATGGTGGAGCCTAGTCTTATTATAATCCTTGATTCATGATAGGTGGTGTGGGGGGGAATTCCACCTAATATGGTCTCCATGGGGGGTTTGAGGGAAGTGCCCCTAAAACAAAATTTAGTTAAAAATACATTGTAAAATATTGTAATTTCATAGTAAATTTGGACCATTCACTATTAGGTTACATATCTAACGGTAAAAATTATGTTTATGTATTTTTTATCTTTATAAAACCCTCCTTTTGATATGAGGGTATTTTTATAATGGTGGCGCATTGTATGTGAGTGAAGAGGAGATTGCAGTGGATGTATTATAGGTTTTATCCCTTAATTTTATTGGATTGAATAAAGAGAAGAACTAGCTATTTATATGTGGATGTAGCCCATATTGGGTGAATCACATTAAATTTGTGTTTATCTTTTATTATGTTTTATAAATTTTAATTATATATTTATTTTTTTAGTATTTCTCTGTGTTCTGTATTCTTAACATCATAAACATTGACAATAAATATTTTCAAAGTTGAAACTACAATTAGAGAACTCTGTTTCCAATGCTTATTGGCTAAAAAATAGAAATAACAATTCATAAAAAGGGTAGGATAATGTATAATAATAGGTTCTTGGCCTCCCATCATGCATGGTCAACAAACCCACCACCTATTTCGGGCTCAAGAACGTTCTTCCCAACAAAATAAAAATGTAGATTTTTAGCCTAACTTTGGACATATATAAAATGAAAACTGTAAATTATATGGATGAAATGTAAGATTCATACTATACATGTTAAATAAATATGACTACACCTTAGATCAATTTGGTATAAAATTTGATCTAAATATGTGGTGTAAGTTATAGTAATATGTCTTAAAAGGCAACTTTTTGGTAGTGAAGAGACAACTTCTTGAGCTCCAACTGAAGTTTCTACCTCTGGGATCCCCAAGTGCAAATCCATTACTATGTACATATCTAAATAGGTATATTACATGTTATCTAGTGACCATAATTTCCAATTCCACCCAAAAGTGCATTTTCACTACTATTTAGGAGCATGGAAACATTGACAATAAATGTTGTCAAAGTTGAAGTTGCAGTTAGAGAACTCCATTTCCAATGCTTCTTGGTTGAAAAATTTCATAAAAAACATGTCCATAGGGGTGGATAACATCTAGGATCAGGTTATTGGCCTCTTATCATGCCCAATTGATAAACCCACCACTCATTCCAAGCTCAAGAATGCCCTTCCCAATAGAATAAAAAAGTAGATTTTTAACCTAACTTCAGACATGCATAAAATAAACAATGTAAGTCTATGAATTAATCATAAGAGTTCATTTTAAATACCTCTAATTTCAACCCAAATAAATTTTTTAAAAACTTCAAGATCAATCTATGGCACAATTTGTAGTAATGGGTTCTAAAATGTAACTTTTTGGTAGTGAAGAGATAACTGCTTCAGCTCCAATAGACATTTATATCTATGATACCCCCATGTGCAAATACATCTCTCCAAATACATATAGATATTAAAATTACATGTGATATAATGACCATGACATCCAAGTGCACATATAAGTGCATTTTCCCTACTATTTAGGAGTGTGGAAACACTAAAAACAATTGTTGTCAAAGTTAAAACTACAATTAGAGAAATCGATTTCTAGTGCTTCTTGGCTAAAAAATGGTAATTCCAACATGTCTAGAGGGTTACATAAAATATAGGATAGAGTTATTGTCCTCATATCATGATTGATCAACAAACCCACCGCCCATTCTGGGCTTAAGAATGCCCTTCCCAATATAAGAAAAATATTTTTTATCCTAACTTCATACATGAATAAAATGGAAACTTTAAGTCATATGAATGAAGTGTAAGATCTATCTTGTACATGTGAAAAACATCTAATTTCACCCTATATCCAGTTGGTATAAACTTTAAGAATAGTCTATGGTATAAGTTTTAGTAATGGGTCCTAAAATTGAATATTTTGGCAGTGAAGAGATAACTTTTTGAGCTTTAACTAGCATTTCTTCCTTTGGGACCCCCAGGTGAAAATACATCACTCCAAGCATGTCTATATATTTAAATTACATGTGATCCAATGTCCATGATATCTAAGTCCACCAAAAAGCACATTATCACTACTATTTAGGAGTGCAACAACACTAATAACAAATTCTATCAAAGTTGAAACAGTAACTGGATAACTCCATTTCTAGAGCTTCTTGGCTAAAACCTGGTGTTGAAAACACATATAAAGTAGTGGATAACATCCGAGAATAGATTAATGACCTCATATCATGTCTGGTTTAAAAACTTGCCACTTAGTCTGGGCTTAAGAACACCCTTCCCAACATAAGAAAAATGCATATTTTTAGCCTGACTTCAAACATGCATAAAATAGAAACTATAAGTCATATGGATGAATTATAACATCCCTCCTATGCATTTGAAATCTCTCTAATTTCACCCTATATCGAGTTGGAATAAACTTTGAGATAGATCCATGGCATAAGTTATAGTAATGGCTCCTAAAATATAACTTTTTGGTAGTGAAGAGACAACTTCTGATAGTATTCAAATCACTTCAACCAATAAAAATCACCTTAGGGTAAATATTATGTCTACAATAAGTAGACCACAAGCATTTTATTAATAATCAAAACAAGTACACATCAAAGGGTGCTGATATGTCATTAACCCTTTTACACACTCAAACATGAATATATATATTTTGACCTATGACTAGTAAAAACTAATTACCTAAATAAACAAATATTTATGGGTATGCAACCTGGAAGTTAGTTTTATTATTAACTCAAAAACATATAACCAAACTAAGTAAATATGCATATGTCTATTTAAGGGTGTGTATGTATAAATAAATTTGCATGCCACTTTAAAATGTATTTATTACTAATAACCTAAGATAAAGTTTAGACTTTAGAATAAGTCCTAATAATCCTCACCATGATCCAAAGTGAGTTCTTTGGACATGTACCAAGCATTTTTATGAATTTTTCAAATTTAATTCTGTCAAGGGGTTTTGTGAAGATATCATCTGTCTGATTAATAGTTTGGAAATATATTGGATCAAGTAATTTCTTTGACACTAGCATTCATAAATGATATTTGACATCTGTATGTTTTTTTTTGGCATGAAATACTAGATTTTTAGACATCTTGATTAAACTTTGATTGTCAATGTATAGCTATGTATGAGCAATTTGATTATCTTCAACAATGCACTATAAATAAACAATTTATATAGAAGCATCCCATGCTATGATGCATTATAATTTTGCCAATGAATTTTCCACTATACCCTATTTATTATAACACCATGCAATAAAAGTTGAACCCGTATGCATAGTGTACCATGTTGTGGACACTCTATCATCTTCCCATTTGACAAAATCTACATCACAATACCCAAAAAGTTTTAAATTCTTATTGCAGTGTTACTCAAGGCCATATGTTTTCATTCCCTGAAGGTAACAAACTACTCTTTTTGTTGCATGCCAATAAATTTATTTAGGCTTATGCATAAACCTAGACAAAATTCCAACTACAAAGGATGTATTAGGCCTGGTAGTCATCAAGTATATCAAACCTCTAGCTAATTATCAATATTTAGTTCCACCAAAAAATGCACTACCATCATCCTTAGATAATTTCAAGTTATTTTCCATTGAATTGAAGGCAGGTTTGCAATAATTCATGCCAAACCTATTTAATAACTCAAAAATATACTTAGTTTTTGAAATGAAAATACTTTGATCTTTTTGAGTGACTTCTTTTCCAAGGTACTAGTGATAAGTCTAATATTTGTCATGTCAAACCCATTTTTTAGTTACTTCTTCACATAATTATTGTGGTTTTCATCATTTCTTGTGATAAACAAGTCATCAATATAAAGAACAAGAATCACCAATTTCTTTCCCTAAACTCGAATATAAAGAGTATCATCATATTCAATATGTGTAAATCCATTTTTTGAAAATAAAAATCCATTTTTCATACCAATCCCTAGGTGCCTATTTGATCCCATAGAGAGCTTTGATTAATTTACACACTTTGTGTTCTACACCCACTTTCTCAAAACCTTGGGGTTGTTTAATATAAACTTCTTCTTGTAAATCACCATTCAAAAAAAACACTTTTAACATCCATCTGATGTACTTTCCAACCATTTTGTGATGCTAAGGAAAAAACCATATGAATAGTATGCCATTTGGTAGTTGGTGTAAATGTTTCCTCATAATTAATGCCTTCTTGTTGTGCATAACCTTTCACGACAAGCCCTACCTTATGTTTATAAATGGAGCCATCTAATTTATATTTGAACTTATAAACCCATTTGCATCCAACAGGTTGAACATGTGGAGGAGGGTCAAACAAAACCCAAGTATTATTGTTAAGAATGGAATCATACTAATTTTGCATTGCATTTTCTAAAGCTATTCAGTAGAATCTTCCTCAAAAGTGGATGGCTTAGTGGAATAAGTAGTAAAAACCATTGAATAATTTACTTGTTTATGAGAACTCCTAGGACTTGTTAGACCAACTTCAACTACTTTCAATTTTTTAAAAAGTACTTTGAGCCCATTTTGGATACTTGTCTAAATTTTTAAGATCAGGTATACCATAAATCTCTTCATGTGCACCATTTGGAGGAGTAATTAGATAATTTTCAACATTTTATAACTCATTAATCCATGAAACACTTGAGGAAGTAGAAGAAATGGAAGAGATACCATAATTCTCTTCATGTGCACCATTTGGAGGAGTAATTAGATAATTTTCAACATTTTCTAACTCATTAATCCATGAAACACTCGAGGAAGTAGAAGAAATGGAAGAGATACTCATTTCATACTAAAATATATGAGAGTTAGCCTCATTATTCAATCCCTTAGTACATTTTTGAATCTTCCTCTCTAACCTATCAAATTGTGAGTCAATCTCTGTAGTGTTCATAGTACCAAATTCATCAAATATCACATCATTGCTCACTATAAATTTGTCTTTATCATGTGTAAGAAAATGATACCCCTTTTTATTTTTTGAATACCCAAGAAATATGCATTTTTTAATTTGAGTTTAAAACTTAGTTCAGTATTCAACATGACCTAAAGTAAAGTTAAAACATCCAAAAATTTTCAAGTGTTTAATTTCTGGTTTAAACCCATGCCAAGCCTCATATGAAGTTTTACCTAAAAGTACAGTTTTAGGGGACCTGTTTTTCAAATACATTTCATTACCAATGTACCTAGAAATTATCATCGAGTTATTTATAGTGAAACATAGCTAAAGGTGTGCCCTGTAAAGTTATGTTCAGAAACTCCATTTTGTTATGGAGTATAAGCATCACTATATTATCAGTGGATTCCATATTCCTGACAATAATCCAAAAATTCATTTGAAGTATACTCACCACCATTGTTTGAATGAAGAGTAGCTAAGTGTGAACCTATTTATTTTTCAACTAAGTGTTACCATTCAACAAACTTAGTGAAAACCTCTAATTTATTTTTCATAAAAACACACAATTCATCCTAAAAAAATCATCAATAAATAACAAAAAATACATGCACCCTCCAATGGATGACTTTTTAATATCAAAAGCATCACTATGAACTAAATGTAAACATATATTAGCTCGTCAAGAAGAATTCTTAGGAGATTTTTCCCTATTTTATTTTCCTAAAATACATGATTCAAAAAGAATAATATCTTTGCAAAAAGTGGGAAAACCATTCACCATGCCATATCATTGTAAGTCCACTAAAGAGTGAAAATTCAAATGTCCATAGTGTATATTCCATAAACACTATGTAGACATTGTACCTATTCATGTATCAACAACTGCTCTTACTTCCACTATGGGAGAAAGCATTTTGTATTGCAAACAAACCAAATTACCATCCTCATAACCTATATACATTGTTTTGTATCCATATTTGACTAAGCTATTATAAATGAGTCCATTTAATAGCCCAATTTGATAACCCTTATTATGAATAGTTAATAAGAAAATAATATGTTTTTGCAATGTGGGAACATAAGAAACATTCTCCAAGTATTTGATAGAACCATTAGGAAGCAAAATTTAAATAGACACAAGTCCATATGAAGTATACATACACTTATCTATCAAGGATAATAGAGTGAGAGATGCTTCTTTGAAAGTCTAAAATAAGTCTCACCTAAATTTCATATGCTCGGTTTCACCTGTATCTAAAAGCCACACATATGTGAACTCATCTATAGCCTCATATTCCACATAAGTAATGTTCCCTAAAATAGTGAATGTAGATTCATGAGCAGCATTACCTGATTCATAATATTCATGGTCTACATATTGAGAAAAGTTAGACTTATTCACTTTTTGTGGTCTTTGAATTTTGTCAAAAGGAATCCTACACTAAGAAGCAATGTGACCAAATTTTCTGCATCTATGACATTGAATGTCTAATCTACCTTGACCTCTACCTCTATATGAGTTCTAACCACATCCTTTATCACTCATCTCATTTGAATGAGAATGGATATATTACTGACTTAGAATAGTTGTTATGATTATATCCTCTACCTCAGTTTTTAAATCTTCCTCCTTTATAACCTATAACCCCTATATAACTTTTCCCTCTATAGTTTTGTTGACTGGAATAAGAATAACTAGGCTTGGACTCTAAACATGGACTTCCTTAGTTTTCTTGGATTTATTGGGTAGAGAAAGGTCATGCTAAATAAACAACTCAACAATTTTATCAAAAGTTATGCCTATGATCTTGTCAGAGACATGAAGCATTTCCAAAAAAAAATTATAAGACACAAGTAGTCCTTTCAATGCAGTAGTGACAATGATATCATCATCAAGTTTACCAAACCCAACCTTAGTATGCTCAATAGTATTATTATTATACTTAGGCATGTACTCTCTTATATCCCCATCTTCTTCTAGTAATAAACTAAACAACTGCATAGGTATATATATCTTCTTATGCTTGGGATTTTTATCATATAAGTCAGATAAAGTCTTCCATGTAGTGTAACTATGGGGAGAGTTTTCAATATGAATGTAAGTGTATCTATTGCAAAAACACTTGATTAAATCTAGGTATTTATAATTACACATATTGAAAGTATCAAGATTAGACTATTCTATAGGTAATACAAGATTTTAATTTTTCACAACACCCCATAATTCATTGAAAACTAATGAAGCTTCCATTAAGCAATTTCAATAAATGTAATTATAAATCATTAAATGATCACTATCTAAAATAAAATTTTGAAGTTTTGGCATTTTGAAATGAATGTAATTGCAAAAAATTAAAGAACAACATAATCAAAATAAAACTTGGCAAAAAATAATGCTTTTACGGGGTTTTTCACTTAACCTCTAGACATAGAGCAAATGAAATATTTTTGATGGGTTTTGTACTTAACCTTACCAAAAAATAAAAATTTACACCCTTATTTCACCAATTATACCCTTATTTCATCAAAGAATCACACAACTACTACTTTTCTCCCATTATTATTGACTCCTTTATACGATTTATGCCCTTTACAATATGCAAAACATGCAAAAGATTCCAAAAAATGGAATATTCCTCCAAAAAGCAAATTAACCCAGTATAAAAATTGACCAAAAGTGAGATTTGAACCTTGGAACTCCAACTTCAAAGGTTTTATAAAAATTAATTCTTTCCAATTGCTCTATGAGATTTTACAAGACATACAGAGAGAAAATTATATTTAACCTTGATTTTTTTCTCTATGGAAATAAACAAATTACTTTACCCATTAAAAATTGTTCCATCTATGAAAATTTTGGAAAAGGGTAAAAATATTTGATTTTTTGTGAACCCCCAAACCCCAATATTTTATCAAACTATATCAAATGACTTTGATAAATGAATTTTTATTTTCCCTACTTCATTCCAATGCCATTATTCAACTTGGACACCATGGATGATTTTAAAAAATCGTGTCACTCTTTTTCTTACATACAAGGTCATACAAATCTATATAGGGCCATAATATGTAGGTTTTAAGTTGTTTTAGGGTTGTCAGAGGAGTATTTGGATCATACATATAATGGCTTGAGTTTATAAGATGCCATGGAGGCTATACATATGAAAAAATAGGTCATACAAGCTCAAAAAAAATTCTAAAAACTTTCCAAAGTGTTTTAACTCTAATTTTGAGTAGATATAAGCTCAAAGTGAGTACAAATACTCATTACATTCATCCATATTTATTAAAAAAACTTATGGATGTCATACCACATTGTTACAATGGTTTTTAAGCTCGAAAAAGGCCATACAAATGGTTGATTTTGTCTATTAGGGCATAACTTGCTTCAAAATGGAGGAGGATAATTATTTTTGTGCTTCTCAGGCATACAACCATAAAAAATAAAATATCAATGTATTTAATTCATATATCCTCCAATCATAGGATTAGAAATATGTAAAAAAAATATATATATTTGAATAATTTTTTAAATTTTGACACCAAAGTTTAATGAAGGGCATACCTTATATTTCAATAAACTTGTTCATTGTAAACTGGATTTCACATGAGCCTTACTTATCCTATCACATTAATTTTTCTTTCACCTCATATTTTACTCAAGATCACCACACTTTATTTTACCATGCTCTGATACCATTGATAGCATTCAAATCACTTCAACCAATAAATATCACCTTAAGGTAAATCTTGTGTCTACAATAGGTAGACCATAAGCATTTTATTAATAATCAAAATAAGTACATATCAAAGGGTGTCAATATGTTGTTATCCCTTTTACAAACTCAAACATGAATATATAGGTTTTCACCTATGACCAGTAAAAACCAAATACCTAAATAAACAACTCTCTACGAGAATGCAACTCATAAGTTAGTTTTGTTATTAACTCAAAAACATAAAACCAAACTAAGTAAATCTGACTATGTTTATTTAAGGGGGTATATTTATAAATAAAAATGCATGTCCCATTATAATTTATTTATTACCAACAACCAAAACTAAAGTTAAGACTTTCGAATGAGTACCAACAACTTCTTGAGCTCTAACTGACATTTCTTCCTCTGGGATCCCCAAGTGCAAATCCATCACTTTGATCATGTCTATATAGTAAAATTACATATACTCCAATGAGCATGATGTCCAAGTCCACTCAAAAATAAAATTTTACTACTACTTAGGATCACAAAAATAATAAGTACTTTTAATAAGCTTCTATTAGCTTCAAGAATGTGAAATTCTTTACTAAAAATTTTAATTGCATGAAGGTGGAAGCTTATTTGGAGCCACTAACCTAAAAAAAGTTATTAGTAAGTAATACAAAATGAAATATATGTATTTACTATGTAAAAAATAAAAAACCCTTTGATAGAATTGATTACATATACATTTTACAAGTCAATATACCTACGCATTTTAATCCAATAAACCACTAGGATCTACTCTAATCTAGATAGTATCAGGAATAACTTCATGGTCTAACTCATTAACTTTACATATATTTCTATTTAATGAACTCTCATGATATTTTTATAATTTAATATTCATTGCAAGAACTAAATTTGAATAGTGCAGTATATTCCTATGCATTTCAAAGTTTTCAAACAACTATACATCTAAATGTTTGATAGGATATCATCGAAGACAAGTTCTAGTAACTACCAAAGACCTAGTGGGATAGTCAATGTTTTCTCCATCTATGACTTGGGAAGTCAAATTTTTATTTCCAACTAATAACTAACATAAGTAATAATGTGTTCCCTTTTCATTATCCTTATCTGCAATAACTATAAAAACATGCCCTATATCATAAAAAACAATTTAAAATGATATTATAAATATAGATAATGGATATAAATAGTACATAATGATTAATATTCTACCTAGATACACTAGATCAGATACATGGTCAAAGTCATGTGATGATGTAATATATGTAAGTTGAAATGTTATTGAAACCTAATATGTGTTGATTGGAATTAGAGGTCTACAACTCTAGTCATCCACCCACTCTTGTGACTCACACTCATTCCAAATAGATTCCATTTATGAAAAATAGAAACATGCCAAGTGTATCATATGAATAGTCCAAGACCTTACATTTGAGCTACAATATGAGTGGAGCTCACTTGAACCCATTAGAGTTATACAATCCTCATAGTTTTCCAAGTGTTCTTCCTCTATTAACAAAAAATGTCTATAAATAGTAAAATTTACTTGAGCACCATGGCACATGTTCTCATTACAACATTCAACCATAATTTTTACATTAGTCAAATTAACATCCCCTTCAAATTTGAACTCTCCCTTATAACAAATCATTTTACACATGTTCTAGTACCACCATGCTCCCCTTTTCCATGGCCAGCCTCAATGAAAATCCAAATATGTTCTACACCAGTGGTAATGTGCATCTTACTCAATTAATAAAACATTCATACATTTTTGAATTTTGATATGCAATTGTTTGACTAAATATAATGTTGATTGAAAGTAATGTTCCTCTGAGTCAATTGCCCATAGAACCTTTTAAAAAAACCTTACACATACTTTGTAAAATGTGATTAATCATCACTAATATATAAATGGTACTCCCTTAATATTTTTTATCTTCCTTTGTACTATTAAGTTCATGCATGGATATTATATGCATGAATATGGCAACTTGTGATGAGTTATAATACTACAATTAAACTTTTATTTATGATTTGAATGTGTAATTTTTAGCAAAGTTGACTAATGAAATAATCAAATCAAGTGGGAATGTATTATTTCTTAGCTTTAAATTTTCATCCAACCATCTATCCCTATGTGTGTGCCTTGCATACTCATAAATAATTTTGTCCCTTGATTTGACCATAAATTCTAAAGAAGGTGTCTATTTTGTAACAAGCTCACACCTTTTAGATTCTTTGCCATATTTTACTTGATAAGTCATAGATTTTTATTTTCTCAAACCAAATAATTCATGTACAATTGCACTTGTATGCTCCTCATGGAAACATTTTTTAAATTTTGGTAATCCACTATAAATACTGTAATTTCCATCCAAACATGTTTTCTTATAAAAGAATTGTCCATCTAGTATTTCACAAAAAAATTGGAATAAATTCCCTGGCTGATTTTGCAAGAACTTTTATGCCACACTCTTGAAATATGTTTTCAATATTCAAAGTATAATTAATATGGCAAAAAAAATCATAGTACATTGAAACTTCAACATGTTGCCTACAGCAACAAGTGGTGCATGTGTGATTTATTTTTACATAAAAAGGTTTGGCCATCACAAAAAATATTTGACTAGTATAAATTTTAAATGTTTCTCTAAAAAATTAGAGTAAATTTTTTTTGAATCATATACAAGAAATTTTTTGGATGCAGTTCACAGTTACAAGAACCAACTCTTATTTTCACTACATCTCTTTCATTGGGAAAAATTGTGTAAGTAACTCTTTTAAAGCGTTGGTTATAGCCTTGCCCTTTTGTGAAAGTCTACCAAAGAGTTCCTAGAGCTCATTGGTATTGGGTTCATTAAGTATTTCATGTCTTCCAATAGATTTCATTAATATTTTTCTATTTATATCAAGTGTCCCACTTATTTTTGAAATCAATCATTTTTTCCCTGTTTGACCATTTACTACAAAAGTTGTAATTATACGTCAAGTAGCATTACAAACTTTATCACATGATTTCAGGCCTACAGTATGATATGGATCATGTATATTTTCAATAGATACATTATTTTCTTCATCCATGTTAGATGTTATTAGTCATAATGTGTACATTACATGTCTCATCTTAATCAGTTTCATCAATGAAATAAATAATTGATATCTTTGACTATCACAATCCAATTTATGAAAGAAATTATCCCAAACTCTTTGAGCCAATCTTCTTGAATGGTGGATAGACATTTTGTTATGCATTGATTTCAAAATATTTTCATTGACTTCAATTAAGTACGTGTTTTTTCTAAGTATAATTCTTGGAAGAGTTTTTAATAGTGGAATTTGTTGAGAGGGTATTTCAAAATTGTTATTACTTTTATTGTTTGATGGTGGGATGACATCTTCTTTGTTATTTATTTATTCATTCATTATATATTTCCTTGAAATTTTATTCATTGTTAATTTCATTATTATTTGTTTCCATGAAATTTTATTCATTGTTGAAGGGGTAAAGCATCATGCATAAACTCATCATCAACAAAATCAAAAAAATTATACTTTGAATGTAAACTTCCAATATTATCTAATTCATTATTGTCAATTTCATCATTATTAAGTTCATTATTATCAATTTCATCATAATTCAATTCATTATTGTCAATTGGCTCTTTATCTATGATATTTAGCTCATCAAGATTAATGTTTGTACTTTATCTAGAATGAAGTACTTGCATTCATACCTTGTGTTTTTCTCTCAACTCTTCTAATTACTCTAGTGTTTCATTCTTTAACTTCTTCCTCTTCCTCGAATGTGATCTGTCACACATTGGACAATTGATAGCTTTTCAAAGGTGAGGTAAAAAAAGTAATTGAAAAGTACGTAAAGAATATACAAAAAATATGCAAAAAATGTTTGTGGGGACATAATTCTCAATTTGGGTTAAAAATAATTATTGAAAACTAAGTTTTGTTTATAGAGTAAATAATGCATACACATTATTTACTCTATAGCTTGATCCCATATAATTATGCAATAATACTATCATACGATGCATTTTCCCCTTCAATTCACCATTTTGTTTGATTCATGTCCACATTCAGTTCAGTTAGGCCCAAATTAGATTCAATTACTCCAAATTAAGTTTAATTTTCTCCTTGGTTGATATAAATTAGTCCAAATTATATTTAATTAGTCCAAATTAGATTCAATTAGCCCTAATTATATTTGAAATTAGTTTAAATTACATTCAATTTATGATAAAATTAGGGTTTAAGGCTAACAAATCATGAAACATGGGTTAATTTAGCCACTTTAATCACATCGTAGACTCACATTTGGTTCAATAGGTTCAAATTAGGCACAATTGAATTCATCTTTGCATTTTTTATAAAATTAAGACTAGTGAAGCCATGTGTTGCATAGATTATAAAATTAATTGAGACATAAATTTGGTTCAAGGCATCAACTTTACCCAAATTCATGTCCATAATTTCACCAATTGGCTAATTAGATCAATTCATGATAGAATCAAACTTAATATTGCCTCAAATCATATCCTACTCTTGTAGTTAGGTTAAAGGGGTTCAAACTGGCCTCAAATTCCTCCTTGATTGAATGAACCAACTCTTTGGTACATTATATATGATGACATTAGGGTTAATCTCACTCCAAATCAGATTACTATAATTAATGTACATGTTCAATGGGTTCAAATTGGCCTCCATTTCCTTCATGTTTGCATTTATGTTAAAAATAGGGTTTAGGGTTGTAATAATTGACAAATTGGATTACTATGTAAGGAAATATGAGCTAATTTAGCCCCAAATCACATCCTAGACTCACAAAATTTGGTTCAACAGGTTCATTGTGGCCCCAATTACCTTCATAAAAATGCATTTGTGATGAAATTAGGGAACTTAGGGGTTGTTTTTCTCATAAAATTAGGGTTTAGGGTTTAAGGTTTAGTGTAACAGATTTGTATACATGTGATGAAATTAGGGTTTAGGAGAACTATATTTGTGATAAAATTAAGGTTTATGGTCAATGTGTCATGAAATGTGAGCTAATTTATCCCCTTTAATCACATCATAGACTTGCATTTACATTCAATAAGTTCAAATTTGCCATAATTACCTTCATGTTTGCATTTTTGATAAAATTAGGGTCAAGTAATCAAATATTTCATAGATTATACAATTGATTGGGCCATAAATTTGGTGTAAGGGCTCAATTTTTCCCAAATCACATCCCTAATTACACCAATTGACTAATTAGATCAATTTATGACAAAATCAAACTTAATTTAGCCCTAAATCATATAACATGCTCTTATAATTATGTTGAAGGGTTCAAATTGGCCTCAAATATATCCTCGATAAAATGAATCAAGTATTTAGTTCATTATATATGATGACATTCTAGGGTTAATTTCACTCAAAATAACATCATGTATACAATTTAAAATAGGGTTCATGTCGCTCATTTTGACCCTATTTACCTCCATAGTTGAACCAATCAACATTTGCATTCATTATATGATGGTTCATTCAAGTTTATTGAGATCAAAACCACATTCTATACATGTAAAATTTGCATTTAATGTTTATTTGCTTCAATCTATGATGAAATTGGAGGTGATCAACCAGCAAATCACATTTTAAAGTCATGCAATTAGGTTGAAGGGGCTCAAAATAGCTCAATTTCCTTCAGATTTAACCATGTTTGACTATTTTGTTTATATTTTTTTTATGACATTGGGGTTGAAACATTAGTATTCAACTAAGTCTCAATGTCTCATGGTTGGCTTAGCCTGCACATTAAATATTCTCATTACATTATCACATTCAAACATTTTCATCATATCTTCACATAACCTATTATTTGAGGCAATAGAGCCTATCAAATTATTATTACACTATTTTTTTGGCATTATATATAGGAGAAAGGTACCATTAGTGACATTTACTTACCAATATCCTAATAGGATTTTTGTTAAGGTGTACTCCATTGATGGAACATGTATTGGTATGTATAAATATTAAAGTGCACCAGAAGTTGAGCATGCATAGTATCTTATATACTTGCTCAACATTTACTCTATAAAATTTAAATGAACCAATCACATATTGATAATTAAGACTCAAGTATTGGTAATAGGTATTCTAATTCTCAACTATATTGGTACTCCAAAGGTTAAGTTTTGGTCATAGATTTAAAAATGCATTTTATGACCTCTCATGATAAAATCAGTAATATGTATAATGTGTCAGATCTTAAAATCTTAATTATAAGTAGTTAAGTCAACATATTAAAATGGATAATTTTTTTGAAGTCTAATTTGATACTACAACACCTTAATTCTATATCCAAAGTTAGGGGCCTTTCCCCTATCATGATATATTTCACTTTACAATTGAAATTATCACGATACACCACTATTAGGGATCTCAAGAACATAGATATAAGAAAACAAATGCATACCCATAGATTTTTTTTTTTTGTGTTATGAACAAACAATGCGTATGCATTATTGAAATTTGAATGAAAAAAAATAAGCCTTTTGGCTCAAAAATGGCTTGGATTCCTGAGCCAAAGGCTTCGACCTGTCAATGCTTAGTCGAGTCCAAGAGTTTTGATAGAAAACAAAAAAATTAATCTTCCATCAACAAATACACTATGGATTTCAACAAAACAAGTCCTAAAAAAAATTACCATGATAATGAGCACACTGTCCTCTTTCCAAATATATGCTTTTTATAAATGTTGGACTACTTTGAGGGTTCAAACTATGTTGATTTATATATATATTATTTTTAGGACACTACATGCCACAAATATACATGCCTAATCATGTTTATGTAATTTTTTTCGTTGATCCAAGTGCAAAAAAAAAATATATGGTCACAAACTAGGACTAATTCTATGCAAACTCAAAAAAGAAATCAATTTTCATTTTTTGAGGTTGTTGGGGGAGGGGTGTGGGGCACATAGCTAGTTATCTATCTTTTTGTTAGTTTTCAATATCTGTTTATTTTAAAAATCAATAAAACAATATTCATTGAAAAAATATAGGTCACAAACAAGAAGATCTTATCTAAATATTCACCCAAGGGCTTCAAACAATATTAAATGATGCTCAAAAAATGGGGGTCACACATCCATCTATCTACTCTATTTTAAAAAAATAGAGTTCCTCTTCAAATTTTAGATGTTTGACCTAGTTATACTTAACCATTTTTTTTACATAGTGTTTTGGAAACTAGATTTGAAATTTTACAATTCATTTTCTTACATCATCTTCAAATTTTGAGTGTAGCCATCTCAAATTATCTACATAAGTTCAGATTTATGAAATTTCAATAAAATCATGTCCATAGGTAGGCCCCTTTTTGTCTCCCAACTTTGTGTACTTACCCATCTCCACTATATAATTTTATAATCCCAAGGTCCCCAGTTATTTTCTATCATCTAATTTTATAATCCTAAGATTCCCAATATCCAATTTAATAAACCTTGAATTTGACCAATAATCCACCATTGATAAAGATCAATGGTTCATATCATCATATTAAATCTATAAATGGAGTCATCCACCTCAATTTATGGTAAGCTTGAATTATATAATGAAGTGTTGTCCAAAATCATTTGAAGCTTCCACATCATCAAGGATTCAAGCAATCAAAACATCAAGTTTATAAAGAGAGGTGATGCTAGTTTCATTTGCATGCTTCATCAAACCCTCTGAAACCACATCTCTTCTGAGCAAAATCAATTCTTCAAGATGGTAAGTTGAAGGTACGCTATTTGGTATATTGCACTTTTATTCTCTCATATTGCTCAATGTGAAGTACACTTGCATAGATTAAATAGCATTTCCATTTGTTTTGGATTTTTATAGATCATTTGTTAATCTTTTTTTTTTGTGTTATGATAAATATCTCAAATAACATCAATAAATACATAATGCATACATAACAATATCACTTAGTACAACATCTCAAAAACATCATGATATAATGTCAAGGTGATAACATCCTAATATATATATATATATATATATATATATATATATATATATATATATATATATATATATATATATATATATATATATATATATATATATATATATATATATATATATATGTTCAAGTCACATACTAAAGAAGTATTAGTTCTATTAGCAAGATAATACATTAAGCATCACAATAAACAACTAAAATCATCTACAACTAGTAGTTGGATAATATTCATGTAAGTAAACTAACAATATCACATACATTAAGTCCACTATCTTAGTCATAATACAACAATAGGTATCGCGTTCATCAAATAATAGAAAAAGTATGTCTCATCCATACATAAGCAAAATAATGAAAAAGTCCAAAAACTATCACTGTGAAAATTGGGCCTCACAAAGAGAAGGCAGAGCCTTCACTAAAAATTTCCTTTCAAACTGCACAAACAACTATATTGGGTTTGATTCTAAGCATGCATGATATGTAGTTGTAGCTACTTAAAGGTTTCCTAACCCAAAAAATCCCTTTCATTATCCTCACACAAATGTTTGTGGTGAATGAAGCAAGATTACAAAATAGAATAAATCTAATAAATTTTCCTACAAATTTAGTAAATCGACTATACAAATTTACACAATATTTTATAGTCCACCTACATAAAACAATATAGATTACAAAAAGCTTTACTCTGTAGATTCAATGACTCAAAATAGATTCGACAACTAGCACATGGACACATTTGGCATCCTACTAAATTTATGTAGGCCTATTCGACAACACCTAGTTAGGCACTACATTTATTCTTTTAAAATCACACAATATAATTTTGAAGAGATCATATTTGATCCCTGCACATCTTAGATACACATTTAGATTTGAGAATAGATTATAAGTGTGTAAATTTTAATTAATTTTGATCCTTTACTTGGTTTATTGATTGCTCAATCATTTTTGTTGTGCCTAGGGAAAATTTGATTTATTGTTTCATATTATTTTATGTTAGGTCTCCCTTTGACCTATACACAAGGAAAACAACACACTTCTTGTGCACACAACTTCTCGATGTCGAGTCGAGAAAACTAGAAAGGGGGAAAAGTTAGAAGAGAAGTCAAGGGTTGGGAACAGTTGAGATATGTGTGGTTGCGGTCATAGTCAAGATGTGTGGGTGGATACCATTGCACTCATATGCGTCACTAATGATAATGGTGCCCATGACCTCTAGTGACATGTAATTTGATATCTAAATTATGATAAATTAACAAATGTTATTTTGTTCAAATAAAATAGATAGGAATATTATTGATTATTGCTTGAAAATAAGGAGGAACATGATATAGGAGAAAGGTCCCAATCGCTTTGCATGTTCCAATTGCCGAACAAAGTTTTTGTTAACATGTGTTCCATTGATAGAACATATTGGTGTGTATAAATATTAAAGTGTACCAAAAGTTAAACATGTAGTATCTAATACTTGTTCAACATTTATTCTATAAAATTAAAATTAACCAATCACATTTTGACAAGTAAGACTCAAGTATTGATACTATAATGCATAGCTATTGGTACTCCAAAGATTAAGTTTTGGTCATAGGTTTAAAAATGCATTTTATGATCTCTCATGTTAAAATCAATTATATCGTAAAATGTATAATGTATTAGACCTTGAAACCTTAGTTATAAGTAATTAAGACGACATATTAAAATGGGTAAAAATTTTGAAGTCTAATATGATATTATAGTGCTTTAATTAGCTATTCAAAATTAAGGTACACGACTATTGGGACCTTTACCCTATTCAAATTTCTCTAAGAAAAAAATTGTGTATTTATTAAAGGCTATGATAGGAATATTATTGATTATTGGTTGGAAATAAGGAGAAACATGATGCATACAATTTTCTCTAATAAAAAAATTGTGTATTTATTTAAGGCTATGAAGGAGTTGACTAGTAATAAATTTATTTTTAAATGCAAGACTTATTAAAAAATCAATAGTGCTAGTCCATGGTATTGAGATTAATTATAAATAAAATTAGGAGTTGCTGCACCACTCAACTGCACTCATGTTCCCCTGTACAAACATAAATGATGTGCTGGGAGAGAACCTCTTTTTGTAACGTTTTCTTAGTAACTTGTACTGGTTGCACAGATAAAGCAGAGAAACAACCTTTCATAGAATTAAGTGATTTGCACGGTGTTCCTCTCAAAATTCCAGTCTGTAAGTTGAATAACGTGGCAAGGCAGGTTTGATGATGAGCGCGACATTTTGGCCGTCAGCCCAAACTATTGATGCGCAGTCGAAATCAGTATTGATGGATGTTATGATTCTTTCTTGCACCTACAGGTTAAACCTTTGTACTATTCCAATGCCACCTTGTAACCCTTCGTTCCAGGGCTTTCAATATCTAATGTCAGATTTGATTTCCTAACTTAACTGGACAGCATGCAGGGCAGGGAATCAGGGTTGATATTGACTTGACAAAGGTCATTTTTCAGTTTGTACTCATTTTTAAATAAAGTTGTGTCAAAGTTTTTAATCAAAGCAATGGTATTTTTACAGTTCATGAATTAAGTTTGTACGAAATTTTGGTGGTAGTATTTACAAACTTAATTCATGGACTATAGAAATATTACTATGATTAAAAACTCTGACACAATTTTATTAAGAAATCAGTACAAACTTAAGAATGATTTTTGTCAAGTCAATATCATCCATTAAAGATAATTTTTGTCAAATCATTATCATCAAAAAATGGGTACAAGTTTAAAAGTGACTTTTATCACATCAATATCTTTCAAAAAGAAGTACAAACTTAATTCATGGAATATGTCCAAAAATTTAATTCAAAAATATATAAAACTTAACTCATGGTCGGTGAAAATACTACTGCAAAAAATTCCTTACAAACTTAATTCATAATAGACTATAAAAATAGTATTGCTTTGAAGGTCACCCTTGTTGGCCTGCAAGGATGCATTTTATTTATTAAGACAAATAGGGAATGCAGAAAATAGGTCAGATAATATCAGAAATGCGTACTTTCATATCGAATTTGGTACCTGTAGCTCTTCTCAATAAATAAATTAAGTGAATGTTTGAAATTTTTTAAACTGAGAAAGGTTGTTATTTGGTTAGTACATTTGTTTGGTTTATAATAAGTTCAGTACGGATTAATTCTTAGTAAATATAAAATCTGACATTATAAAAAATAGGTTGGAATTGATTCTTAAATTAAAATTTATTAGTACCACTTTTATTATTATTTTAATTAAAATTATGTAAAATAATTTTAATAAAATTTGATGAATTATTTTATGAATAAAAAAATTCAAACACATATTTTACAAAATGTTTGGACTCTTCCGTCCCATTTGTTTGCGACAGCCTGCGATCTAATGCTAAAATCAGGTCATAAGTGCCATGGGATTCTTATTAACTTACATTGTGTCTAAAAGAGTTCAATATTGGAAAGTGAATTAGACTTTTAAACCATTTTGTAATAATAAATAATATTTTTTTTAAGAAGAAATTTTGTTTATTTTTGAAGATTGATACTTTTCAAATTCATTATTGTGATTTTTCATCAGAAAAAATGTATATGAGAATAACATAACTTTGCACCTTAAAATTTGAAGGAAAAATCATTGTTGCACAAAGGTTGTCTAAAAAGAACAAGCTAACCATTATAATTAGTTTCTAAAAACAAAACCCCCAAAAAAAATTGAAATAAACATGTTGATATTTTTTAAATTATTGTCATAATTAAATTATTAATAATAAAAAATTAATTTGATTGTTATATGTGCCACCCAGGGTCAAATCTCATAAGTATTGAAAGGCCGGTTATAACACTATTGTTAGTATTGTTAGTATCAGCGTGTTGCTCCAATCAAATTATTAAAATAAATTTAATTCTTATTTAAAGAGACCTATTATTACTCTAGGAAAAACCAACCCTGAAAATAAAACTATCCTCCTCTATGTCCCAAAAAGAAAAGAGAAAAACACTAAATTTTATAAACTATAGGTTTCCATGCATGATATAGTGTTAGTGTGGATGATATGGAGGCGGTGTGAATTGATCCCCTAAGTTTAGATAATGTGTAAAGGTGTTTTGATATTAAAAAATAATTAAACATTACGTAGTTGATTAGTAATATTTTATTTTTCTCAAATACAATTTATTATATATTTTTAAAATAAATTTATGTAAAAGATGTTAACATATATCATTTTGAGGTGTCTATATTATATTAGATTTGTGACATAAATAAAATAGACACTTTAAAAATGATATTTATAGATACCTTTTTACATAGATTTATCTAAGATATACATACTAAATTATATATAATATTAAATTTAAATTGATATCATTTCCTTTGTGTTTGGAGAAATGACCTCTTCAAACTCCATCACAAGCCTTATTGTACAATCCAAATGAGTAAATCAATCTCTCACATGGCAAATGTAACAATTACTTTGGGTGATGTCTTTTGACCTTCAACGCATTTAATGTCTAGCTACCCTGATTCTCTAATCCAGATGTCCAAACCCCACAAAACATGCAAAAGAAAGACTTGGATATTCCTTAAAACCTCGTGAACAAAAACCCACATAAATTATTCAAACATGCAAAATGAAAGGACACCTTGTAAGAGTTACGGTGGCTTGATGGAGAAGAGAGAAGCACTGTTGGGCATCCTCTCTCCTCAACCTAAAACCCTATTTTTAGGGTTTGCCTTGGTTATGCATGGATCAGAGGGTACCAATGACCAAGGGAGGAGAGGTTGGACTCAAGATGCCTCTAGCACATCGCATAGGTTTTATGCTTCATGTTTCCATTGTCTCGTTATAAAGGGTTGCAACAATGGTTGCACTATGTCTTTATGCTCTAGTAGTGGGATTTTGAGCTTGCAAGCAGTTACTAATTCTGCTTCCTTGTGTTTGGGGACGATGGTATGCTATTTAGACGTCATGGCTGGAGGTGGAAATGATAATATTTGGCCTTTGATTTTCTTGTGACAATGGCTTTGGTTGTGTTTCGTCCCTATTTATTGTTGATATGTGGCCACAATACGTATCAACTAGGGTTTGTTGGCTTTGTTGCATCATTTTGGAGGTTCGACGACTTTTGATGGCAAAATGTTATGTTGTGGAGCTTATTTTGAAAATACAATGTATTTTCAAATACTGTACATTTTAAATGTATTGTACACTCTATATGTTTTTTTGGACCCCTTTTAATGGAAAACCATTTTGGGTTGATTTCACCCATGGTTTTGGTACCTATTATTTTATAATATTGCTTTGTTGATGTATTATGTATTGATGGATATTTCATAAGTAATATATCATGAGAACAAGGATTTGAGAAGAAAGAACAGAGTGTGTGAATTTAGGTGTGAATTCAGGAGGGTTTGTTGAGCGCATCTCCAGACAATATTTGTGCATTGTAATTGTGAGAAAACTGATCTGAGAGTATTTTGTACTCTCATGACTTATAATAAAATCTGAGCAAGTATTTTTTGGTGGATGTAGCCCACATTGGATGAACCATGTTAAATATGGGCTTCTTATTTTACATGTTTATTTTCTATTCTTTCTACATCTCTATTTATATATATTATTATTGTGATTATGTGAAATTGTTCTGCATTGATTTTTGTAGTTATTCTTAACAACTGGTAGCAGAGCTTTAGGTTGTATTTGCTGAAATATTGAATCGTAGGAATGGTTTTTAGTTTAAGTGGGAACTATGGCTGATGATCACAGATCAAAGGTTAAAAATTTTAATGGATAAAACTTTGGTCTATGGAAGATGTAGATGGAGGATTACCTCTATTAGATGGACCTCCATGCTCCATTGGGAGGAAAAGTAAAGCAACCAGTGAGTATGACAGATGAGGCTTAGGAGCTACTTGATACAAAAGCACTTGGGGCCATTAGGTTATGCCTTGCATTTTCAATCGTGTTTAATATATCATAGGAGAAGACCATAGAAGGTCTCATAAATGCATTAGAGAAGTTATATGAGAAACCCTTTGCTTCTAATAAAATATTTTTAATAAAAAATTATTTAATATGAAGATGTATGAAAATGGTTCAGTTGTTGATCATCTGAATGAATTCAATATGGTTGTGAGTATGTTGAATTCTGTAAAAATTGATTTTAATGATGAAGTTATGGATTTACTTATTTTGTGTTCCTTACCAGAGAGTTAGAATAGCCTAGTAATGGATGTGAGCAACTCGGTCTCTAATAATTCCAAGTTGAAGTTTGAGGATGTCATAGGAGTAATCCTTAGTAAAGAAATGTGATGGAAAAGCTCTAGGGAGACTTCTACTTGAGGTGATGCTTTTTGGTGGAGAGTAAAGGGAGACAAAATTTTAGAGGAAAAGAAAAGCGTGGAAAGTCGAATGGCCCTGGAAGGTCAAAATCAAGGGCCTGGATGGTATGATGGCACTGTGAAAAGATTGTGCATGTGAAGGATTGTTGGTCTCTTCAGAACAAGAACAAAAATCAAGAAGACACTAAGGAGGTGAATGTGGCAACAGGTAATGTTTGTTAAGATTCATTAATTCTCTTTGTTGATAATATTGTTGAGTCTTGGGTTTTAGATTCAGGGGCTTCTTTTCATACTACACCATATAGGCATTATTTTATTGATTATGTTCAAGGGGATTTTGGACATGTTTACCTTGGTGATGATAAGTCTTACAACATAGTATAAAAAGAAAGTGTTCAGATCAAGATGAAGAATGGGAACACTTAACTAATAAATAATGTCAGGTATGTGCCTAAGTTGAGATAGAATTTAGTATCCATAGGACAACTAGGTAGTGAAGGTTGTATGGTGACATTCAAAGTAGATTCTTGAAAGGTGACTAAGGGTGCTCTTGTGGTGGCAAGAGGTAAGAAGGTTGGTACCTTGTATTTATAAAGTAGTGTTGATTATTGTAATTTAGTTGTTATAGATGTAGATGCAAATTTGTGGCACAATAGGCTTGGTCACATGAGCCAACAGGGTATGCAAATTTTGAAGGATTGGTTACCTAGATTGAAAAGATCCGATTTAGATTTTTGTGAAGATTGTGTGTATGAAAAATAGAAAAAGGTAAAATTTTTCAAAGTTGGACTTATGAAGAAGGAGAATAAGTTAGAGTTGGTTCATTCAGATGTATGGGGGTTGGCTCAGGCATCTTGTATTGGTGGGTCATCTTATTATGTCACTTTTATTGATGATGCAACTAAGAAAGTTTAGGTGTATGGTATTAAGAGAAAATATGATGTGTTTGATACATTTAAAAGATGGAAAGCATTGGTTGGGAATGAAATAGGTCTCAAGTTAAAATATCTCAAGTTGTTAGGTTGTGGAGCTAAAAGCTTCACCAGTATGCAAATGGTGGAGGTTGCTGAGTGTCACAGTAACTGACGTCGGTCAGGAGTAGACTGAAAGCTGTCGACATCAGTCAGGAATCGGCTGACATTGGTCATCTCCAGATAGACATGAATCAACATCAGTCGCCTGTGCATTCTAAAACTATTAGTTAGATGAACAGTTAGTTTAACGAACAGTTAGTTTGCATGTAAAGACTAATTTTAGTCTTGAGTCCGCTTTTCTAATTATTGTCTGCTTGGGGTTCTATTTAAGAGACCCATGGGGTTGTATTGTAAGGGGAGGATAGAAGGACTTGCAAAGGCAAGGACAAGATCCTTCCAAGTGTAAGATCAGTTGATCTGCAAGGTGTGCAAGATCAGGGAGATCTACATGGTAAGCAAGGTCAATTGATTTTCAGGGTGTGCAAGATCAAGGAGATCTACGGGTGTGTGTGTGCAAGGTTAGTTAGATCTGTGGGGTAGCAAGATCAAGGAGATCTGTAACACAACAAGGAGCAAGTAAGTTCAGTTAGATCTATAAGATGTGCAAGATCAAGGAGATCTGCTTGTGTGTATTTTAGGTAGGCAAAGCAACCATTGAGTTGATTGTCACCAGTGTACAGGTACTGTTATTGTAGGCAAAACAACCGATTGAGTTGGTTGTCACAATAACTGGTGGAGGGAACAACAACTCGGTATTGAGTTGATTGTTGATTGTAATTGATTGAGAGAAAGAACTCTTGAGGGAGAATTACTGTATGCCCAAGAGGTGTGGGAAGAGTGTGATTTCTTCATTGTATTTCCTTCTGGAAGAGTGTTAATACAAGATTGTATTGTCTCTCATATTCTGTGCTATTTCTGATTTCTAGTTACTTATTATTTCTGGTTTCAATTCCATGTTTAGTTGCTTATACAAAAGTAATCAATTGTACTTTGTTATATCCTAACACAAGTCAAATTATGGTGGGAAATATTGTAGCAATGCATTTTTTTAACTACTATTCAAGGAATGAAATTCACAGGCAGAGGATGGTTCCAAGAACTCCATAACAGAATGGAGTGTCAAAAAAGATGAACATGACTATTATGACGAGTGCTAGGAGCATGAGGTTACATGCAGGTCTACCTCTTCAATTTTGGAAAAAAAGTAGTAAACATAGCTATATATATGATAAACAAAAGTATTTCATCTGCTTTGGATGGGGGCATACCTGAGGATGCTTAGTCTAGTAAGAAGGTTGATTATTCATTTATTAGAATATTTGGTTGTGAATCCTTCATTCATATTGATAAGTATGATAGGACCAAGTTAGAGGCTCAGTCTAAAAAATGCACTTTTATTAGTTATGGTGAGGATGACTTTGGTTTCTGGATTTGGAGTTTTAAGGACAAGAAAATCTTTAGGTCTAGGGATGTTATTTTTAATGAAAAAGTCATGTATAATAATAGTTACAGGATTAAAAAAAGGATTCTAAAAAAAAGTACACAATACTGAAGGACATTGTAGATGATAAAGTGTCCAAGCAACCAATTCAGGCACCTACTCCACATGAAGCCCAAACTCCTATGGTGATAAGGTCTTCTAGGGTAAGAAGGGAACCTAAACGTTGTTATCCATCTCTTAATTATTTATTACTCACTGATAATGAAGAACTAGAGTGATTTGAAGAAGCAATGTAGGTAGATGTCAGGAAGAAATGGCAGCAAGCTATGGATGAGGAGAATCAGTCTCGTATGGAAAATTAAACTTAGGATTTGGTAACCCCACCTGAAGGTAAGATATTATTATAGAACAAGTGGATATATAAAATTAAAGAAGACGATGGAGGCAAGAAAAGGGACAAGGCCCAATTGGTGGAATAGGGATTTGCACAGAAGAAGGGAATTGATTTTGATGAGATTTTTTTCCCGATGGTAAAGATGACTTCTATTAGGACTATTCCTAGGATAGTGGCAACATAAGACTTGCACTTAGAGTAGCTAGATGTGAAGACTACATTCCTTCATAGTGATTTGAAGGAGGACTTGTATATGGAACAACCATAGGAATATGAGGTCATAGGAAAGAATAACATGGTGTGCAAATTAAAGAAGAGCTTGTATGGATTGAAACAAGTTCCATGACAATGGTACATGAAATTTGACAGTTTTATGATGGAATAGGGATACTCGAGGTGTCATTCAGACCATTGCCTATATATCAATAAATTTGATGATGGTGATTACATTATTCTTTGTCTATATATGGATGATATGTTGGTTGCAGGTAAGAACATGCAAGAAATAAAGGTATTAAAAAAATAACTTAGTAATTCTTTTTCTATGAAGGATTTGGGAGCAATAAAATAAATCCTTGGTATGAGAATAAATTGAGATAGGAAGGAACGGAAGATGAATTTATCCCAGGAAGATTACATCAAAAAGGTCTTGGAGAGGTTAAGTATGCAGGATGCTAAACCGGTTGGGACTCTTTCGGCATGTCATTTTAAGTTATCAAAGGAGCAGTGTCTCAAGATAAAGGATGAGAGAATCTAGATGTCACATGTACCATACTCATCCACTATTGGTAGCTTGATGTATGCCATAGTGTGTACTAGGCCAGTGGGAGTAGTAAATAGGTACATGAGTGATCCAGGTAGAGAACACTGAAAGGCAATGAAGTGGATCCTTCGATATTTAAGAGGGACCACAGGGATAGTTTTAAGCTATGGTGGATTGGACACCACTTTGTGTGGCTATGTAGATTTAGACATGGCTAGAGATTTAGATAGAAGGAGTACAATAGGAGATGTATTTACTATAGGTGACACAACAATAAGCTAGATTTCATGACTACAGAAACTTGTGGCTTTGTCAACCACAGACATTGAGTATGTTGCTGCCACAGAGGCAAGCAAATAAATGATTTGGTTACAAAAATTTCTTGAAGAGTTGGGGCATAATAAAGATGAAGGGAAAGTATATAGTGATAACTAGAGTTCTATACATCTAGCAAAGAACTCTGCTTTCCACTCTAGGGTGAAACATATACAATTGAGGTACCATTTCATCAGGATAGATTTGGAGGAAGAGAAGTTGAAGTTGGAGAAGATTCATACCAATCAAAATCCTAAAGACATGATGACCAAGGTGGTCACAAGAGAGAAACTAAAACTATGTTCAGTTTTGGTTGGCCTTCACAGTTGATAGTGAAGGGTTGAGAAGCCTGCTCAGAGGAAATCAGTCTTCACGTGGGAGATTGTTGTGTTGTAGAGCCTATTTATAAATTACAATGTATTTTTTAAATACTGTACATTTTAAATATACTATACACTCTATATATTTTTCTTGCTAGGGTTCGGGGGTGGTAGCCCTCAAAAAAAAAATTGGACCCCTTTTAATGGGAAACTATTTTGGGTTGATTCTGCCCATGGTTTTGGTACCCATTATTTTGTAATACTGATTTGTTGATGTATTATGTATTAATGGATATTTCATAGGTAATATATCATGAGAACAAGGGTTTGAGAAGAAAGAACAAAGTGTGTAAATTTAGGTGTGAATTTAGGAGGGTTTGTTGAGTGCAGCTCCAAACAATATTTGTGCATTGTAATTGTGAGAAGACTGGTCTGAGAGTGATTTGTACTTTCGTGGCTTGTAATAAAATTTGAGCAAGTATTTTTTGGTGGATGTAGCCCACATTGGCTGAACCACGTTAAATTTGGTCTTCTTATTTTGCATGTTTATTTTTTGTTCTTTTTACATCTCTGTTTATATCTATTATTATTGTGATTCTATGAAATTGTTCCACATCGATTTTTGTATTTATTCCTAACACAAAAATGACCTCTATTGGCCTTTTTCTTTCACTAATCCAAGATCCTTTTATAATGTTTTACAGATTTTATTTTTTGTTTCACCTATTTCATTGTGTTCGATCAATAAGGGTGTTTTAAGGGTCATGTTTTCACTAGTTTGGATTTCCCTGATCGACAAGGGAGTTGTGAGAGTTGATTCTATTTATCATGCTTCATTGATGTTTTCTATTTTAAACCAATATATTTATTTGACATAAAATTTAGACCATACATACCTACTAACCAACTTACTGTATAACCTTCACTATTTTTTATTATATAAATATTTACAAACATTCTAATAATAAATAACGCCACTTAAACAAAGCCCTATAACTAATATTCAATTAATGTCATATCCAATTGCCCTAATTTATAACCAAACATCATAAACTGTACACTCCAATGATTCAAACTGAAATAATAGACCTTCCAATTAAAATTTGGTTTCATTAAATTTCCATGTCATCAAACTAAACCTAAATCTAACTTTCAATGCATATAATCTTCCCTAATTATCTACTGCATGCCTCAAACCGATAAATTGTTCAAACAGAAAATCTCTTTGAAAAATGCCAAAAAAAATTAGTTGGGTACCCTTAACTTTTTGGAAAAACATCATAAGAACAGTTGGGTGTGCTAATTATATGCAATATCACCAACCGTAATTCAGTTTCATGCCAGGAATAAATAACCTCAGTATGATTGCATTCTACTTGTTGAATTTATCTAAATAACCAAATAACATCTATTTTATTCATGTGATTTCGCTTGTTTTCTCATGCTTAAAAAAAAAAAGGGAAGAAAATGCCAATTAATTGTCTTTGCTTTGTTTATCGGCCTTGTGCTTTCTGCCAGCTTCAAATTTAAAACCTCGCAAACACCAAAAATAAAAAATCACCACAAAGTTTAGAGAAGCCCAAAATTCTTTTCAATCCTTTGATTCTCCACCGGATGTATATAATTATCTTTTATTTGGATTATTAAACATTGGGTCGATTAATGTGTTTTTTTTGGTTGGATGTCTTTTTTTCCTATTTTTTTTTTTAATGTTAGTTATTAAAAACGAATATATTCATTAATATTATAGCTTTCAACCACTTCTTAAATGTTATTGTAAAAATGGTTCAGTCACTTCCCAAATGTTATTGTAGAAACACTTCAATCACCTCTCAAATATGATTATAGAAACGCTTCTTAACATGATGACAAGAAATTATTTCTCCACAAAATCTCCACTAGAAAACTTTAATGTGTTTTTTATTTACATAATAATAGTTTTATTATTATTTATATTTAGATTCCTAGATATATTAAGTCTCCAACGTGGTGCAATTGGAAGTCCCTCTAACCCTGTATTCGAAAGGTATATCTTAATTAAGTGGTGTGACCAACTTTAATACCTTATTTGTTGAAAATATTTTTTGGAATTGTTTAATTAACTTAAAATATTGGATTAGATATAGAGAAAATATATTTAGAAAGAGAAAACTTATATGGAGATATTTGTTATAACAATATATTATAAAATCTTTGTCAATGCAGTTGATAATTAAATAATACTTAGTCAGATTGGGAAAGGTTTTCACATATAATTTTTTCATGATTAACCCACGATAATTAATTCTTGAGGTTGTTATTAAATAATATTATAATTGAGATATTCCAAGGCCATATTATTTTACCCAATTCATGACTGAGGTAATGTTACATTGTGATATGTCACTACAGTAAACATTTGGTAGAAGACCACATTGATTTCCATGCTCTCAAGTTTGTGGCCCTTAATCCAAATAGATACCTTTGGTCAGTGTTGTTTAAGTTACAAGGTTCAAAGACTAACCTTAAGGCTTCCATAGTTTGAGTATGTGAGCTAACAACTTCTTTCCTAGATATACTTCAAACTAAGATTCATTTTGGTCACTAAAGAACATTTAGTCATGTAGATACATTTTCAACATTGAGTGGAAAAGATCATTCTTTGTCAGGTTGATGCCATTTTGAGTTTCATGTTCTTCTTCTATAGATTCCTATGTTTGATTAAGTTCATGCAGCTAAGAAATAGACTCCATGATCCAAAAGTGCAAGATCATGCAATGTGGCACACATCTCACTACTTAGAGTAGCATAATGATCATCTTCAACTTATACTCTACAACCACTCCATGAATTACATGCGGTTTATGACTTTGTGACCCACAGACGAAACCCATGTTAATTAACTGAAAATAAATCAAGTTCACCATGGTCATTGTGAGTGAGGCTTTCCACAAGTAATTTTAACCATAGTTTAGCTATCCTAAAATGTGTAATTAAATAGCCACAATTCATGACTTCTCCATGAACAATGTGATCTCTATGGATTTCATGGGGTTCATGACACTATGGCCATTATTCACATAGTCATACTATAAAATTTCACAATTTTGGTCTGAGACACATGCCATCTATGATGATGAAACTTGTTTTTCATCCTAGCATCACAATACAACCTCTCCTCACTATGATCATAATAAAAATGAGGTTTGTATACACATTAGAATATAGTTACCTTTTGTTACATTTGAGGTTTGTGGCTTTAGTCTCTATTGTTGCCTCAAATTTTTATATGAGGAACACACAAATATAGAAAAGTCTATTTTTATATAACAAAGGATATTCTCACCTATTTTCAACTCCATGGCCATTGTTTATTTTAAGGAGATATTATAATTTTAGCTCTTGAGATAGGCCACAGGTAGTCTATGATTGTGGCACATGATTCCCATCCCAACATCATAGATTTGGCCTCTCCTCACAAAATCTTTAATAATATTTAATTGTATTGTACACATATGTGTTGTAGTATATATGTCATTTTCCTATGCTTTTGTGTCTAAAGACAACCATATGGCATAGTTCATTGTTGTTGCAACAACTCTCATTGTGTGGAGGCCACATGAATAATATGATGACTCTTTATATGTAATATGGTGTATCATGACCTTTTTTGGTGAATTTTGAGGCCCATGTGGGAATTGTGGAGTCACCTCACATGTTTAATGCATAAAATAATATAAATTAGCCTAGGATTTTATTAAATTATAGTGTGAATAATATTTCTTTGTGAAATATAATAAAATAGGATTACTTTAATTATATAATTTATGACCCACCAATTAATAGGGATTTTACACTTGGTACCCATTTGGAACATGTTTATAGGCATCCTATAGGATTTGCGGTGTTATGAATTTGATGGTGGGGTCAGATTTTGCTTTTAGGCAAACTAGGTGGAGTTGTCTCTTGAAGGATCATAAACTAGAAGTCTAGGATCACAACATGGTGTGTGCTAGGGGGGATAAACTTATACTAAATTGGTAATTTTTCCATATTAATCTATGAGTATAATTAATTCAGGATGTAATCAAAATATTACTAGTGCACTTTAGTGTGAAGTATGTCAGTGTGTATGTTTAGCATTGGTATTGATAATTTAGTTAATGGAAAGAAAATAATTGTGGTTGGTTTTGGGAGTAGCATATAAGGGTGATACACATTAGATATACTCCATATGCTACAATGAAAGTCTAACTAGAATAAAAAAAAGAAAGCCTAAGATGTATTTTACAAATAGACATATGACCATTAATGGCCAAGATCTAATATGCACAGGGTAGTAGCACATTATTTTCTATTTCTTGTGACATAAAATGTATATGTTTCAAGACACTACCCTAAGTAAAAATATAATATCAAAATGTACAACTAATGCATTGAAAACTAAAAAACATTTTAAGTCACTATTACTACAGGTACTGAAGCAACATCATGGAACTTGTTAAAGGAAAAAATAGTAATAATTAATATATAAGCAACATTCCCTTAAATGTTTTCCTAAGAATTTGGACTTTTATTATCATCATTTATTATTTTATAACATGGTTTCAATTGAATTTCTATATTTTTATTATTGGTTTTTAACTACTGTGGTATCATATTCCAATATTGATATTATTATTTTCAACGAGTGTAATATTGGATTAAAATATTGATGTTATTAGTTTTAAATAGTGTGATATTAGATTCAAATATTAATTTTATTGGATCTCAACTAGTGAGAAATTAGATTCTAATTTTATCCTGATTATTTTTTTTAGTTTTTTATTTATATAGAATATGGGAAATGATCCAATAGTTGAGCGTGGTTGAATAGATTAAATGTGATGAGTTGCAGTTAGGGATCTCAATAAATAAATACCTTAGATCACACAAATCTTAGAATACCTAGTGGAAAAATTACAATAAAATGAAAAAAATCCCCTTCTAATCTTTAATTGATTTCATCCAAAGGAAATGTAATAGGCACAATAACACAATCACACCATGATCTCACAACAAGATTCATTACTACATCTGATCCATAGATTTCAGCTTTGCTAGCTCACAGTCTTCACAAAATAATTATCAAATTTAATCTCTATCCAATCTCCAACTATAAGATTCCCTTAACATAGTCATAGGGGAATACATATATAGATGCAATACTACCATCCTACTTTACTTGATTAAAAATATTAACACACCTTAGTGTGTCCCAAAAATTAAATGCCACAAATATTAAATGTCTTCACTTTATTTAGAACAAGAACACATTATAACTTGATGCATCTATAAATAGATCATTAACATCAGTAAATTATTCCTTAAAAAATTTGATGATTTTCAAGGTCAATTTCAAAATAGTTAGCAATGAACCCTTCCATAACACATCATAGTTGGATGAGATCACAGGACTTTGAAGTCACCAATTTTCATGAAAACTTTTATACCGCGATCCTTATATCATTTCAAGAATGATATCATACTTTATTTTAAGATTTATAAATGACCAAAAATTAAAATCTCAACCTAAAAAATGAAGTTCTAATTACCTCCAAAAGTCTCTCCTACTCCTACGACACTATTATGAAGAATCAACTTCACAAAACATATGTTGCTCAAGTGATATCGTAGGTTGATAGAAACATACATAAAAATCTGAATGGTTATGTAGCAAGATAATATTATCATAGCATCTTGCATAATAATTATCTTGGTATGCCTCTTTTCCATGATAAGATGACTATGGTTGTGAGGAAACTTTTACTTAGGTTTCATTGTAAGCCGGCTGTGTGGAAAGGAAAATTGATTTCACATGCAGACAAATTACTACTAATAAAGAGTGCTCTCCAAAACCATCTGGTCTATCTTATGTCTTTGTTAAAAATGTAAATAATTATAGATGATACGATTGAGAAAATTCAAAATATATTCCTATGGTCTAGTATGAAAGAGAAGAATAGATTCTCTTCAGTGGCATGGGATAGGGTGTGTTGTCCAAAAAGTTATGGAGGGATAGGCATTCATAAAATTAAACTAATGAATCTAGACTTGATTGTAAAAATGGGATGAAGGTTTATTAAAGAAATAAACTATTAGACTGATGTTATTAAGGATAAGTACATGGACTCTTGACAGGATGATAAATGGCTATTGGATGACTCCCTCTCAAAAGGTTCTTGTTTTTATAATTGGTTAATTAAGTGTATACATATCATTTCAAAAGGGTGTAAATTGAAGACTGGTTTAGGTGAAAGAGTGTTATTTTAGGAGGTTTCATGGATTCTTATCTCTCCACTTTAGACTATTAAGTTTTGGAACATGATCAGTAAATGTCTTAAGAGGATTTATGGGGAAATATTTATTGATTATACCATAAACATGGACCTTGGTAGATATTGGAAAGTTCTAGTGTTGGATAACGATGATCAAGAGGTAAACAAGATTGTTTTTGATATCAATGACCTGATCTAAGGTGTGTTTTTTTGAAATTCTAGTAAGGAGGATGAGATGGTATGGGAGGACTCCTATGATGGTAATTATAGTGTTAAAATAGGATATATTTTTCTCTCAAAGAAAATCTTGATGGGTTTCCTTGGATAAAGCTTTGGAATAAAAATTTGATTTCAAAAATTATTTTTTCTATTGGTTAGTTATCCATAATAAAATTCTTAAAATAGATAATCTCATGAAAAGAAGTCTTCCAATCCCCAATAGATGTGTCCCATGTAAAATAAATCTTGCATTTATTTATGGAATTCTCCTTTACCTTTAATTTTTAGGAGTCATTCTCTCTAAGTTTGAGGTGGACTAGGTTCAACCTTAATCTTTATTTGATTTGTGGAGAAAATGGACCACTCCTTTCAAGAGTGATATCCTTAAACATTTATGGTATATGTATTTACCCCATGTCTATTGGGGCATTTGGAAAGAAATAAATTATAATATTTTTAAATATTTGAAAAAAAGTAGCACACATGTTGCCTTGAAAATTATTAATTTACTGAAAGTATTTTTTATCTCTATCAAGACTAAAGATATGAAAAAAAACAAAGAGGATGAAATCAATATTAGTGAAAATTGGATCCTTTATAATGATGAAAAAAGTGATTAAGATTATAAAAAAGAGAAAATGATTTTAACTAAATGGATTCTTCCTTCCCCAAGTTGGGTCAAACTAAAATTTGATGGGGCCTCTAAAGGGAACACCTAAAAGATAGTGGTGCAGGGATTATTAGAGATACCAGAGGCTATTTTATAGATAATTATGTAGGGACTATAAGTAATTAATCAAGTCATATAGTAAAAGATAAAATGACTCTCTAAGGGGTTCATATGGACAAAGAGGTTGGTTCCACTTATCTTGTTATTGAGGGAGACTCTTTAAATATCATCCATTGTCTCAATAAGAAACATGTTCCTAGGTAGACTATAATAAATATCATGGAGGAAACTATTGACATTATCCAATATTCCCAAAAGATAAGGATAATCCATACCTACAAGAAGGGAATAATATTGTTTATCAGTTTACTAATAAGGGTGATAATGAATAAAATTTTACCAAGTGGAACGATGTACATGATCTGCTAGGAGAGGTGGGATAAATTATTGAGTTGGAAGCTTGATGTGTTGGGCATGATTTTTTATGTGGAGATGTGTAAGTTTGATTTGATTTGCATACCTATTATCCCATAAATATTATCATTTTTTATAGTATGTTAATGGATATCATTAACACCAATATTTAAACATTTTTCTATCATTTACCACCTTTTAGAAATGATTTCTAAAGCTTGCGAGATCATAAGGTGATGCATGCTAAATCCTAACCTAATCCAAGGAGACAACATATCTAAGGATATATAATGCTTAATAATTTCCCTTAAAAGATGGGGTGGTAGGGTATATTTGTTGCATTTCAAAATTAGGGCTTAGTTTAAACATATATAGGTAGGGTGTTATCTCATTATCTTTAGTGAAATTGTAGTGATGGGAGGTGACAAGAATAGAGTTGATCCCACCAATATTGGTTTGATAAAAAATAAAATAGAAGTGTGGACCATTATGGAAGATGGTTGTCTTTCAAAATACATGGAGAATATTTAAGGCCATGACACTCATATCTTGAAATAATTTTCAAGAGGATGGAAAGGAAACAAAATGACTATGAGGGGAGTGAGTATCTTAGTCACTTAAGATCTTATTTTTTAGGTTACTATTATGACTACACATGAGAGGAAATATTTTAAAGCAAAAAGGGATAAAAGGGACAAAGCGGAGTCATTCATAATAGAATGGGAAAATATAATTGAATACCAAGGGGACTATTTCAAATAATCCCTTCCTTCTCCTTACCATGAGGTGGCACATTATATAATGAAGTATATAACCATGGATGGTTATTTTCAGGCCATTTTGTCTTACCACTTTGCTCTGTTGAATCATTTTCACCACAATATTATTGTAAGCTTCCAGTTTTATTTATTGATTTCCCTAGAAAATAATTTCATTGATGTTTACCTTGGTAAATATCCTCTACCTATACACCAATATTGAATCCTTATTTTATATAACCATTCCAAAACCTTAGAGGTAGGCCATTCGCCCACTATTAAACTAGTAGAATCGAGCAAGAAAGAAAAAGTAGTGTTGAAAGGGGAAGGGAAAGAGGAAAACTCCAAAAATATTTCCATCAAAATACCTAGAGAAACTTATAAACCTTATCATAGTAATAAATCTCATGTTGTCATGGTTTCTAAATTGGAGACTGATGAGGAAGAATATGTGTTTGAGTTTGAGTCCAAGGATCTAAAGTATATGATGTTTGCTAGTAATGATCTTATCTTAGATGAACATGTTATGGATCCTCTATAGTAAGAGATTATAGAAGATAAGAAAGAGTAGATGAAGGTTGAAGATATTGATAAAGTGGACTTTAAAGAGTGAAAATGGCATTGTATTTTTGTGATGGGGATTATTAGGACAAATACAAGACTTTAGCCAATGATATGGACCTTCACAAAAGTGTCATGAAGTGGATAATGAAGGAAAGTGATGGTATTAAGGATGACATCAAATAAATAAGGAATGTTTTTAGTGGTGGCATGAGTCAAACTAGTTTACTAAAGGATACAAGTGGAGAGAATGTTTTTCAAAAACTGATGTAGTTGGAGGAATGGGTCTCTAATATGGAAAGGGAGAAGTTATAGATGTAGGATAACATTAAACAAATCATCTAGAGCATAAAATTTAATATTAAAAATTATGTCTAACATCAACGTGATAAAGGAGGTCATAAGAGTTGGGAGAGATGATAAAAAAAACCTGAGGTTGAGAAAAAGGATCAAAGGCCAAGACAAGGGAAAACTATCAGAGGTGGAGGCTAGAGGTCTTGGTGATCTTAAGAGAGTTATTAATGACTTGGAATATGAGTGGAATACAATCCTTCTTATGGGTTTGATATTTAGTTTCTAGTTGTATGTTGGTCTTTGTGTTTTGATTTTAGATGTTAGTTTTTTCTATTTTATCGCTATTGCTTTGTTGTTTTTCAATAGATTTTCTTAGCCCATGCTGCTTCTTATTAAATTTTAGCTTTTAATGGATTTTTTCTTGCTCCTTTAAAAAATGAAAGGACCCTTTAAAAAACCTTATTTTAACTATATTTGAAAAACTTTGAAAGCTTATTTAGACTTGATAGAAAGGTTACACATGTGCATAAAAAAATAATGCATAGAACATTATAGACACAAGTGTTATCATAGGCAACATATAATTACACTTAACACATATGTACTAAAGACAATGAAAAATAAAACAAAGATGGTATGTGTAATATAGAATACTTGCACAAATTTACAAAAATAAAAATACACAGCCAAAAAGCTTATGTAACACAACACTTATTTAAAATTTTATAAACAAACATATTATTGGTTGATGCAAGATTGCTTGTGAACTCATATTCTACCACATCATACACCCTAGGTAATAAAAGAAACATAAATGATCCTACTCATATGACTTCTAAGGACTCTACTAATGGTATTACTTATATTGTAGTTTCTGATGTGCTAATCCATGTCACATATTCTATGTCTCATCTTTTCCAATTTACTAGATATTCTATAAATTCCTTTCTTCTTGTAGTCTTTCCAACTTGCATGTCAATCAATTATAATTATTCATGCTTTTTATTGGGCATCTAAAATCTCCAATATTTTTATTCATAGTATGCACTTATATTCTCACTAATTTTTCCTTCATAATATGGATAAAAAATAGCTACATTTAAATAGGTGATATATATATATATATATATATATATATATATATTGTTGGGTGAATATTTTGTCAATCAGCATACTGATCAACAAAATAGGTCTGATCAACCAAAACAGGAAGATTGGTCGGCCAGTTGTGCAGGTTTACTACATCAAAGGGGACAAATCTCTCCTCTCATCAAGGGGAGGTTCCCTATAGATACGTAAGAGCTATATACAAAATAAGTAAACAAAAAATAACACATGGGGGTAGAATAAACCATCCATCTCTCTTCTTTCAGAGATGATGCACACAATCAAAGGAGAAAGTCCTAGTGTAAACACTGAAGGCACTTCTCTTCTTTCAAAAGTGTTCTTGTAGGAAATAGCAGGAGTTTCTTTTAGATAGTAAAGTAACCAGTAATCAAAAGGGCGTAGTAATAACAGGATGAAGTAGAACACAAATTTTCCACCTCAACTACCCAAAGAGTATATCACAAAGGATAATGGGGGCACAAAGTCACCCCATAATCCTTAACACAAAAAAGAAAAGAAAGACATAGACTGGAAATAATTGTGAAAGCACAAAGTCTTCCCATAGTTGGTTTCAGGACACTTCCCTATTACTTTCACTAATTCTGCTTACCAAATTAAATGAATAAGAACACCTTCAGAAGACAGATGTAAGAATGATCTCCCAAAGTGATACAAGCCAAAATAGCACAAAGTTTGTAAACAACCTGCTTTCTCATTCAGATAAAAATGAAATTACAATCTGAGCTCAAAGTCTTAGTCTTCTTCTTTCAAAATGGGTAGAGTTTCACTCTTGTAAAAATGAAAAGTCTCCCTTACAAATGAGAGAAAATAAAAACTTATAGCCACTACGCAAGGATTGGTAACTTTTTCCATGGGATAGCCCATGCTATAGTCAATGTCTTTAATGTGTCTCCAATTTTGTTTGGAGAGACCATGCTGAGAACAGTGCACTACCATAACTATGGTGTGTCCCTTCATCTGATATGTCTCCTCCTTAATATGGACCGTCTAGTCCTTTGCATATTTGTCTTTACTTCATGGAAGAAAATAGGCCGCATCCTTGGTTTGGTGCGCTCAGAAGTCTACTCGATCCATTGTTCCACCTACTAGAAATAACTCTTTTAAAGACATTTCTGGGCCTTTGCATCGATCTTCTCTCTTTGAGTATTCAAGCTTTTTCTGTCGAGCAAAAAGACTAAAAGAATTCTTTCAGACAAAATGTCCAAAGGAAAGTTTCTTGTTACTTGGCCATTCATTCTTTCCTATTTCTTCAGACTTTTTCTCTGGGTGAATTCCTTCAAACAAAAAGTCCAAAGGAATTTTGCCTTAACATTTTTTCAAGAAAATCTTCCTGAAAGTATTCTTTTGGCCTTTTGGACTTAGCCATTTCCATCGGACAAAAAGTTTGAAAGAATTGTTCCTTTTGGGCCTTTGAACAAATTCGAAGGAATTCTATCTTTTCTTTGACCTTCAAACCAACGTTTCCTGCCCTCTGCAAGGGCACTTGCCTTTTTCACTTTGGGGCAGCCCTTTGAACCAACCGATTGAACCAACTTTGGTTTAATGGTTTAATGGTTCAATAGGCTCATCCTTCATCATTTGGCTAAGTCCTTTTGATCTTTTACACCAAGCACATTAAACCAACTTGGTCATTGAACCCATTGAACCTTTGAACCAAAGTGGTTTAAAGTTTAATGGTCCAAGCCTTTGTCCTTTATCATGTACCGATTGAACTCTTTTGATTGAACTGAAGCACTGAACCTGTGAATCCCTTTATGGAAAAAACTTTAAAATGAGGAATTTGAAAGCTCAGAACAAATTTTGAGAAGGGAAGAGAGAAATTTTGGTCTATGCAAGGCCAAAATAGTCCATAGGTTATCCCAAAAATGAGTGACATTTTTTGGGGACAATAGCTGGCTCCAGTTGGGGAACTTCCTTTAGATGAAAACTTGAAACATAGCTGAGAGGAGTAGAAACCAGAATCTCTAGTGCCTTGAAGTGCGCCATTGGGCTACGGAGTCATGCTACTCAAAAAGAAAGGCTCCAAAAAATGAAAATGAAACAAACAAAATAGAAGAAAAGACTATACAAATATACATATGTACAGATGAACTTATCTGATACTTCAAGAATTGAAGTACTTCAAATGCTACCCCCTAAGAGGTAGTGAAAATGGCACTCTGTCTTGATAAACTAGTAAGAAGCCATTTTCTCCCCAGAATTGGTGATGGGTGAATGGAACTCTCCACCAGGAAACCAATTTTCTTTGTCCTCCCTTTGGTTTTCTCCTCTTACCCCATAGCAAGACTTGACTTTTAATCCAAAAACCATGAATCTTTACTCTCTTGGCAAAAAGTTCCTTTTCCTAATTTTGATGTGTAGCAGCATGGTCCATTACCATAATTGGTTGCTCTTCTGGTTCAGTCCAACACATGATTTGATTGTTCCCATTCAACACCTACCAATCATTGGCACTATCAGGCATACTTGGTGTTGTTCCATCTGAACCAATTCCTAGATCATCACCTACAAGATTTTCATCTACTGAAACATGAATGTCTTCAATAGACAAAATAATTACCCCTACCTGAAGACTCAAATAGAATTTGAGCTTTAGGCCTTAATGTCTGAGTGATAACATATTTTGCCTCCTTCTCAAGAAGCAACCTCTGCATTACACCTTTCACAGGGATTCTTGCCTGAGACAAGTCCATGCTTAATTACCCTCCAACATCCTTGTAGAAGTTCCACCCAAGAAGGATTCCATATGATGCTAGGACATCGACCACTAGGACGATCATCTTGATTCGCTTGTCTAGAAAGGCAACAAATGCAAATTGGGCATCTTTAATTTTCCCCAGTAGTGGCACTTGTTTTTTCACCATGGAGAAACATCTCCCAAATGTCTTGGTCAGTGTGAGACCTAGATATTTTGCCACTTTAGTAGGCATGACATTGTATGAAGCCCCAAAATCAATGATGCAATTGTTGAGCTGGTGACCATTTATCAACAGGGAAACATAGAAATGCTCTATTTTCCCAGGTGCAGCAGGAGGGGTAATGGAAAGATTGTTTGGGATAGGTATGTTCCTTGGGGGATCATGAGTTACTTTCTTAACCTCTTGTCTTGTAGGTACGGTTTGGTTCTTGACACATTTAACCAACTTGTCTAATTGCTTAGGATGAGACTACAGAAATTTAAATTTAGACATTTGAATTTTGGTTTTCTTTATATGGTCAATTATGTCAAATTCCTAGAATGAACCAGGAGTAGAGGTTGGGAATTCATCCTTTTGTTTTTTGGAAGGGGGAGGACTAGACTACAAAATAGAATTAGAAGGCGCAGGGGCATTTGAGGTACTTACCTTTCTTATAATGACTGGGTCTTTTGGCTGGAAAGGAAGAGTGGATCCCCACTTAGCAATTGTAACTACTAGTTGAGGTCACTCCTCTACTTTCTCCTTATTATTTGGTTGAGCTAATTGGTTCCTGGACTGGGTGAATATAGCGTATGATTCCTCAGCTGCATTGCCTTCACTTCTGGGTTCATCCTGGTAGTTTAGGAAATTGATGTGGGAGTCACCAGCTAATTCTTCTTGATCCTCCATGAAGAGACCAACATCATTTTCTTAATCAGACTCAGGTTGGAAAGAGAAATCATGTTCTGTTTCCAAATATCCAACTACTGAGTTGGTTGGAGGTGCTTTAAGGGCAAGGTTCATCTGTAGGGGAGGAAGGTGATTTGGCTACCCTTGATTCCTGGCAGCATTGCCTTGGTATGCCTAATTTTGAAATGTCCTTGGCATATCTCAATTAGGAGAAGCAAACATAACTTGGGCCATTTGTCTTTTGAGGACCATCAATTCATTTGCTAGCTTCTGCACCATTGGATCAATGGTGGCTGAATGGGAGTATTCAGAAGAAGGAGAAGATTTACCTCTATTTGGATCTCTTCTTATCTTTCTAGCCAAGATAAGGTCATCTTCTACCTCAATAGCCAAGTCTTGAGTAGTAGCAAGGTCTATGTGCCTAGCTCATCTCAGCAAGAAACTCACTTCAGGCAACTATCAGTTGATGAAGAAACACTTGAGATTTTGAGGTGTTGGCTAGGCGACCATGGGAATCTTGTGCCTCAGCTTGTCAAACCTGGCAATAAAATCCCTCATATGCTCATGAGGTTCTTTCTTCATCTAAGTGATCTGGGCTAGAAAAGTATGCACATCTTCTATAGGATTGAACATGGCTTTGAATTTGTCTTTCAGAGTGTCCCAATTAGTCACTGATCCAGCCTGTAGTTGGTAAAACCAATCTACAACAGTGCCTTGTAGTGTCTCCATGAATAACCTAACTGCTATGTCTTCAAATTCCACCCCTATTACATCACAGGCTATGCTGAAAGCTATAATGTGTTCATCAAGATGAACCTTCCCATCACCAAAGAATTTAGGGAAATTCTTCCTTGAACTACATGGAAGCTCATGCAGAGGTGGAGTCAAATTTAGTGGACCAAAAGAATTACCCCAGGGGCCTTGAGCCATGATTTGATTATTTAAAAGTGGGATCAATAATCTAGGTGGAGTGTGGATAGGTAAAGCTCAGCTAGCAGTAGAAAAAGAAGCTCTGCCTTGTGTTGGTGGCCTGGTAGGGCTAGGAGGAAGACTCTTAATTCATCTAAGGTGAGGTTGTGGAGGAAACAACTCAAAATTACTCTATTGCACCAACTCAAAAGTAGGGTTAACAACACCTTGGGATTTTTGGCCTCTAGTATAATGTGGAGTTACCAAATTGTAGAACAAAAAATGGAAAAGAGCAAGATCTACTTCAGCTTAAAGTTTGAGACTTCAAACTGTGCACTCTTCCCTAGTGGAGTTGCCAAAAACTGTTGGGTGAATATTTTGTCAATCAGTGTACTGATCAACAAAATAGGTCTGATCAACCATAGCAAGAAGATTGGTCTGCCAGTTGTGTAGGTTTACTACATCAATAGGGGACAAATCTCTCCTCTCATCAAGGGGAGGTTCCCTATAGATACGTAGGAGCTATATACAAAATAAGTAAGCAAAAAATAACACATGTGGGTAGAATAAACCATCCATCTCTCTTATTTTAGAGATGATGCACACAATCAAAGGAGAAAATCTTGGTGTAAACATTGAAGGCACTTCTCTTCTTTCGGAAGTGTTCTTGTAGGAAACAACAGGAGTTTCTTTCAGATAGTAAAGTAACCAGTAATCAAAAGGGTGTAGTAATAGCAGGATGAAGCAGAACGTAAAGTTTCCACCTCAACTACCCAAAGAGTATATCACAAAGGATAATGGGGGCACAAATTCACCCCAGAATCCTCAACACAAAAAAGAATAGAAAGACATAGACTAAAAATAATTGTGAAAGTACAAAGTCTTCCCACAGTTGGTTTTAGGACACTTCCCTATTACTTTCACTAATTTTGCTTACCAAATTAAATGAATAAGAACACCTTCATAAGATAGACGTAAGAATGATCTCCCAAAGTGATACAAGCCAAAACATCATAAAGTTTGTAAACAACCTGCTTTCTCATTCAGATAAAAATGAAATTACAATCTGAGATCAAAGTCTCAATCTTCTTCTTTCAAAATGGGTAGAGTTTCGCTCTTGTAAAAATGAAAAGTCTTCCTTAAAAATGAGAGAAAATAAAAAATTATAGCCACTATGCAAGGATTAGCACCTTTTTCCATGGGACGGCCCACGCTACAGTTAATGTCTTCAATGTGTCTCCAGTTTTATCTAGAGAGACCATGCTGAGAACAGTGCGCTGCCATAACTATGGTGTGTCCCTTCATCTGATATGTCTCCTCCTTAATATGGACCATCTAGTCCTTTGCATATTTGTCTTCACTTCATGGAAGAAAATAGGCCGCATCCTTGGTTTGGTGTGCTCAGAAGTCTACTCGATCCACTGTTTCACCTACTAGAAATAACTCTTTCGAAGACATTTTTGGTCCTTTGCATCGATCTTCTCTCTTTGAGTCTTCAAGATTTTTCCATTGGGCAAAAAGCTTAAAATAATTCCTTCAGAAAAAATGTCTGAAGGAAAGTTTCTTGTTACTTGGCCATTCATTCTTTCTTGTTTCTTCAGACTTTTTCTCCGGGTGAATTCCTTTGGATAAAAAGTCTGAAGGAATTTTTCCTTAACATTTTTCTGAGAAAATCTTCCTGAAAGTATTCTTTTGGCCTTTTGGACTTAGCCATTTCCATTAGACAAAAAGTCTAAAAGAATTATTCCTTTGGGCCTTTGAACAAATCCAAAGGAATTCTATCTTTTCTTTGACCTTCGAACCAACGCTGCCTACCCTCCACAAGGGCACTTGCCTTTTTCACTTTGGGGCAGCCCCTTGAACCAACTGATTGAACCAACTTTGGTTCAACGGTTCAATGGTTCAATAGGCTCATCCTTCGTTATTTGGCTAAGTCCTTTTGATCTTTTGCACCAAGCACATTGAACCAACTTGGTCATTGAACCCATTGAACCTTTGAACCAAAGTGGTTCAAAGTTTAATGGTCCAAGCCATGTGCCGATTGAACTCTTTTGATTGAATCGAGGCACTGAACCTGTGAATCCCTTTATGAAAAAAACTTTAAAATGAGGAATTTGAAAGCTCAGAACAAATTTTGAGAAGGGAAGAGAGAAATTTTGGTCTGTGCAAGGCCAAAATAGTCCGTAGGTTGTCCCAAAAATGAGTGTCATTTTTTGGGGACAACATATATATATATATATATATATATATATATATATATATATATATGTATGTATGTATATGTATCCCTTCTGGTAACTCTATTCCATATGCATTCCTACCAAATTTTCAAGTTTTTTAAAACAGACCAATCGTTTTCCATTTTAGCTTATCATATGTCCCTTTTGAAAATCTCTCTTTTCTCAACTATGATAGAACTAAGTATCCAATTTTATATTCAACTTCTCTTCTCTTTTGATCTACAAGGTGATTGTACTTTGATGTATTCATTTCCAGCTATTCTCTTACCTTTTAATGTAATTATTGCATATGTTCTACAAAATCTTCCATGCCAACACTTTTTTTTGCTCATTTTTCATGTCTCATAATTCTTAAACTCCTCTTGGACTTGACCCATACACAATCTAAAATGGTGCCTTCTTTGTATTTATATTCATTGAATTGTTATAAATAAACTTAACTTGTGCCTTAAAATTATCTCATGTTCTTGACGTACCTTCAATTAAAAATATCAAAATATTACCCAAACTTCTATTTACTACCTCTATCTATCCATCTATTTGAGGATGGTACATTGAACTGAGTAGTAGGTTGTTGTTCAAATTTTTCCACAATGTCTGCTAGAAATGATAATAAAAACTTCACATCTATGTTTGATATTATATTGCATGGTAAACCATGAAATCTTAAAACTTCACTGAAAAACAAGTTATTAATTTTTGTTACATAATGTTTTTTTACATGCTAAAAATGTGTCATTTTTAAAAATATATCGACTATCACAAATAATGAATCATTTCCTCTCTACATTCTAGGAAAACCTAAAACAAAATAAATCCATACTTATATACTCCCAATGGTTTCTCTAGATTAGGAAAACATTTTGACTTCTCCCTTTCATAAGTTGTCAAACTCTACATGCTTGAACAAACTTTCACACATCTACATTTAGTTTTGGCAAAAAACAATTCCACTTATGCTAATATTTTTCCATACCCAAAATAAACTTCCAATCCTCCATTATGATTTTTATTTATCAAATTATATCTTTTTAAACCACTTGGTACACACAATTGCCTTCCTTTAAATAACAAACCTTCATGAATAAAATACTCTAACCATGGTGTTCTATCTTTACTCACTGATTCTCTACATCAATTCCATGTTTCTTTAAAATTTATGTCTTCTTCATCCTATTCATTTATATGATCAAATCCTATTATTTTAACTCTTAATTGTTTTAATAAATTAATTCTTCCACTCAATTCATCAACTTTGTTAGACATTTCACTTCTATGTTTCAACAAAAATGGATAACTCTATAGGAATTCAACCCACTTCATATAGTGTTAATTCAACTTATGTTGACTATTAATGAAATATAATTATTGATGATCTATAAACAATAAGAATTCATTTAAAAACAAATAATTTCTCCATTTTATTAATGCTTTCATAATTTCATATAAATATTTATCATATACTAAATATTTGTGATTTGCACCATTCAAATTTTCACTAAAATATGAAATAAGTCTCCATTCTTGACTCAATCTTGATCTTATTTTAGTGCCATTTGTGTCACAATCTACCTAAAATACCTTATTAAAATATGGTAATGCTAATATTTATTGTTCAATTATCTTCTTCTTCAAGTTTTGGAAACTATGCTCTACTTCTACTATCCATACAAGTTATCTTTTATCTTTTCACATCATATCAGAGACAATGCACATATCACACTAAAATTCCTTATGAAATTTCTATAAAAACTTGCTAGTTCATGAATACTATGTACCTTTTGTGGTGACAACTAATACAATATAGTTCATTCCTTCTTTGGATCCATCTTAAAACCTTCTTGATAAATTAAAAAATCTAAAGTATATCAATTATTTCTACATAAAACTATATTTCTTCAAATTCACAAGTAACTTTTTATCTCTTAACCTTTCTAACAATTTGCACAAATGTCACAAATGTTCTTCATCTGTTCTACTAAAAATCAATATGTCATTAAGATACATAATGACAAACTTACCCAAAAATGGTTTAAGAAATTCATTCGTCAATCTCATAAATGCAATTAGTGCATTAGTTAAACCAAATGACATAACCGGCCATTCATACAACCCTTATTATATTTTGAATGTTATCTTCCATTCATCACTTTTTTTTATGTTAATTTTATCATATCGAATCTTCAAAGAAATTTTTGTGAAGTATCTTTCTCTAATCAAACAATCCAATAAATCATCCATGTAAAATAATAAAAATCTAGATATTTTATAGTAATATTATTTATTGCTCTAGAATCATTGTACATTATCCATTCTCCATTCTTATTAGGCATCAGTACTAGTGGCACTACACATGGGCTTAAAATTTATTTGATTAAACCCTTATTCAATAACTCTTGAAATTACTTGTAATCATCTGCATTTTCTTTTGGAGTTAACCTATTCACTGCTTTATCGATAAAATCAAACCTAGTATTAAATCCATTTGATTAATTATGCTTATCATTGGTTTTAATTCATCCAGGATATCACTATATACAATCTCATAAAATCAATTAGCATCTCCTTTACTTCATGTGACAGTGTTTCTTCTCTTGTGAATTCTTTCACTAGTTTTGAATTTAATGCATAACATTAACTTTGCTTCACTTCCTTCAAAAAATATTTTCCTAAAATCATCAACACTTTTAGACTCTTTTCCACTTCTTCATACTTGCCCTTAGAAGGATTTATCATATGTTTTACTACATCTTTCCACAATATATATGTGTTAGCAAAACCATCATTTTGTGTCGTGTGATAAAATTTACAAGGCCTTTCAAGAAAAATATGAAAAACATCCATAGGCATTATGTCACATAAAACCTCATATTTATATGTACCAATATGAAAACTTACCAAATATTGTTCACTCAATGGAACTTGATGTCCCTTTATCAACCAATAAAATTTATATGAATTTGGATACAAAATTATCTTCAAATTAAGTTTATCTACCATTTATTGTGTAATAATATTAACTTTTATTCCAATATCAACAATCAATTTGAAACACATACCTTTAGATTTTCAAACTTTTTAAAACATATTATTTATTTACGTAGGACTATTTTCCTATTTTATAGTCTTCAATAACACCCTCTTCATCATGGGAGCTTCTCCAATCTCTAGTTTATCTATTTAATGAATGGATACAAAACTTTATTCATTTTATTATGCGATATAAGGGCTCATGTTAGTTCTTATGTTTCTTTCAATATGCATATGAGGACACTCAAATGTTCTGTGCCTAATGTCACCAAATCTCAAACATGTTTTATTGAGTCCAAGACCTCTACCTCATCCATAGGTAAAGCATCCTCTACTTATGAAATTATCTCTACCTATATAGGTATTAACACCATTAAACTTAGAAGTAATTTCCTCACTCTCTTGTATTTGTGTATAATAACCTTTGCTAGTTTCATGTCCACACATGAATCTTCCTCTTCCTCTTTGTTTTTTGCAAAACAAATTTTACTCTTGATTCAATAGAAACTAATAGGCTCATTCCACATATTACAGTCTAATCATACTAGATTCATATTGAATTGACATGCACATTCTATTTACATATCTTGAGATCTTATCAACATCATCTTCCATATTACCCACTTTGATAATAAGTTTATAATAATCATTAGTGTATTATTTAATAATAGATTCCATTTTTTGTATATTTTAAAGTTTATTAAACAAACTGGTACTATAATCCAAAAGAATGAATTTAACTTTCATCTTGGAAAAAATTATATTCCATGACTTAGTATTAAATTTGCCTTTGAACAATCTTTAAGATTGTATATGTTCCCACAAAAAAGATGTATGACATTTCAACTTTGCACCAAAAAACTTAACTCACTTGGGATATTCCATACTATAATACTCGAAGTATTTCTCTAACTCAATGAATAAGTCAATAAGATCTTCAGGACTCAAACTTATAGAATAAATTCTAGGGTCCAACTTTGGCTAGCTTGTCATTCTTGAAACAACTCATAAGAATATATCTTCAAATTCAACAACCTCTTCTTCCACATATTGATCTTCAGGTTCTTATTCTTCAATATATATATCAATTCCATCATCTAATACTTCAAATCCATGATGATATATGGTTTACACAACTTACATTATAGCTTGTAATTATCTTATTACTTCTACCAGATCTACTACTCTAAGTGATTTAACCACTGAGGCTATTATACCACTTAAGCCTCCTCTATGTGCCATTTCCTCAAATATCAAAGATCCATATATGAAATGATGATATGAGATGAAAAATTTACTTACACCTTACACCTTCTCCATAATGATCTCACTAGAATATGTTTGTAGCTAATTTATACCTACACTTGTAAATACAAGAAGGAAAAATATATAATAAGGACAAAAACCTCACTCTAATTATAAATGATGTAGTCATGGTCAAGGATCTCAATTGAGAAATGCCTTAAACCATGCACCCCTCATAATATTGGACAAAAAAATTGTAATAAAATGAAACAAAAAAAACTCAAATATTTATTTGATTTCAACCAAAATAAATACAATATACACAATGACATAATCACACCATGATCTCACAATGAGATCTATTACGACATCAAATCCAAATATCTCAACTCTAGTAAATCACAATATTTGAAAAATAACTCTCATATCTAATCTATGTCCAATATCTAGATGTAAGAGTCCCTTAGCACAAGCATAGGGCCATACTTATATAGATACAAGACCCACCTAATTACATTAAGTGATTTTACACCATTGACAACATTAAATGCCACAAATATTAAATGTATTCACATTTCCAAAGAACAAAAATAAATTGGAACTCAACATGTCCCTAAATGTATCATAGATATTATAAATGAATCCTTATCAACTTCCATGACTTTTAGGGTCAGTTTACAAATAATCATCTTTGGTTCATTCCATAACACATCACAATTGCTTCAAGTCATATGAGTTCACAATCACCAATTTTCATGAAAACTTATGTACCATGATCCTTATATCATTTCAATAATGATATCATACTTCATTGCATGCTTTCTAAATGACCAATTATTCAATTCTTAGGTTGCACAATGAAGTTATAATTACCTATGTAAGTCTCTCCTACTGTTTTGACACTATGATGAAGAATCAACTTTGCCAAATACCTATTTCTCAAGAGATATTACATGTTGATAGAAACATACATATATTATTTGTATGATTACATGATAAGATGATATTATCACAACATTTTGTGTAGAACTTCACAATCTTATTTAGATAATGAAAAGTTTACAAATGCTTATAATAAAACAATGTGTATAACATTATAGACAAAAATGTGCTCATAGGAAACATAGAATTACACTAAACCCTTACATACCAAATACATTTCAAAATAACACAAAGACGGTTAGTGAAATACAAAATACTCATGCAAAATTAGAACAAGAGAAATGCACAGTTAGAAACCTTGCACAACACAACATTAGGCAAATTTATAAACTAAAATATTTTTGGTTGATGCAAAATTACTCATGAACCTAGATGATCTACATCATAATGGGTCTTGATCACATAATTGCCCATATTTATCTTAGTACCACCCAATAGTTATCATGGTACAATCTAATAGTTATCCAAATTTTACCTCATATTAACCAATCACTTCATGACATGTAAGATTCATAATTATTAGTGAACCAATGTAAAAAAATTTACACCATGTAAAAGTATCATATAATTATTTTTATTGACCAAAACTTCATACCATTGTACCCTTATAAAACCAAAGTAGTGGTCACACACATTTATCTAAATTTGAAAAGTTTACACTCTATGTACCCTTGTGAAATAGCTAATCACTTCACAACCACATTTATATGACATATTAAATTAAGGTTACCATAGCATTAGTTTCATGCCATGTACATATCTTCATGTAAATATGTGATTAATTATGTTATCTCATGTTACACTAATCTGACTTTCCAAAGGTTTCACCATCACTATGTCTTGTTTGTTATGAGGATTTATAGTCGACATTAAAAATGTTTTTGTGATTTAACAAATTTTATTTTTAAAATATGAGGTCCCACTTTATTTACTTAGATTAAAATATGTATTTTAGAGTATTTTGTGAGGCTTTGGATATTACCACTTTCAAAATGACATCCCACTTAATACACAGACACACACACACACGCACGCACGCACGCACGCACGCACGCACGCACGCACGCACACACGCACGCACGCACGCACGCACGCACGCACGCACGCACGCACACACACACACACACACACACACACACACACACACACACACACACACACACACACACACACACACACACACACACACACACACACACACACACACACACACACACACACACACACACACACACACACACACACACACACACACACACACACACACACACACACACACACACACACACACCCAGCCACCCACACACACACACATCACATTACCATGTGAATATTTGGATATCACCTTCATTAAATGATAAGAAGGAATTTCCATTCCTCAAATTTTATATAAGTAAATGCCTTCATCTCAAAATATTATGTAATGAGACTTTCCAAAAAACTAAAAAATCAACATGAAGAGCCTATTTTTCTATATTTTATTATGGTTGTAGAGCCTAGGCCAATGTCAGCATGCAATTTTTACCTATTGTAGTGTGTTTATAGATATACAATTTTAGAAAGTGAGCCACCATTTACTTTAACACTTCAACCTTTAATATGGATTAGTTCTATGGTATAAAACTAAGGTCTATGTTTCTTTAATTTATTCATCCACTCTAATGGAAGAATGTTTTAACATTGCAATAATATTGGTGAATAGTGAGGAATTACAATAGTTATTTAAAACTCCCTATTTTTTGATAGCTTATCTATCATCCTTAAGAAATTTAGTCCAGTTGGAAGGAATTATGACTATGAATCAAAACATTTTTTTAGGTTTTTTGTCCATGTAGGAACTATCCAATGATTTCTCATTCATTGAGAAAATTTTTGTCATTTATCCCTAAGATGTCTCAGTAATAAAAAATGTAAAGTTATGCAAATTTATAAATTAAATTTTATCAAAAGTGGGAAATTATTTTTAATAATTTTTATTATTTCACCCTTTGTTTCCTTTAAGGTGTCTCATGTATTTCATTAGAATTTTAATCTTATAAATGAAACACATTCTATATTTAAATAAGCTGCAAGTTTCATAATAACATCATGAAATATGCATTTTAATACACCCATGCATATAATTCATTTCTATTTAATTTTTTAGGGACTTATGAGTATCTCCAAGTAGCCAATTTGGGAATAATCAAGTCTTCATGGATATAGTCACTCAAATTTAGTCATGAATACTTGATAATGCTAGTTTTGTCACTATTTCAATTTAAGTGACTTAAACACTTAATTTGGACCTATTTCACTACCTCAGTCTATCCTAAACACACATATGGACCTATTTATTTTATAAATTTCCATTTGACACTTAAAAAAATGTTCTAACTACTAAACACCCCTCTAGGTATTTATGTAGACATCCTTGGACCCAAAATCCACATGTTTGCCTTAAGGACAAAAATGTCTAGTAAGGGACACTAGTGGAAAATGTTCTTGACCCCTATGGAAAGTTCTTGTCCTTAATTATTTTAATAGTCACTTTTGGACCCTCCCTTATAGTTTGGTTTGTATTTTTAGGATAATTAGTGTGAGGCTTCCCCCTTTTAGATTACTATAATTGCACACTCAAGTCACCTATTATACCACTTGGAAATTTTAATAGAGAGGCATACTTACACTACTACACATTGAGCAAAACTTACCTATTATTTATAATTTTAATTATAATCATTTTAAGTAGTCCTCAACCAATTCTAAAGCCTATTTAATTCAAGATAAAACAAAGCATGATTAAGTATTCAAGCCATCTCGATATGCATTAATAAATAAAATAAACACAATCAAACAAAATACTCTAGGTGTGAGAAATATATGGGTTTGATTTACCTCTTTAGATTATTGTATATATAGGCAACATTCAATCATTAAGGAGGTGATTGGGGTCATCTCAACCATTACACTCCCCCTTTTTCTATTTGTAGGTTTTTAGTCATTGTAAGCCCTATTAGGGTTTCAACTTTGAAGAAGTCATTTTCAGATATTTCACACACATCTAAAGGTAAAATTTCCATAAATAGACATGATTTAAGTTTTTAAAAATGATTATGTCACAGGTGTCCTAATTTTTAGTAGAGGACAAGATCAACCAACTTAGGATAATGTGATAGTTGATCATATCCCAAGTTGGATGATCCTATCCTTCAATAGTTTTAGTCTCAATTTTTAGGAATTTGTAGGATTAATATATATTATTCAATTATAGCCATCTATCAGCTTTATATAGTCATATCTCTTAGACAATAAACAACTAAATTTTCCATTTTTTATAGTTAGTCATCTTTCATTTGATTCCACTTTGTCAAATTTAGTATTTTCCTTTAATTTTGTAAATCTCAAGTCAATTTAAAACATTCTAATTTTATTCCATTCAATTTATATAAATTAGGGTTAATCATCACATTAATCTAAAATTTAGTTAAAACATATTGTTAAATCCACTTTTTAATTCAAGCATTGCTTTGAAAAAATTTGTCCTAGGGTGTAGATAAATTCTTGAACATTTACCACTAAAATATGTTATTTCGATATTGGATCTAAATATAAATCTAAAATAAAATTTATTTCAACCTCAGATCTAATTGATGACACTGAAAGCACTTTATTTTTATCTCAAATTTTATATCTCACACTGAAAGCATTTTCTTTTGAATTTGGATTTCAAGGGAATTTACTAATCTCCATACACAATTTTTTTCCTGATTGTAGTATTTAAATTTAATTTTTTTGTTTCAAAAATGTCTATGGATTTATTGGATCAGTAATTTTTGTTTCAATCTTCATTAGTTTTCATTACATGTATTCTCCTAATAAGGAACATCATTAATACTCATGTAATATAATGAGTCAAATCACATGAAAAAACCCAAACATTATTATTGCACCATTTTGTAAAGTCAAGTATGACATATGAATAAAAGAGATTTTACATTCAAGTTGATATAAACATTAATTTACGCCCTCTTGATGGAATTATTACTACCATATAAAGTGATAAGACCTAAGAATCTAATTTAGCCAAAAAAAATGAACTTGTTGATGTAGAAGAATTTAGTGAATACCTTGATACACATCTTGATGAAATTGACTCTTTGTTATTTTTATCTTGATAAAAACAAAAGAAACCTAATCATGAAACTATATCTAAATAACCAAATAATTCCATTGAGAAACCTATTTCTAACCCTACCATAGGTGTTTCTACTTCTACTATTGATACTATTATTATATCTACACCTTTTGATTTGGGGGAAACTCTAGACTTCCAATAATTATCTATGCCCATGCCTAACTAAATGACTTATATAGGACCTTTTATAGCTATGTATGCTACATCACATACCTTGTAGTCACTACTTAATCCTTGGTGCAAACTATTTCACTTTTGCATGCTAAGGTATTGTAGTTAGAGCAAGGTAGACCAAAATCTATCCAATCAATGGATTCCCAAGCCTTGCTTCATAATCCTTTAGCACCTGAAATTGAATCATACCCTTTACCTACATTATTTTGAGCTCAAAAATTTCCATTATATAAAGGTAAATGAAACCCAAAACAACATCTTAGATATTTTCATGCAACATGTTTGGATTATGCTTTCAATGACAAGTTGATAGCTAATTTATTTATAAGAATTCTAAGAGATTATGCCTTGCATTGGTTTTATTATTTACCTATTAAATTAGTGAAAGTGTTTAATCCAATAGTAACTCAATTTCTAAGCATTTTTCTATCAATATAGATGAAAAATTTCTCTTATGAACAAAGTTTCAAGCTTAAATAAGGAACTAATGAGCCTATTAGTGATTGTGTACTTCATTACAAGACCATGCTTTCTAAAGTGACTAACACATTGGTAGTTAATGAATTAAAATATATTTTCAAACAAATTTTACTTGCACCTTTGGATGAGTCAATTATTTTAAAAAAATCAAATAATTTTAGAAACTTCATCACACAATAAGAGAAAAAGAAATCAAGATTCTTGATTTGAACAAGCTCAAGTATGTACCTATATCTACATCTACATACATAATGAATATTCAATATAAACAATATTACAAAGCTAAGCCAATAGATACTAAAGTTGATGAAAAAATCATAATTAATGTTATTTCTCAACCTTCTAAAATGATTTTTTTATCAGATCAACCAAGGAGGAAATTATCTAAATAATCACAACTACCTCATAAATTACTAAAAATGTTAATTAAGTGAAATATAATTACTCTACCTACACTATTTAAAGTTAACATGATAAAACCTTGTAGACACTCAAATCTCATCACTTTCATTTCAAAATTACAATAAGAATCAATTTATTGAAATAATGCACAAATCATTAAAACACCCAAATTTTATGTCACACTTGACATGCATATTCTAAGCATATTGGGGCATCGATGATCAGGGCAATGCACTATAACCAACTTTCAGCTTCATCTAATTCACTCTGAGACAAATTATGGTTTTGTAAATGATGTTTTGGGGAAATTAACTGGATTAATTTTTCAAATTTAAATATTACATAAATAACATGGAAGCTAATTTGGATTCATTATCCTATCAAATCAAATCAAATGACTATGTATAAAATCCATTAAAATTTGCTAATTTGTAATTATGAAATATTCAAATATTTAATAAATATATGAATTATGACATCATAATGAAATCATTTGAAAGTTGTCAAACATTAACATAAATGAAATAAATATCAAAATTTTGGAACCCATGCCTAATAAATGCATACCCAAATCTCAAATATTAATGACATTTATTACTTAAATTGAACTAAATTCTAGCCACACATCTCAATTTTGATCTAATGGTCACAATACAAGGCTCACCTAATGAATTCAAAAAGCTTATTTTATGAAAAGAGACTCTGTATAAATCTAATAAAAAGCTTCAACATTTTTCACATTGATCAATCAAACCACTCATATAAAAGGGGTGACAACATCAAAATAAACAAGCAACATTGATAAAGACTCCTATCTTTACAATCTGGGAACAAATGATGAGCCCATAAAATGGCTCATTATATCTAAGTAGTTACCTTATTTTTCCATAAATAATCTTAATTTTATGTGTATTTAGATGTGAGTTCTATAGCTCATTACTAATTCAAAGTATAAAATGAGTATCTCACTTTGATTATTCTATGCAAGTTAATATTGCTCATTTATACCACTTTGTTTTAACCTTTTGCATGAAAAGCCACCAATTTTATGTATACAGGTCATCTAGATGTACTATAAGAATATAGTATGTTTTGAAAAGTGCAATGACTTCATAATATCAGCTCAGATGAGTTTCAAAGATCACAAAGTTAGCTCTAGAGTCCATTAATTTAACTTTAGAGACCAACAATCTAGCTTCAGAGATGCCCAGACTAGCTTTAGAGATGATCAGATTGGTCTTGAAGGTTTCTATGAGCTTTACAAAAGATAATTTGAAGACTTTACATCATGACGAAAACTATATCTTCTTGATCAGAAGCATCTTGATCTATATTTGAAACATTTATAGAAGTCATGTATAAACTTTCCATAGGTAGTATGTCTATTCATAGCTATAAGTATTTATAGTAGTTTTGATAAAAGAAAATTTAAAGTATTGTAATTAGGTGTTTTTTGAGAATAGATATGGATTCAACTATAAGAATAAGTTTAAATAGAAATAGGCAAATGTATCACATGAATTGACACCAATACTCTTCCACCTGAATATCCCTTAAAATGTGGAAAGGATGTTGTTATCTTTCTATTTCCAATAAATAGTATCCTAGTTAGTTTTGGTCTTATTATGAGGTTAGTCTATTTTTATTAGTTATTGTAAAAGTAATGGCACATATAAATAGTGTCTTCTTATTGATGTGGGTAGTATAGAATAGAACAAAAAAGTATGTAGTAAGTAAATGATTGAAGCATACAACCAAGCTTTACTATCATTGTAAGCATTTTTAGAATTAACGAGGAATTGATTTCATGGTATTTCTACAAGTCTAGTGTGATCTAATCCTATTCCAATGGAGATAAAGGGCCCAATCAGCCAATTAAGAAGGATCATTTATGGTATTTATATGTTTATATTATTATGTGTTTTTATATTTCATTCTTTTATGCAAAGTATTATGTGACAAAGTTATAACCTACAGGTTTATGTGTGTGTTTAATACATGTGTGTTTCAATTTGGTTATTTGGATTTTCACAACATTACCTTTCAAATTAATTCCAATTTCTGAAACTTAGGCTAATTGTGTGTTTCCTTTAAAACATTTTTCATTCCTATAAAGTGTGTTTCCCTTTCAAGCATTTCAGTTCAATAAAAAATGTTTATTTTTAAAATAAATAAAGTATTTTTCAGTTCAATTATGTGGATTAAACCATTAGGAGTAAATTATCCACAACTTTCCCTAAGCAGACAACTGTTAGTCACTATTTTGTATAACTTATTATTGGTTGTTGTTGGACACTGACCTCAGTTTGATATGACATCAACTTGACTCTATTGATTAAATTAAGAGGACACAATAACCCTCATCATTTTTGGACTATTTTTAGGGAGTCTATAAGTGTCATTAGGGTAAAATATCTTAAAATAATAATTGATTAAGAAAAACATCGCATAAATAAAAGAGATTAATGAATATACAACGAGATTCAAAGGGAAGATATATTCCTAATAACCCTTAACAAATAACAAGATCTAGTAGGTCACAATAATATAGTGTACTATAAGAACATATAGGGAAAGAACTTCAGATTTTTGAAAAAGAACTATTGTTAGCCTCACTTGAAATTTGATAACATTCTCCAGAGGTAGGTGAATCCTTCTAAACAACAAAGTAATTAAGGCTATAAAATATTATAAACTAGATTTTTGAATCCCAATAAAGTAGCATTATAGCCATTTTTGGTGATTCAACACCTCCTAGGAGAACTCTTTACAATATCTATTGGGAAACTATGAGAGACAATTTGGGAAATAATCTACTAAATAGGGTTGTAGGAGGTAGAGCTCAATCAGTAGGGAAAACTTTTACCTATCCTCTTTTCCTAGATTAAGGTAAAAATGATACAATGAAGAACATATTCCCATTTCCTAATTTTAGAGGATTGTTCATAGAACACCCTAACTAATTTCTATTTGATTTTAAAGTCTTATGTCAAAATTATGATTACAATATTGACAATCACAAACTAAAATTATTCCCTTCTACACTCAAGGATTCAACCATGAGATGGTTTATAGATTTACAATCAAATTATATTCACACATGGGATGAAATGGGAAATGGATTTTTTGACAAATATCAAGACTATTATAGAGTAAGGGATATAAAAGATGAATTCTTCCATATAAAATAAAAATAAAATGAAAATATGGAAGACTTTCTTGATCGTTTACTCTTTACACATAAAAGATGTGGATATGAATTAGAATAATATTTGAGTAATATATTTTTCTTAAAGTGATTGAATGATGATGATTGAAAATCAAAACCTAATGGGAAAAAGAGACATAAATAAAATATGTCTCAATGATATTGTTGAACTATGCAAGAATTACTAAAGAACACAAGTTAGTATTAGGAAGCTAAAAATAGGAAAGTAGAACAATCATATAGGACAATTCATGGAGGAATTTTTAAATCTTAAAATAGACATTTTTTTTCAATTAAACACCAAACTAGATGGATTGAAAGCAAAAAATAATGCTAGTATTGAACTTTTGGCTATGTATTTCCTAAAATGTAGGTTGAAACATGCCATCTAAAACTACCCTCTTGATAAGACATATATGTGTGGATTTCATGATACAAATGACCTTGAAATAAAGAATTGTGTCCTCATTCATATTTTTAAGAATAATTTGAAACAAATAACCCAACCAATAGAAAATATCAATTATATAAAAATTCAAGGGAATGCTTTCTCTTATAATCAAAATCCAAATCCCTTTGTTCTCAGAGATCCTTCTAATCTATGGATGATGCCATGGGCTAGATCAACACCTCCACAAACAAGGGGACCACCAAATTAGAATCCAAAAGAGTTGACATCATCACATCCATGGATATCATAATAAAACTAATAAAAATAGATTCCACAAAAAAATCAATAATGGATACATTAAACATTCAATTAGCAAAGGAGGTTTCCACCTCAACAAGTGTTGATTCCTCCTCTGACTACTCAACCTCCATAAAATGAAAAAGTATCTCAGCCTCAATTTATTACATAAAAAGTATAAACATCCAAGAATATATAGGTATTCCTTGTCTAGGAAATTAAGCAAGAGGGAATAATGGGGGTCAATGTCATTGACTATAGTAATGTTAAATTACATTCAGGTAAGACATTGACTAGTCTTCCAATGACCATTATAGAAATTATGATTGAAAAAGGAAGTGTAATCCATCTTAATAATCCAATTAGAGAGAAATAATACATTTAATAAAAATAAAAACCTCAATAAACTACTCCATCTACTCCATTAATTTCTTTTCTTGAACAACTTAAGGAAACATCAAATAAAAGTTAATCTAACTTAGTTTAGGAACTAAGAGAAATAATTATTGAGATAACACTAATAAAATAAATAAGATACATTTAAAAACTCAATAAAATCATCAAATATTTTTTCATTAAAACTTGATGGAGAATAAAGCAATATCCCAAGACTATACAAGTAGATGGAAAACTTGCTGACCTCTTAGTAGGAAAATTACTTCAACCAAAATATGGAGACCCTAGGAGTATAGCTATAGGAAAGAAGGAAATACCTAATGTGTCATTATAACTAAGATATTATATAAGTTTTATGACATCAAACACATTGAAATCACTCTCTATAACTATAGTAAAACTAACTACTACAGTCTTACATATAGTTGATCAATCCATTACCAAACCAGGAGTTATAGAGGATGTCTCAATAATAGTATAATATTTGGAATACCTCATGTATTTCATGATACTTAAACTAAAGAGTATAAAAATAGGTTATCTATTTATCCTAAGGAGATCATGGCTGTCTATAGTTATAACACTCATATATTGTAGATCTGGAGATATGACTATCTCAAATGGATTAAAAGTAAATAAAGTTTATTTGTACCCACCTGTAAAACCATCTCTAGATTTAGAATATAAATTATGGGAATATGAAACAAATAAAAATAATAATAGTCTTTCTTCTTTGGCCATGGTAGCAGTAAACCACCACATGAATGGGTTAGAGAAGTTAATAAGTTACATTGAAGAAGCTAGTATGGCTTCAGAGATGCCTAGTTTGGCTCCGAAGATGCCCAATATAGAGCTAGAAGTTGTTAAACCATATTTATAAGGTTACAAAAAAAACCTAAGGGATATTAAGATGAAAATTTTGACCACACACCTATCTAATTAATAATTTTTATTTGGGCACATAATAGTCAAGAAAAAATTCTTTCATCTTTTCATTGTCCCCTATTAGATGTGATTTCAAAAGGAGAATCTTTTTTCATATAAATTACTACCTTACACATGTTACATCCTCATAATTTCCCCTTGAAATATCTCATGAGTGAATATAGGTAAGTTATTTCAATTTATCCAGGGACATAATAACTAGCAGTCCAACTAGGAAAATTTTTAAACATAGATAGTTGGCTAGATAATGAGAAGGAAACTAAGGTCTTTAACATTATGAAAAGTCATACAAAATACTTTACTTGGGATTATAGTGACCTGAAAATAATTCACCCAATTATTTTTACTCATCACATTTACATGTAAAACATCAAACTAGTAAGACAAACACAAATAAGGATCAATTCATCATTGATAGATATGGTTAAAATAGATATATAAAAAATACTGCAAATAGGATTAATCTATCTCATATTATATAGTTAATTGGTCTCACCACTTGTAATAGTATTAAATAAACATAGATCTCAACAAATACACCATTAAAGACTACTTCCCTTTCCCTTTCATAGACCAAGTCCTAAATAATCTTGCTGGGAGGAAATTCTTTTCCTTATTGGATGGGTTTAGTGGATATAATCAAATAAGGGTAGATTCAAAATGATATGATAAAAAAACCCTTACATGTTCTTAGGGTATATTTTCATATAGAGTTTTACCCTTTGGACTATGCAATGCACAAACTAATTTCAAAAGAGCAGTCTTACCTATATTTGTTGATCTTACAAATGAGTGTGTTGAAGTGTATATGGATGAATTTATAATGCATGGTGATTATTTTGATGAATCCTTAAAAATATAGATAAAGTGTTAGCCTAGTGTGAACAACATAAATTATCCCTAAGCCATGTGAAATGTATGATGATGGTTGATCAAAGAATAGTCTTAGGTCATCACATTTTAGCTCAGGGAATAAGATTTAACCCTAAAAATATTGAGATGATCTCATAACTACCTGCACCTAATAACCAAAATGATATCAATTTTTTTAAGGACATGCAAGATACTATACACATTTTATTGAATATTTTAGTAAGATAGTTTCAACTATGTTTTCCTTACTCACTAAATATAGTGAATTTTTATGGGAAAACAAGTGTCAGTAGGCTTTTGAATCAATAAAATAAAAAAACAATTTATGCTCCAATATTAAGAGGTCCTAATTAGGAGTAAGCTTTAAAAATTCACACATATTCCTCTAATAATTCTGTGTCAGAAGTCCTCTGGCCTAAATAGAGGAAGGTATGATGTATGCCATCAATAGTAATAATTTAACTCTTATTGAATGAAATTACACCACTACTAAAAAGAAGTTCCTAACTATTATTTATGACATGTATAAGTTCTATCATTACATCACTAGTTATAAATTATTTGTTTAAATAGATCATTCAATTATAAGGTATCTAATGAAAAAACTAGTGGTAGGAGGTTGGATCATAGATTATTACTATTCTTGAATGAATTTGATATCATAATCATTGATAATCTAGGAAAGGCTAATGTAGATGTTGACTTTTTGTCAAGGTTGAATGTTTCAGGTGAAGATGAGCCACTAGAGGATTATTTTCTAGATGAGTAGTTGTTCACAGTTTTAGCACACACACCATGGTTTTATAATATAGATAACTATCTAGCTGCATGAAAATTTCTTTGTGATTGCACTTATAAATAAAATAAATGTTTGATTATAAATAGTGCTAACTATAAATGACTTAATGGCTTTTTTAATTTAAATGTGGACCTAATATGGTGCTTCACAAGTGTGTAAGAGAAGACAAAAATTTATGACATCCTAAGGGATTGCCATGATGAACCAAGAGCAGGTCACTATTTAACCAAAATGACTATTAACAATATCCTTAGGGCTAGGTACTATTGAACTTCACTTCACATAAATGTGAAAATATATGTTTGGCAATTTGATTTTTGCCAAAGGATGGGGAACCCACATTGTCTAATGATATGCCCCTCCATCCTCAAGTGGTTTTAAGACATTTTGAAAAATGGGGGTTAGATTTGATTGGTCCCATTGATCCACCATCTCAAGGAAATGAGTACATCCTAATATGTATTGATTATGTCACCAAGTGGGTGGAAGTTAAATCTTTACCATTTTTTCATGAAAAATTCTTTGTTGATTTTTTTAGTACAGGATCATGCAATGTTTTGGAGCACCTCAATTTAAATCCAACATGATAAAATATTTTATAAAACACTGCCAAATCATTTAAAGGAAGTCATCAACGTATCATACTCAAACCAATGGTCATGTTTAGGTTACCAATAAAGAACTAGAGAGTATTTTGACTAAGATAGTGAGCATTAATAGAAAGGATTGGGAAAGCAAGATATCTAAATAAGTGTGGGCCTATAACACAACATGGAAGACAAACACAATATTTTATCCATATGAACTTGTGTATGGGAAGAAGCCATTACTTCCAATTGAATTTGAGTTTCATACACTAATAACAACAATGGATGTGGGCATATATTTAAATTAAGCACAAATAAATAGAATTCATCAATTGAATGAACTTGATGAGATGAAACTAGAGACACTGCATCAAATAAAACTTATTTAACATCAGAAGAAAGAATGGAATGATAGGCACATCAAGTAAATAAAATTTAAAGAGGGAAATTGGGACTTGTTATTTGATTCAAAGTATCAATATTTCAAGGGTAAAATTTGTACTAAGTGGCTAGATCCTTATCAAGTAGAAACTATTTTTTTCTAATGGATCAATTCAACTATTACCAATTAATGGAAACAAGAAGGAACTATTAGTAGATGTAAATAGGTTAAGTCTCTATCATAAACCTCAAAGAAAGGATGAATTATTCAAACATATTCAATCTAAAAAAGAATTAGGTTATGTGGAAGAAACTTATTTTTACATCATAAATAAAGAATGAGATTTTGAGTCAAATAAAGGAGGGGGATTCAAAACTAGTAAACAGAGGTCCTTGTACCAAAAAAAAGTGAAAAAAAAATGTTAAATGATAAAAAAGGAGCTAAAAAAGTTGAAAACCAATACATGACAACTTTTTTAGGGAACAAAGTAATAAAATAGTACTCCTAATTGACTTGTATAAAACTCTAAAATAAAATGTGTGGACTTTGTATCATAGGACAAGTAGGAGAACTAGGAATAAAGACTAATCATAGGGAATTAAAGGTATTTTTATTTCATTATTCTATAAGTAGGATTATTTTTGAGTTTTAGATGTCATTTAACCCACTCCCAAAAAGAAGATTCTTTTGAATGTTTCAAAAATTTATAAAAATATTTTCTAAAAATGACATGTGTGCATGTTTACCATTTAGATGTATTTTAAAAATTAACTAAAAAGAGATATTATTTAACCAATATGGTGAGGTCTGGGAAATCATGAGGTGCATTTTTCAAAAATAATCACCATGATAAAGAAAGTTCAAGGCATGAACCAAATCAATTAAATGACTGATGATGGAATTTTACATGAGGGAAAAAGACATAGATTGATTTGGGTCCTTTCAATTCAATCCACACAAAAAATAACTATTTATTTCCCCTCAAAACGTCCCATCCCATAGATTGCTCAAGATATGATATATCCCAAAGGAAATTAATTGTAGATTTTTATTTGAGTATGCCTTTCTCTGTTCTTTTTTGAATATATTATGCTTTATTGATTACAAAATAATATCACTTGTTAAACTAATAATTCACTCTTCTAATCGCTTACCAAGGGTTCCTCATAGCACTAAATCTCTTTGAAAAATTCACAAAATGGGACAGAAGAAGAAATTGGAACTTGAATATGTAGAACAACTATTAGAAGATGAGGTAGTGGCTACAAGTTTTGAGGAGGCTGGGTGGTTAGATTTTAATAAGAAATTAAAAGGATATGATGAAAAATTAGTCAAGGAGTTTAACATCAATCTTGAGGTATAATATACTAAGGTTAAAGGCATTAAGAATCCTATTAACATCATTGTAATTAGTCAGCTCTCAGGGATTCCAAAAATGGGGATGAGGATCCAAGGGAAATCTACATTTAAATACCTAATTTAAATATTTAATGAAGAAGGATAACCCATGCTTGAACTAATTTTTAGACCTTAGCAGATAACCAAAGGAATCAAGAGAGAAATATTTCTAGAACCATGGAAGACTGTTACATTTTGGGTCATCAAATTATTTATTTGTGATGAATAATATGGGTCTCTTAGAGGATATGCAATGAAAATTATGAACCATCTAAAGTATGGACTACATAAACCTAAATGGAGGGTCAATTTACCATTTTTTTTCTATGGATCCATCTAGGTCATGTCAGCTAAAAATATGTACAAGGTGCATCCTCCATTATACATCATGGGTTGATTCAACTCATATGCCAACACCACCTCCTAAAAAAAATAGATGGAGAGGTTAAGCAGGAATAATTTATGAAAAACAAGTTGAAGAACAAATATAAGGTAAATTTAAAACCTTTATACTCCTTTTTCACACCTAAATCTAGACCAAAGGAGGAAATTTCTAACGAGGAACAATATTTGGAGCTAGTGATAAAGAGGAAATTGAGCACAAGAACATCTAGAGTGAGATTCATATAGAATCTAAAAACTATTATTGACCAAATACGCATCATGGAAATGTATGATGATGATGAAGAATATTTTAAGACATCTTGGCCTAAGATTTTAAAGAGAAATGCAAGAAGGAAGACTCCAATGGAAAAGCCAAGATTAGAAACCCTGTGTAGGATAAAAAGAAGACTCATCCTACCTAAAGAGGATGATGTATAAAAACATGTTGTAGAGGCCCTTAGTAGTATCAATGAAAAATTACTTGCTAAATATCTAGAGACATTGGATAACCTACAGAAGAAGAGGTTATGAAATAACCCTCAATTGGTATTGAGGAATTGACAACCATGTCATAAGTGTTTTTAGTTGATAAAATTTTAGAAGATCCCCTTCTATATAATTCATCTAATCTACCATTAGATAAAGGAAAGGCTCTGGTTATAGAGGAGGATGATTAAAATTTCAACCATGATGTGGAAGAGAAAGTACAATAGACCATGATTCTTTTAACAACATCAACAACCATAAAACAACAAGAAGAAGAAATATCTTTTGTCAAGCAAACATTAAAAAGTAAGTAAAAATATATCCAATATTTACTAAAGGAGTTATAATTAACTAAAATTTAATTTATTAATAAGGAGAATGAAACATTTTTATTGAAAGAGAAAATTTTGGTGCCTAAAGAACAAGTGGATTGTGGTGTGCAAACATTATTATCCTATGACAACATCATGTCCACTTGGGTAGAAACTTGTTAAACCCCTATAGGGATGAAGGTAGAGAATAGTAATTTGAAGAGGGATATTAAATAGGAGAGAAAAAAAGAGAAATTAGAATCCATAGTAAAAATAGCTTATGAATTGGGTGAAAAAATATTGGCTTGTAGAATGCCTACCTCTAGGTATGGTCTCTTTCTTCAATAATAGTTATATAGATGGAAATTACTAAGAATTTCCAATGGTCTCCCTTATGAATTAGAAGATGATACCAAGTGTATCTAATCCTATCACAATGGTGTCCTTGAGAAGCAAAATATTTTGTGTGACTTATATTTGTGTAGATTTCTCTTATGACACATGTCCTTCTTAATTAACCTATTTGTAGGAGAATTATAGATTAAAGATTTCATCTCCACCCTGAAAAATCAGATTTATTGCGCTGAGAGAGTAAAATAATATTTTTTAAAAGTAAAAACTATTAGGCTCTACATGAGGCACTAATTCCATAATATATATAAGTTGGTCATAAATTTTTGAAGTCTTTTATATATCCCCATGATTAAAAAACAACATTACATTATCTTGAGCTCAAAGTCATTTTAGTATTAAACTTATTACTTGTGATCAAAGGTGGGATATGTTGAGTATTCCTTTTAAGATAAGGGAGTTCATTTTTCCCAAAAATTTTAAATGGTGTATCAGGGGAGCTAGAGCTATCATATAATTAATATAAAATTTTGAGAAAACATATGGGCAAGAATGGATTGGCATGTAGTATATGCCACCATTGATTCTTGGCCTTATTCCCTTATGGAAAAATATAATAGCTCAGGTAGAAGAATAGTTTGAAAGGTGGAAGATCAAGATTAGATCATATGAAGGTTAATCAACACAGCATAACTACACTGAGATATATATTTTTATGGTTATGACCTCAACAAGAAACAAGGAGATATTGTATCTAGTAGGAAACATAGAAGACCTTAGCTTGTAAGAGGAATTGAAAGAATTAAAGTGTGGGGGAAATGATGAGCCCATAAAATGGATCATTATATATAAGTAATGACTTCATTTTTCAATAAGAACCTTCCCTTTATTTCTATCTATATGTGTATTCTATAACTCATTACTAATTTAAAGTATTAAATAAGTACTTTACCTTGATTATTATAAACAAGTTAATGTTACTTATTGATTTATTATTTTTAGGAAATTAGATGTTTAATTAATAAACAATAAATAGGTTTGAGTAGATAAAATTAGTAAATAATATGCAATAAATAAGCTACTGATTTGTGAAATTTGACTATAATTAGGGATTTTATAAAAATAGTAATGAGAGAGAGAAAATTAAACTTATCTAATTCTATGTTGTTCTGATTGAGAAAAGGTTTGGAAATCTATGTCCAATCTTGGGATGATATCACAAACAAGAATCTAGAGTTCATTTCTTGATTGGATAGGAGCACTAAAAGTGGGACACCCTGGGTTCTAGTGTTGTAGTCTTATCTCGACACTATTGTCTTGATGATCTAGGATTTTTGGATTTTGTATGTCAGGTCTATGTGACCCTACCTATGAAATATCAAAGCCTAAAAGTCCATGGAGATCACTATGTAACTAATTTAGTCTTCAATACTCTAGGTCCTCTTTATGCTTTAAATTTAATATAAAATTTGGATAAAGGAGAAGAGGGGTTAGTGTGTAAATAATATGTTAGATTTACTTCACACCCTATGTGTGGGCATGCTGCTTACATACAAATACTTCAAGGAGGTATCAAGATATATGTATTTATCTCATTGAAGTGTTTGATGTAATGCAAGCAAATGTGAAACTAGATGTACTTGGAATGACTAGGGACTAGTGTAAAGGTTTGAATAAGATTCAAATGTTATTAGATGGTTGTATGCAGAGAATAGGGAAAAGTGCTTGAGTATTCTTGCTTGTATTCTTGATTCTCTCTTTTATATGAGTACCAACCCATTCTAAATGATATTTTAATGGGATTTTATAAGGATCTATTGGTTATGGGTTGAATGTGCTCGCATTAGACTAACAAGGAGAAGAATGAGGAACCATAAAAAATTGATCATTGGGGATAAAAATGCACTTGGATAAGATTACCAAAATCAGACACTAGAGGGTTTAGTGCTATAGTCCAAATTGGGTGCTATTGTCTTAGTTGACAAGACTTGGGGGGTAGATTTGTCATGGAAAGAGTAGTCTAGCTCAGTGGAATCAGGTCTTGAAAGGATACAAATGATTGGGAATCAATGAAAAAATACCTATGAGGGTCATAAAAATAAGAAAAAGGGACCTATGGGTTGGGTGTCATAATCCACACTCAAGTTACCAATTTTCACATTTTATATGACTACATTTGCCCCCCTTTATTCTAATGATGTAGAAAAGTGAAATACTAAGATAAAGGAAAAATAGAAATCATACCTAAACTTACCTACAAGGGTGAGGCTCATGAAGATGTGTGATGTTGGGTGTGCATAGAAAGAACACATTATTAAGTTTAAGTCTGTTATGATATTGAGTGATGATGGATGATGCACTATATGAAAATTAATATCACAAATGGAGTTGAGTGCTCAATTCCCTGAGAGTGGCTCAAGAATACAAAGGTTGGACCTTTACCTCCATCATCACCCACTAAGTGAATCTACATGATCATGTATGTGTTAATCAATGTTTGGACTGTGTGTCCAATCCCTCTAAGTAGGTGGCTCAAGAATACAATGGCTAGCTAGTCCTTTGGCTTCATCATTGCCCCATAAAGTGAAGATATGAAGTAATGTTGGTATGGAATAAATTTCATATGAGATGGATCCAAAAGCCCATGAATGTACTATGACTTGACAATGTTGGCATGGATAGTTGAATTTATGCTAGAAACTAGGCCACTTTTAGCTATTTTGAAAGATGGAGATTAGGTTTGTATGAAAGCCACTCTAGAACTAGTGCAATAGGCTTATGTGGAAACCAACTCAAGAACTTGAGTACTCAATAAGTTAATCTTATATGAAATCCAAACTTGAAAAAGGATACCAACCACTTGCATATGGAGTAAGGTACACAACTGCTAAGAAATGCTTGGGAAATAAACTAAACTCAAAAAAAGGGGAGGATGAATGTGCCACACACATTGCCCCTATCACTAGTGTCTAGAACATGGATTATGATCTAGAAGTTATATCAACTACCTAATATGAAATTGGAAGTGAGATCCATCAGATCATGAATATGCCCTAAATATCTAGATTCTTTGAGCAAAAAATGTACTAAAACATGTTGAATCTAGACTGTACTGAGTTGAAAAACTTATGACTAAACTCACTTTTCTATCTATTTCTAGAAAAAATATTTTTTTTACTATTTGGATAAGAGTGCCAAAAATAAGACACCCTAATGTTCAGTGCTATAGTTCTACTTTAGCATTGTTGTCTAGGACCATATTTGGTAACTATTTTGGATTCTCTGCTATCTGCCTAGTCTATTCTACCTAGTTTGATGTCTACATTCTATTATGAGTGTTCTATAAACTAATTTTTTGACCGTTAAGAGCTCTAATCTCTATGATGGAACCCTTATTTTTTTCCCCTCTTCTAAGGGTAGAAATGAATATGTTGTAATGACTAACTTCAGAAGAAAGATCCCTACAAGTGTGTTATGTTGCATAGATATATGATATAGTAATGATAATTGACAAGATATATTGAGATATAACAATGTTTGTATTGAGATATTGTTAGATAAATAAGGGTATGCATAGATGGATATAATAATGTAATAACATGTGCAATATACTAAATTAGAATCAAAAGTATTAGTTGTTAGTAAGGAGGGATGGAGCATGATGTCCATCATGGCATCCAAGAAAGCAAGGAAATGCATGATATGGATCTTCACATTACAAATAGGAAAAGTAATTAGGAAACAAGCATACAAAGTAAGAAGCATATAAGATGGCCAAGGGGCCAAGCAATTAAGGGACATGGGTGCATGTCACTTAAACTGGAAAGCAAGCATGCAAGGTTTGTTCAAATGCCACATACATATACAATTGAAATAAGCAAGTTGACATGGAAGACACAATCACATAGAGGAGTATAGGCAAAGGACATTGGTAAATGTCCTAAAGAACACACATGAATATAAGATAAGGACATTAGAAAATTTCCTAAGGCACATATAGGAGACAAGGAGGAACTACAAATGTAATCCAACAAGCTATGCTAAGCAAGAAGAGAAAACATGTAATAACTAAAAAGATAGAATCATATCTAACTAATCAAATCAAGAGGTGAAAGTATGCAAGACATGTTAGTACAAGGATAGGTATATGCTAGGAAATACACAAGTGAAAGATACTATAGAGTGTTTATATGGTAATCCATGTAAGCTTAGTAAGTAATGTATGTTATCATGATAAATAGAGTGTGTGGTATAGGAATGACATAACCTAGATGTAGTCATGTAGAAGATGCCCCCAGTGGGTATGTATATCAATGTATGTCTTGAATGTAGTAGGAGACCCCCTCAATGGGTAGATTGAAGTGATCAAGGATATAGATGTCACTGCACACACTCAAAGAAGATCAAGTGAATCATTGTAATGTAGATAAATCAACAAAAAATAGCATAGAACAACAAATGTAAGTCTAGCATAGTAGTATCAGTGTAAAGCATGGATGATGCATATAATCAAAATGTTTTTGAGTTTTGGATATATTTGAATGTTTTTAGTATTTTTGATATTTTATATTTTTGAAATAAGATATGTATAGGAGATACTGAGAAGAAATTATACTAATCAATGAGTCTCAAATGAGACTCCCTATCATGGTGTCCTATATTGAACAAAGGTATCATGCATGATAATCAAGCATGATGAAAAGGTTGAGACTATGATTCTGAAAGTTGTGTGCATTGTTAATGTTCTAAAAATTTTGAAGTAGAAATTGACTATGGGGTCCTTCTATAAATATGAAAAGGCTCTTAGGGACCCATCTAGAAGTAGGAGAAGCTCTTTGAACATGTACTCTATGTGTAGACACATGAGATCTCAATGAAACTAATCTGGGTGTGAATACTGTAGATGGAAGTTGTCTATAATCTTGAAACTATGGAAGTGTATGAACACTCTATATTGGTGATGGATGCCTCAACTATGTCTAAATTTGTATCAGAGGAAGAATTATAATTGGTGGGGAAACTAAAAATGGTGGAGAAGCTAGAATTGGTGACTGCAAATGAGATGGTTCTGAAGTGGGTAGTGGTAACTCATATGAAACTCCACCAACTATAATAACCTGATTAGAGTGAATGAATTTCATGCATCTATGAACTATAGATGGTACTACTCAAAATTTTTGAATCCATGGGTGACCAAGTAACATATAAAAAACTCTTGTACTAGGAACTATGGTGAAATGTGTGGTCACATGTGTTAGACTAATATGTAAAGGAAGTACAATCTCACCCAATGAACTCTATATGTTCCAACTAAATCCACTAATAACTATATCTATCAGAGTGATATCCTACTCTAAATATTCCAAATTCTACAATAATATAATGGTTCACATGTTGACACTGTAACCATTATCAATGAGAATGTTATGAATGGGTTGATTATGAATATGTCATTTGATATAGAGTGCATTATAATATAAATTATCTTCAATAATATCCTAATCTAAGAAGGATATCAAAGGTCTAATTGGAACCTTGGAATCATACACACCTATCATACTACTTAAAGGATGTTACTCAACTAAAGGTGTTTGGTATGTAACTAGTGGAGGATGTGCATGGTATGTGTCGTGAACACCTGATGTGTCCCATTTCTCTTATTTAGAATGCTATGGAAATGGATTTGAGAAGATTTTAAAATCTTATCTTGTGTTGGATTTGCTTTTGGAGGCTCAATGGAAGTGTCAAGATCAAGTGGGTTGTCATCTATCAAGTCCTGTATCTTATGTCTCAAATTGATGCATTTGTTTGTAGTGTGGCTTGGTGCCCTATAAAAATCACAAAATGCATGCTGATCATATCCCCATGGATGAGAATTTTTTGGGTCAACTTATTGAATAGGAGGGAGATTTATGATGTTACATTCTAATAACTATTGTAAAACTCTAGTTGGATAAACTGGTAGATTGGTAAGTGTATGTCGAGAAGGTGCTAATAAAACCACATGATAAGGGGGATCTAAAGCTGCATTGACTATTGGTTGATTTTTATTCTTGTTATCATTGGCTTTGACCTTGTATGGGACTTTATTGTTACTCTTGTTTATTATGTCTAGGATGCTTGTATACTTGAGTTTGCCCATTGAAATGCGTTTGACTTTTTTTTTCCTTTAGTGTATGACACAATTCAGTGAAGGAAGAGAATCTTTTGAACACAATAGATTTATGTAATGCTGGTAGAAGGCTCTATTTGAAAAGATCCTATAACTCCTGATCTACCATGGGGCTAGTCATCTTAGCCAAGATAGTCTTATATTAAAGCACATAGTCTATGAGATGCTCATTTGATTTCTATTTCTATTGCGTAATTTGTGCATAAGAGACCTTATCACCAATGTTGATAGTGCAATGTGATAGGAACATGTTAGCTAAAGGATTGAATATAGTGACCGAATGATTTGGCAGACTATATAACCATTGTAAAGCATAATCCTTTAGGCTCCATGGGAATATCTTGGTTAATAACTAGTCATTTGGCACATAATCCAAGCATACTACATGAAAATCTCTCAAGTGTGTCTCTAGATCACCCTTACCATCATAAAGAGTAGGCTTAGGTTGAACAAAACCTTGTGGCAAGGGTGTAGAAGTAATGTGACATGCTAGTGGTGTATGTAGAAGAGCAAAAGAGTCCAAATCCTGCATAGGTCGAGTGGAACCTTACTCAAGATGTAGCACCTTGGATTGAAGATATCTTATCTCTTGCACAAAGGCTACCACATTAAGAGATAGGGATGTACTAGCTATACCCAATGATATAAAAGTAGGTTGGGTTGTTATAGGGGTTGTTGAGACATAGTTTCCCCTGTAGTGTCATTTTCAACTGGTCGCTCTATGGTTTGAGAAGATTGGCCATTGTTCATTCTTTGTTGTTCCTCTTGTAATATTTTAAGCATGCCATCTTGCATGTCAAGGTGTTTGGTTAAGAGTTTTTGAAGTTCTCTCTTATCAGTTTCATCAAAACTAGTGTATTGGGCCATTATTAAAGTAGGAAAAGAATTTGAGAAGTGTTTTAATTTTTTGCAATAATTTTTTATAGGATAAGTGATAGAAAAGAAAAATACTAAATATAGGAAATGTAAAATCCTAAAAATAGTTAACTAGAAATTGCATGAAAAGGATACAATGTGCATAAACATGTAAGGTGATACCTCAAGAAGTAATGGGACCTAGTAAATGCAACTAGGGTTTGAATAATGATTATGTGGAAAATTTACTATGAATTTTTGAAATTGAATTTTGAATTTCTGAGTTAAATATGTAATTGAAAAATCAAAAATTTAATGGAAAATTTGTGATTTAATGGGACCTAGTAGATGCAACTAGGGTTTTGGAAAAAGTAAATATTTTTTATTTTGTACTATAAATTTTTTAATTTGAAATTGATTTTTTTATTTTAATATACAACTAAAAATTTAGAAAATGATTGGAAAATTACTTAGAAAATTACTGGGAGCTAGTTGATGCAACTAGGGTTTTAAATAAATTTATTTAAAATTTACTATAAAATTTTAAAAATTGAGAAGAATTTCTAGTTTTAATATGCAATAAAAAATTCAAAAATTAATGGAAAAAATCAGCTAGGAATTTACCCTAGGGTTTTTATATGAAATTCAAAGTAAGTCAAGTTTACCAAATGATTTATTATTTTTGTAAAATTAGATGTTTAATTCATAAATAATAAATAGGTTTGAGTAGATGATATCAATAAATAATATGCAATAAATAAGCTACTGATTTATGAAATTTGACTATAATTAGGGCTTTTCTAAAAATAGAATGAGAGAAAATTATACTTATCTAATTATGTGTTATTTTCACTAAGACATGGTCTAAAAATTTATGTACAAGCTTGGGTGACTATTACAAATAGGAATCTAGAGTTCATTTCTTGATTGGATAGGAGCGTTGAAAGTGGGACAACCTAAGTTCTGATGCTATAGTCCTATCTCGATGTTATTTTCTTAATGATCTAATATTTCTAGGTTTTGTGCACCAGGTCTATGACCCTACCTATCAAATATCAAAGCTTGAAAGTTTATGGAGCTCATTGTGTACCTGATTTAGTCTTTAATACTCTAGGTCATCTTTGTACTTGAACTTGGATATAAAATTTGAAGAAAGGAGAGGAGGAGTTAGTGTGTAAAGGATACATTAGATGCACTTCATACCCCATGTGTGGGCATGATACCTACATACAAATACTCTAGGAGGGATCAAGCTATATGTAGTTCTCCCATTGAAGTGCTTAGTGCAATAGTGTGATGAAAATACAAGTAAATACAAAACTAGGTGTACTTGGAATGACTAGGGACTAATGTAAAGGTTTGAATAATCATGAAATGTTATTGGATGGTTGTATGTAGAGAATAGGGAAAAGTGCTTGAGTAGTCTTACTTTTATTCTTACTTCTCTCTTGTAAATGAGTGCCAACCCCTTCCAAATGATCTTTGAATGGGCTTTTATAGGGATCTATTGGTCATGGGTTAAATGTGCTCATATTAGGCTAACAAGGAGAAAGATGAGGAAATTTAAGAAATTAACCAGTGGGGATAGAAATTTAATTGGACAAGAGTACCAAAAGTGGACACTAGAGGGCCCAATGCTATATTTTAAATTAGGCATTATTGTCCTTAGCTAATAGGACCTAGAGGGATGGATTTTTCATGGAAAGAGCAGTCTAGCTCAGTGAAATTATGTCATGAAAGGCTACAGATGATTGAGAATTAGTTAAAAGATGCCTATGAGGGTCATGAAATTAGGCAAGAGGGACCTATGGGTTGTGTGTCATAAGCCACACTCAAGTTACCAGTTTTCACATTTTATATGACTACACCTATTTACACCACTTTAATTTAACATTTTGCATGAAAAGCCACAAGTTTTATGTATAAAGGTCATACCATATGTACTATAACAAAATAATATGTTGTAAATGAAAGAATACTTCAAAATATTAGCTCAGAATAGCTCTGATGATCTCCAACATAGCTCTAAAGATCACTAATCTAGATCTAGAGTCTATCCATCTGGCTTCAGAGATCACCAGTCTAGATCTAAAGATGCCCAAACTAGATCAGGAGATGCTCAAAATGGTCCTAAAGGTTTTCAAGAGCTCTAGAAAAGACATTTTGAAGACTTTTTACCATGATGAAAACCAAAACTGCTTGATTAGAAGCATCCTAATCTATTTTTGGAATATTTCTAGAAGTCATGTATAAACCTTCCAAAAGTAGTATGTCTATTTATAGCCATAAATATTTATATTAGTTTTGATAAAAGCAATTTTAAAGTATTGTAATAAGGTTTTTTTCTAGAATATATATGGTTTCAACTAAAAGAATATTTTTTAACTGTCAATAGATAAAAGTAGCCCACGAACCGATGCCAATAGTCTTCCACTAATTTTCCCCTTAAAATGTGCAAAGGATGTTGTTATCTTTCTATATTCACTAAAAAAGATCCTAGTTAGTTTTGATATTGTGGGGAGTTTAGTCTATTTTGATCATTTTTTTGTAAAAATGTTGTTACATATAAATAATGTATTCCTACTAATATGGGTAATAGAGAATACAAGATAAAATTACATAGTAATTAAATGATTGAAGCACAAAACCAATATTTTCTAGCATTGTAATCATTTCCATAATTAATGAAGAATTGAATTCATGGTATTTATACAAGTCTAGTGTGATCTAATCCTAGTATAATGGAGATCAAGGGTCCACTCAACCAAGGAAGCAAGATCATTTGTGGTATTTATATATTCATGTTATTATGTGTTTTTATCTTTCACTTTTTTATGCATTGTGTTGTGTGATAAATTTCTAACCTTCAGGTCTTTTTATGTGTTTAATTCATGTGTGTTTCTATTTAGTTATTTTAATTTTCATAGAATTCCCTTTCAAATCAACTCTAATTTCTAAAACTTAAGCTAATTATGTGTTTCCTTCAAGAGCAATTTCCATTACAACAATTGTGTTTCATTTTAAGTATTTTCCATTCCAGTAAAGTGTGTTTCCCTTCCAAGCATTACAATTCAACAAAGAGTGTTTAATTTTACAATAAATTGAGTAATTTTCAATTCAAATATGTATATTATACCTTTAAGAGTAAAAGATCTAAAATTTCCCATAAACAGATAATTGTTAGTCACTATCTTGCATATCTTACTTTGCTTGTCATTAAACTAACCCTAGTTTGATATGATATCAAATTGACTCAGTTGATTATAAAAAGAGGACACAAATAACCCTCATCAATAAAAATGCTTACAATCCAACTTAGAGCATGAATCCATTGGAAAAGTATAGCTTTTGGTTTATGTATTTATATTTGTTTGCATCCTCCTAGAACTTTCCCCTCTAACAGATCATGCTTAAGATGTTATGTTTGTCAATTTATTTTGGTTTGCATAAATAACAAGGGAATAACCTATCTTGTACATGTGATCTACATTTTTCATACCTGATGGGATCGATTTAATCCAAAATCATCTTGAGAAAATTTTATCATCCTCTAATTTTGAAATTAGTTCATTTTTAGCTTAATTTCACTTATTTTATACTAAAAATTCCATTATTAAATGTTTTGAATTTTGGTGATATCACTTTACATATTAGTGGGATTACTTGTCATAATAAACAATATTAGTTTAATAATTGGCATGATCATTTTTTTCCCTTTTTTGGTTTTCTTTATTTTTCAAGAAAATGGTGGGATCACTCTACTAAATGATGGGATCACTCTACAAAATAATGGTATCAATATTCTAATTAGTTGGATCATTTTATATTATGTTTTCTAGGTTTTTTTTTTAATGTTTTTTAGGAAAATAATGAAATCTATTTTCTAAATGGTGAGATTGTGACCAAAATAGTAGATTAACTTTGTAAAAATTACCCAACTTTTGGAGGATTATTCTTTCTCATTTATAATTTATTTTGGATGTTTTTTTAAAAATGTGTTTCCTCATGAATTTTATGAATATGTAATTAATTTAGCTTTATTTTTCATGGTTTTATCATAAAATATAAGGTAAAAGAGTGTTAATTTGTTTGATTTTAGGATGCCCCTTGAAGCTAACATATTAAAAATTTTACTTGTTTACCATAGGTTTTAATTGAAAAATACCACATTTCAAACCCCAATTATTTTTCACAGGTCTCACTAGTCAGAGAAGTGGATTAATGGCCCAAAAAAATAATTTTATTCACATTTAATTTGGTGTTTAAATGAATAAATATAAACTTCCTTTAGTTCTTAATTAGAGAAATCACACTTGAATTTTAGTGCTCTTAAAACTTGAATTATTTTTCATTCCTTACGTATTTATTTTTTATTTACTTGTTTGCTTATTATATTTACAAAAATAATGTTAGATTATTCTCTTTGATTTACCATTCATGGGGTCCTGAGAATTAGAATAACACTTATTTCATTTGATTTTGATTATGCAGGGTAGATTTCATCTCCTTCTTATGATTCTATTAGGTATGGTGATTGGGACTTCATTCCCCAATATTCATACCAACCCTATACATTAGATAAAGAATATAAATAGAGGATATATTTGGTTATTTTTGGTTAAGTGGATAAATTTTTTTAATAAATTCATGAAGTGGTAGGGCTTTCATGCTCCAATAAAAACCTCAGACCATACTCCTTAGATCCTAATTTTTTGGTATCACTTCATTAATACCTTTATGACTAAAGTGCATGCAAAGGGACTAGCCCCTTTCATGCTACCCACTAATCTTTATCCTCTATGATTTTATTAACCCCATGTACCATAAGGTATATCAGGGACCATCTAGATAGATTTGTAAAGCTTTAGCTTAAGATCATCAATCGTAAACAACTTATAGTATGAGGGAAACCAAACCTCCACCAAGATTTCATGACCTACTTCTTGAAGTGAGGGTTAGGTGAAACTAATCTATCACCTCTTCAAGTAAGGTAGTTACATGGATTGAAGTTATATTACACACACATATTACCATGAAAAATAGGACTTATTCTTTATGAGTGTCTCATTTGATTGTTGTTGTGACCTATATTGATTGTAACCTTTGAAAAAAATCAACCCAAATCAAATAAAATCATGTCCAAACATTGTCATATTATGTTTATTTAATGAGGTTCAAATTTACCCAATTTTTAGGCCATCATTACCCCATCTTAGCATTATGGTATCCAATTTTGATATTATGTTGTCTACATGGTATCACTATACTCCCCATTTAAAAATCAAAGACAAATTAGGTTCTTTTTGAACCACATTCCAAGCCAAATAAAGTTCATTTTGAACCATATACTAATTCTAATCAGATTCATCTTAAACCACATTTTGATTCTAATTCTAAATTGGTTAACTTTTGAAAAATTGACTAAAGTTGACCATTTGAATTCAAACTATGTTAGCATTCCAAATCAAGCCAACTTTGACCAAAGTCAACTTCAAATCCATATATAGAAATAAAACCAAATAAGATCTATTTAAACCAAATCCAATTACTCTAAATAAATCACATTCTAATTCAAATCACTTTTTATCTTTTCATTCAATCTTTCATATTTGTCAGTTGGGAATGATGAATTCATGTCATTTATCCTTTCTTTCATTTGAATCATATCAAGTAATTCTACCCTATTTGGGTCAAAGATAAGCCAATACAATTATATTGAATCAAATATGCCCTAATTTTCCCATTCTAAATAAGCCAATCCACCCTCTTTGGGTCCATTTCAGTCAAACACATGTTGCCCTCTTTTAGGCCATTTTAATTAAAGACCAATTCCACCCTCTTTGGATACCAATTATATTGCAATCCAATACCCTTTCATGTATCCTTGCTTTGGATCATTATGGGAATGATGAAGTCATGTCATTTATCCTTTCTTTCATTTAAATCATATCAATCCATTCCACCCTCTTTGGGCCCAAGACAAGCCAAGCCAATTACATTGAATCAAATTTAACCTATTAGGCCCATTCTAAATAAGCCAATCTATCCTCTTTGGGGCCATTTCAATCAAACACATTTTGCCCTATTTGAGGCCATTTCATTAAAAGACCAAGTCCACCCTTTTTGGAGACCAATTATATTCCAATCCAATCCCCTTGCGTGTATCCTTACTTGGGATCATTAATCCAAGATTAATCTGAGTCATGGCATCTCATGATCTTAAAATGTTTCTAGCATTGCCAATATTTAGTCAATATATGATTAAATACCTCACCCAATTTAACCAATAGCTGGACCACCTTATATATACCCTTGATACTTAATTTATTAATCCAAAATACAATATGATCTTAGAGACACAACAAATACAATCATTTCCCTTCCAAGGTCCATTATCTATTAAAGACCCAAGTGCACCCAATTCTAATAACTACTTAATCTGAATATGTCATGATCACCTTCCTAAGCATGATCATATTCATCCACATCTAAGGCAAGGTTGATATAGTTAACCCATTATCGATATTTTTATCAGATCACCCATATTTGACCAAGCCCAAACTATATACAAAGGAAAATGAAGCTAACCTATTAACCAATCCTAGATAAGAAAAGATAAATTCTACTTACACTTCTGATTGTTGATATATTAGATATTTAGGGTCATGACCAAGATGGATTCACTATACCTAACCAAGGGATATTTTACCATAATAACATCACTAGAGAGGGTTCCAAAGCCTATAATCAATCAACACCATGCACTAACCCTATTTAGGTCATATGTTTTCATATTCACTAAGAGAATGATAAGTAAATTAAAATCTAATCTAGTTCTCACTAAAGCTTGTGGCACAAAGTGGGGGTAATAAACATAAAAAGTAAAACATGCATAAAATAATATTAATTAAGATATGTATAGATAAAACCCTTATTCATGGAGAGAGTAATATATTCAAAATCCATTAATTATGCTACTTCTATCTACTAAAATAGAGGAGTAAAGTTAGAAATAATGATCTTGAAGATGAGAACATCGAGAATCAATCTCTCCCTTGGCCAAAGGTACTTCAAAAGATATTTTTGTGGTTTGTATGGATCACAAATAAAGGCCTAAGCATCTAATACTTTTAAAAAATACAATAATATTATCCAAGTATAAACCCTAAGAAATAACTCCTCAACTAGAATGGTCGAAGACCATATTGTAAAGAAGTAGAAATGAATAATTAACTTTGTTGTCTCTATAAGAAATGGCAAAATGAATGTGTATATATATTTAAATCTAAACCTAAACTTTTATGAAAGTTTAGTTGATAGGATCATCCCAATTTTACTCTATATTGTTATTTGTTAAAAAAAAGCTAGGTCTTGGTCTAGGTTGGCCAAAGCTGACCTAGACCCATAATGTGCTTTTTACAAATTAATTATAGGGTCAACTCAAGCTGACTATGTATTGTAAACTATCAAAAATGTGTTTTAGGGTTAGAAAAGGGCTAAGTAAAGTGGTGAATTACTTAGAGGAGTGTGTAATAAAGGTTTAAAAGCTTAGGTAATTTTATAAGAGAAGGTTTTGTAGATTTCAAGTGGTGTTATAGGGGACAACAATCTTGAGAAGCAACAATAGTCTGCCCACCCCTTTCCTAGTGTACCCTTTAAGGGCATGCACTCATTGAGAGTGAGAATCAGTCATTTCCTAGAAGAGAGAAAGCATCATTAACTAATAATATTTGAAAATATTATGTGTATATAAATTTTCCCTAGTTGAATCTCATCACATGTCACTCAGATGCAACATGGGATGGTGCTTCAATAAAAGAACATAACAACACACAACATTAAAGCTAAATAAATTATAGTATTTTAAAGCATAAAATTAATGAAATTAAATGACTAAAATGAATTAAATAAAAATAAAAATAATGTATGTGTACCTTGAATTACCTTTATTATAGGATGATTTTATATTGTGTTTGTTGTTGTAATCATGGAGGGCACAGAGACTACTTTGGACAAACCCAAAGATACAAAACTAAAGAGAAATAAACAAACAAGCATAGGAACGACAAGATAACTGACACAATGTAAGCATGATGTACTTGGAAATTTGGTAAGTTGGGGTGACAAATTATAAATTAGGAATAAATGACTAAGTAAAAAATTAGGGTAAATCAGGTAACCAAAAAAGCCAAGGCTACTAAATGACTGAAAAACTCAAACAAGTAAAACTTAAGTAAGAAAGGAAAATAAACCAAATCAAACTAAGGATACAAGTAAAATTGGTAATCAAATGTAAATATGAAATTAGTAACAATCCTTACTAAAATAAAGACAGGTAGGAAAATGGTAAACAACATTGATGAGTGAATAGTAACAATCCTTAATCATCAATGAAAAAAGTGCATGAAAAGGGAAAATAACAATGGTGAGTGACAATTAACAAGCCAACCTCACTCAACAATGGAAAAAGTACATGAAAGTATAAATAGACACATTTGTCCAAAAAAAGAGGTACAATAATGGAAAATTTACAAATAAACCAAGGAAATTCTAGAAGATGTAAAGCAATGGTGTAAATAAAGTAATCCATAGTCACTCAAGCCTACTGTTTTATTCTTAAGGTAGATAAAATCAAAATAAAGTAGTGCTAGCATGTTTTGAGAAGTGAAGAAGAGGGAATAAAATAAGTGGGAAAAAATATTTAGAATCAAACTTTCCTATTAAGGGGGAAATGAAATGGGTGGTGGGGGAAATGGAGTAAAAATCAAAGTAGAGAAATTCTTTATCAAAATTAAGACACTTAAATTAAGTTTGTCAAAATAAGAGGGCTATAAAAATTTAAGGACTCTAAAAAACTTTTCTTAACCACATAAATCTTAGGTCACCAAATGAAGTATGAATATCATCCTTTGAAGGTTATATGCATGAAAATTAAAATGGACCTACCTTCCCACAATGTGTTCCTTGTTCCTTAGGACCCATTACAAAGAAATCAATCTATTGTGAATATTGGGTACTTACATGAAAAAGTAAGTATCCCCATAGATTATTTTGAATTCTCCTATCCCAATCTACTAGCCTACTACACCCCAATGGACCTTAGCTCTATCATGAGGCCAACTATGGAGATTAAGATTCAAGCGGAGATAGAAGATGTGATATTAATCACATCTTTTGGTGTGATTTTGACTTTTTTACTTTATGTGTTGCCTTTTTATCATTTCATTTTGTTTTAAAAGATTTATATTTTAACTTTTGATGGATTTTTGTATCCCTCCTCCATATGGATTCAAAGAACCAAACATAGGTGCTAAAAATAACAATCATTTGAAAACTTTAAACTTAGTTGCTAAGAAAGAGAACTTATAGAGCATGGTGACTAAGCGTATTATTAAATCATATGAAATAAAAGTGTTATGTTGACTTTGACCTTGTTTTATCCAAAGTGGAATCAAAAGAAAGGAAATCAAGGGGAATGAAACATGAAACAATTTGAATTAATTCAAATTGCAAAAATGTGATAAAGGGAAAAGGGATACAATGATAGGGGAGTATGATTCCTTATCATAAGAATGTATAGAAGTGTAGGGAAACATGATAACATAGTTTATTGTGTAAGTTTTATCTATAACAGAAATTAAAACCAAATCTAATTATTTGTATCCAATTTTTAGTATTCTAAAAAAGGAACATTTGGTTGAACAAAGGTGTTTTTAGAATAATATGGTGATTTTATGAGGAGAACTTGGTCCTATCCATGGCATTACATTAAAACTCATAAAATAGAAAATGCAAGAGGTTGAAATAAAGGGAAAAATGGTATTTTATGAGGAGGGCCTAATCATATCCATGGTCTTACACTTCAACTCACAATGGGAAAAATTGAGATAACAAACAAAGCATGTGAAAATAAAGATGGAAAATATGGTATTTGTGAGGAGGGCCGAGTCTTATCCATGGTATTACACTGTAATGCATAAAATAGAAACCCAAAAGGGTGAAAAAATCATTAGAAATAAAAATTTTAATAGAAGAAAAATAAATTCATGAGGAAGACCGAGTCATATTTATGATATTACAATGCAACTCATGAGAAAAAGAAACCAAAGGCCCAAGAAAAGGAACTAAGGTTTGTATAAAGAGAAACTATTCTGGAGGGTGATACCCATGAAGAAATATTTAAAAAAAAAATAGTATGATAGCATATAGATATATGATAAGAAGGGAAATATCTAAGGAAAGTATTTCTTCAAGATTATGCATTGGTGGGATCTTTGAAAACATGGCCTTCATTAGTTTGGAGGTGATAGGTGTTAGGAATAATAATATCTTTAAATAAATAAGGGCCCCACCATTTTTGAGTGTATTTGATTTTTTTTATCATGGGTATAATCTAATTTAAGGATTAGATCACCAACATTGAAAGTGTAAACTTTAACCTTTTATTATGTTTCTTGGTGATACAAGCCTTGCATTATCGATTATGTTGTAGAGTGGATAAATTATGTTCATTAAGAATATTGAGAGCATGAAGGTGGGATTTATATAATTCATCAAGTATGATATCATGATATACATAAGGAGGGAATCTCAACTTATAATGGGAGGACAAACTCAGAACCATAGACTAGTGATAATAGTGTTGCCCCAGTGGCAGTATAAATGCTAGCACGATAAGCCAAAATTATAGGATATAAATGAAGATTCCAATCCATGTGAGTTTCAAGGATGGTATTTTAAATTATTTTATTGAAAATTTTATTTATGGCTTCAGCTTGGCTATTACACTGTAGATGATAAAGTGGGGAGAATTTATAGGATATTTTAAATTTAGTGCATAGTTACTTCACATCCTTGATCTTGAAATTTCCACCATTATTAAAAATGATGGTATGAGGAAATCAAAAATGATAAAGGATTTGGTTAAGGAAAAACTTGGAAATAGTAGTTCCTATGATGTTGATGAGAGGCATGGATTTCACCCATTTGGTAAAATATTCAATAGTCGTGATGATAAAAACATTCCCATCTTATGACCTAGGTAGTTTTTCAATGAGATCTAATATCCACATGGAAAATGGACAATGAGATTATATAGTTTTGATCTCAAATTTGTTTTAATGGATTAGATAATCATAGAGTTGGCAAGAACTACACTTTTTAGTGAACTCAATAACATCATTTTTGAGAGTAGGCCAAAATATCCCATATGTAGGCATTTACGTGTTGTAGCATGTTCGATACAATGACCACCAAAAATTCCCCCATGTGTTTGTTCAAGGAGAGGAGGTACCTCTTATTTCATTACATAGTGTAATAGGGTACCTTCAGTGTTGTTATAATAAATGGTGTTATATTGAAAGGCATATTTGAAGGCTTTTTTGCAAATTCTAGTCTTTTTAAAAGAATCCATGTTTGGAGGATAAGTATGATGTTTGAGGAATTGGATAATGTATTTATACCATGGGATTTATTTAATGGTGAAAACCTCAATGTGATATATAAATGACTTTTGTGGTTGGATAGAAGAGTAAGACTATTTGATTTGAATAAGAAATTGAGAATCATTGAGAAATTAATGTGGATAGAATAGGGATGTCAAAGAAGCAAGAGAATCAACAATAGAGTTTTGATCTCTTGGAATGGGATTGATGGTAAAATAAGTTAAATATTTGGTGAGGGTGGTGTTCATTTGATGATAAACAATAATATTTTCACTTTTACATTGATAAACACCATTTACCTAATGATAGATGAGTTAGGAGTCACCCAAAGCATGTAGACATAAAATATCTAAGTCAAATACAACTCTCATTCCTAAGATTAATGCTTCATATTATACCATGTTATTAGTGACATAAAATGTAAGATGGAATGTGAAAGTGATAATTTTACCATGAGGACTAATTAGAATACAATCTACCCCAGCTCCTTGGAGACATACAACACTATCAAAATGTAAGATCTATGTGTCTTCATGTAAATAGACATTGATTTTAGGAAGTTACTTGATAGCTAATTTGGATCTAGTAGTATCAAGAATGACATAGGTTTCTTATTAATTACTTTATTCTAAATTAGTGGTGAAGTTTTGAAATTAATCTTTAAGAGAGATAACTTGATTGAGACCTTCAATATAGAGAATGTTATCATCGGGGAGGATATCTTGAAGATAATTGGTAGTGGGTATGGGTTCTATTGCAAATTGGTCAACAATGACTTACCCTTTGACATATTTTTTAGTGATGATGCGAAGGTAAAATTCCATTAAGAGAACCATCTACTTGGAAATTCTATCTATAGGTAGAAAGGCTTTGGATAAAAAGTGATGAAGTGGGTCAAAAAGAACTATGACATAAGTTATTTGATAGAGCATCTAGTGACAAATATTTTCATCTATAATATATAGAATGAGTAGATCAAGTTATAATTTATTATAATGTTTTTTTTAATCAATGAGGCCTCAACCAATATAGTAGATAGCATACTCTCTTCTAATATCATCTTGTTGGGTAAACATTGCCCTAATTGATATGGGTGTATAATAAATGTACAAAGTTAAGGGGTGATCATTAGAAAGTGGATGGAGGGTATGTAGATGGAGAATTGATTTTTTCATGTTTTCAAATGCCTTTTGACAAGGATTGGTCCATTTTAAAGCATTACCTTTCTTAAGAAGAGAATTAATAGAATAAATGTAATAAGCCATTTTAGGGATAGATCGTCGAATTGCCCCAAGCTTATCAAGGTAAGTGTAAATGTTTAGAATGGAATGAGGAATAAGCATGTTGAATATAACATTAATTTTAGTAGGATAAACATAAATACCATGAATAAAGACTAATAATCCTATTAATTTACTATATTTAATGCCAAAAACACATTTGTAAGGTTGAGTCTAACTTTGTACTTGATGAGTTGATCAAGGGTGATTACAATATCAAAAAGATGGGTTTTATGAATTTGGGATTTGGAAATGATATAATCCACATAGGTTTCCACTATCTTATGTATAAGGTCATGAAAAATGTGTGTCATAGTCTACTGATATGTAACTCTAGTGTTTTTAAGGCCAAAGGGCATTTTAACATATCAATATGTGCCCCATTCTATAGTGAATGTTGTCTTGTGTTGGTCTTTGGGGGAAATATGAATTTGATTGTAACCCAAAAAATCATACATGAGGAACAACATTTCATATCCAAAAGTGGAATTGATGATGGCATCTATTAAAGGTAATGGAAAATTATCCTTGGGATAAGCAAGGTTGAGGTTGTAGAAGTTGATGCAAATGTGAATAACCATGGTAACATTTTTATGAATGGGAATAATGTTTGACACCCATTTAGAATGGTCCATAGATTTGATAAACTTGGCATATAATAATTTGATAATTTATCTAGGGCATAAGGTAGAAACTTTAGGGGAAATTTTCACTATTTTTGTTGAATGGGTTTGGCATTAGGGTATGTGATTATTTTGTGCACCATAATACTAGGATCATGTCAGACATGTCATCATATGACCAAGTAAAAGTATCACAATATTTATTTAAGAATATACTAAAGTTATCATGTTCAATTAACATGAATTATCTAGAAACAATGATAAGTTGAGGATATGAGGGTGTGACATATTTTATTCTCATGGATTCCTCAATAATCATGGCATTTATATATTGAAAATGATATGGCACATTTGGAAGATAATAAATGTGACTATTTTTGGGATTAATGCTATAAATGAAGTTGTTAAAATGAGGCACTCTTCACTTATAGTTCCCAAGTTTGTGATGTTATCAAGGAAGTTAAAGTTCTTAGGCATGGATTAATTCAAGGATGGTTTTATCTCTAGGTAACGTACATAGAGGTCCATAATATTCCACATCTATTTTAAGATCAATAATTTTTTTACCAGGGTAGTCATATTCATAATCTATCTATCATAGATTTATGTCCTTAGCATCAAGAGTGATCTTAGGAGTAGGAAGAACTATACAGGAAGGTTGATTAGGTTCAATTAGTTAGAATATAGGCATATATTTAGAATTGTTGATGGGGAGAAGATCTGGTAGAGTGAATAATGTGATAAGAGGTATAGAAGGTTCCAAATTTTTTGAAGGTATGAGAGGTAAGATTTGTTTAACCACCCAAAGAGTATCAAAGAATAGAGAATTAACTTGAGGTACATGAACTTTAGGTTATAAATCAATATCCATGGAAATGGTATGAACATCATGGTTAAAATCATCTATTTTAGCTAAGATTTTTTGATAATGTTGAACATCCAAATCACTTGATTAAACTTGGGCTAAAACATAGTTATCATCATAGGTGGGATAAATAGTACATGTTTGTGTCTCATAAGTAACTATTGACCCTCCAAGTCACCTTAGCCATACAGAGCTCACTAGTAATTGTGAAAAAGGCCTCTATACTACATAGTAATAATTTTTAGAAGTGGGATTTAGCATAGCTTATTCCAAAAATAGACCAAAGATAGTAGTCAACATTTATCAATGGCCCAACCAAGCACTCATGACATGCCTATGTATTAAGTTGAGTTATGCACTCTATGTAAATAGTTTCCATATCCCATATGAACCATAAGATTATCAGTATACATAGGATCACCTTCATAGGATCCCCAAACTTCATATGGTAAAATAGAAAAGAGGCACAAGATGCAAACTCAAATTGAAAATGTGCCCCAAGGGTTCAATTTTCTTATGCACTCTTCTTTATAAATCCTCCTATGCTCAAATGATGGATTCCTATACCTAATCACTTAAATTAGTACCTAAGATCCCCTTATGTATAGGCTATGACCCAAGCTATACACTACCTTATGCATAGATTAGTAAATCTCCCAAAATGGAAAAGTGGATTTGAAGGATCACTAAAAAGGTTAATTACATAGAACCTAGGTAGAGTAATGTGTTGAATGGGCATGAATCCATGCACAAGTTAGATATCAAAGAACTAAATAATTACGGGAGTTATGGTAGGAAAATGAATCCCTCAACACAAGATCTTAGTGTATAACCTATACAAGACTAAGCCAAGTTTAAGTGCATATTTATCCCCAAGGGTGTAGGGTGTGGATCTCCATCATGAGTGCAAGGTGACACAATAGAATTGTACCCAAAGCCTACACAGCTCTCACATCAACAAGATATTCAAGTGAATATTAAATGATAGGTAGAGTATGGGTGTTAGTTGGGTACTTAAGTGATGGATGAGGTGGTCAGGATGGTTAAATGTAGGAGTGGATGCCAAGTGTTAGATTATGGCCACACACCTCCTCTGACAACCTAGATTCCATCAAATTTTACGTGCATACAAGGATTCATGGATATTTTTATAACTACTCCCAGATTTAGATTATTAGCATAAATTTAATTAGCATCATTTACAATGAATATTGCATGATGATTTGGTCTTCCTACTTGACCTAGAGCCCCAAGTGCCACCTTCAAATTCAAAGCTCCTATTTTCCCCTGGGCAGGGATTTATTATATAAAGGCTTATTAGCTCTATAAAAGCCTAGATTTTTATCATAAAAAGGTCAAAAAATTTAGGCATCCTTACACTATCAAAATCTAACCTCCAATAACACATTTATTACCTGAATATTTCATTTTAATGCAAATTGAGTTCACCTCCATTCATTTTTTGTATTTTATGTCTAATTTATGTTTTTTGATCCTTATTTATGGGTAATTTTTTCCCCTCATTGATGTCCATTCCTAGCACCTCTATGAAAAATAGGGAACTCATATGCAGGTTGTACTTTGTATATACTCAAGTCTATGTAGGTTCTAACTATGGATAATCTCATCCCTCACAGTGTCAAACTATGTTTCCATGCCTCATATTGAAATAATTAAATTTGGAGTGCCCGTGATGAGGTCTATGTGATATTATCTCATTCTTTTTAATATCTAATGTATTTATCAAGGTAATAGAGGTATCTATTCTATTTTCCATACATCAACCTTTACCTTCCAGCAGCCTCTTATCTTTTCCCTCTCTTTTCCCCTTATCAAGTTTAGGTTTAGATCTTGTTGTAGATTTCATTTCATCCTTTGTAGGTCTATTCACTAGTCCTAAACTAGGTGCATCTAGGATAAAAGGAAGTTGGCCTAATCTAGATGTGTGTCCCAAGGAATGAAAGAGTACCACACCTTGGGGGATGATCACATTATTATAGTGAGACAATTAATAACTCTCTGAAATGCACAAGATCCCTTTGTAACCATGGGTACATGTTTATAATGATAACAATTTTCTAGAATGCCTAGTGAGATCAGTTCAAAGAGAAATATGAGGAATTGGTGTTATGTTTAGCATTGTTATAAACACTCAGTCAAAGTACTTAGAGACTCTAATTATTTATATCTTAAGAATATTAGGATTCCATCCATATTCCAAGACAAATGAGATCATATTCAATAAGTATTAATTATCATTTTATTTAACTTCTTTCATCTTCTAGAAGAATAAGATTTAGAACATCCCTATCTCTAGTTAGGATAGCTAGAGATTTAAGGTAGACATCCTCTAGAGCTTAGTATACCCCTCCTTTTGGTAGATTTACCCAACCTAGAAGAGGATTATTTCCTATCCTCATCATATTTTTTCCAAGAAATCATTTTTTTGTACCTTTTAATGGAGGTAGTCCTTTGGCTCTAGCTCAATATGATAACATCCTAGTTTTAGTGCTTAAAATCTTATCATATTTTTCTAGTGAGATTGAAACCACTCCTATAGAACATATCTAGGACATCACCAAGTTTTTTTAGTTCACCATGTCATAGAGACTAATGTAGTAATTTTTCTTCTTGCCTCTTCTTTAAAGGTTAAATCCATCCAATGGTACAAAGGTTTAAAGCCAAATTTTATCCACAACTAGGATGGGCTTAGAAAGAAATTATACAAACATTTGAAAGACATGAGTGACCACTTATCATTGATATAGTATCTTACCAATATCAAAATAGTGTTGCACAAGTCGATGGTTGAATTCAATTTCAGATTCTAGAAAGTCTGGGACCAAATATCACCCTTGTGTAAGCCATCTCTAGACACCATGTTATTGTATTATTTGAAGGCCCTAATAGTGATATAACCATAATGGTCAAATCCATGGGAGGATCAATATTTATTGATGTATATGAAGTTATTGTGTGAGTAGAGAATTATTTGATCCAAGTAAGGAAAATTATGCCCAAACCTCCTATGTTGCTCTTCCTAGAGTCACTACCTAGCTAGCCTATTATGAAACCTTCATTATCACCCATCCCCATCATAGTCAGCCCGCATTCTACATATTTTATTACCCTTAATGAATTACATGAGGTAAAACCACTATTTTAAAGTTTTAAGAATGAGCTTGTATCCCTCAAAAGGTAGCAAACACAACATTTCAGGCCTTATTAAGCTTTTAATTAGCCATATCAACCAAGCATACCCCCTATCAAGGTGGCACATAAGCCCAAAGTTAGATCATGTATAATATACAACCTTATGCTCAAAACTATAGAATTTTTATCACCTCTATAGCCCTTATTCATATATAGAATTACCTTGTGCAAGAATCTAAATTGTTCTCCTTGTATAATTAGACACACAACTAAGACACATGTATAGATAAAGATTTCAACCAGGATCTCATGGTGAATAATGTATTTCATCCTTAGATGTAACAAAATGATGTATCTATGAAGGAAGGATAGGTCCAAATAGAAGGTTTATGATAAGATGAATCCACCCTTGTAAATTGGCAAGAAGGTGACTTCAATTATGTAAATCAGAGTGGTATGTTGAGTGTAGAAAGTTACCCAATTGATTTTAATATGAGATTTAAGAGGAGAGAAATGAGGGAGGAACCACCTAACTTAGCACCCTTAAATATTATTCCCCAAGTTTCATGTACAAAATTCCAAGCTGATGCACCTGCATAACATTCAATGCACACAACATAAGTTATACTATAAAAAGGTCAACCTCAAACCAATGTCCAAATACAAGAATATGTCATTATTATAAAATAAAAACCAAAGGGACCCCAGATTAACTTTAACATAATTGAGTGGATGAAAAGGGTAGGCCTTAATATAACCATGTGGGTTGCTCTTATTATTCCTTCATAAAGGAACTTACTACATGATGTTTTGAAGAATTTCCAAGCACGTGAGCCATCACACCCTATGCCTTCCATCTCTCCAAGCCTATGTCAACCAAAGGAGGAAATGTGTGGTAACATTAAGTAACCCTTATTCAACATCTTGATAATCATTGGTAAGTACCTAATGCACAACTACATGATCATCTCAGGTGTGAGTAGTTTTATGATGCTGAAGAAGACTGCAAACATGTTGGGGATTGAATACTCACCTATATATAAATGGGTCATCCAATTAGATGGCATGATGGTTATAACTATAGGATTCATCAAGGACTCAACCCGCACATTATATTCATACTCAAGCCTCTCTATTGCATGAGACATCACCATCATTAATCTCCCCATACTTTTCCATATGCCTTTCCAAGGATTTCATAGTGAATATGGGTGGATACCTATCATCAGATCAGTCACATATATTACTCAAAACCAGATATAAAACCAAAGTGACCATGATGGCCAAGCCTATCTTTATAGCTCATGTGGACCCATATTTCCCTAGCCCAATTGAGTTAAACTACATAATGTTCAATCAAGAGGAGAATTCAATCCTTTATGAGGCTACCACACTCTTAGAAGAGGTCCTAGATGACTTACTTGATGAATGGGAACATGAGCATTATTATTATGACCCATATGACCATGTATAAGATATGGGAATGGGCACCTACTACATTTATAAGGAGGACCTTGCATTTCATAACTTGGTAAAGGTGTAAAAGGACCTCGAAGGTGTATGGTAGTTATACTATGATGGCTCTTGGAGAAAAAAAGGGCTTTGGGGTTAGTGTTGTGTTAGTCTTCCCTTAGGAGGAAAGTTATTTCCATGCATACATGTTATATTATAGCTACACAAATAATATTATTAAGTGAAAGGTGTTGATCTAGGGCCTCCAATTAGTGCATAAGAAAAGAATCAAGGTATTGCAATCTTTCAAGGATAACGAATTGGTGGTGAACCAGGTCAAAGCATAAAACATGTCCAAAAATAATCTGGTAAGAGCTTATAATCACATGAAATGGGACATAATCAAAGGTTTATATTCCTTTGACATTCATTCCATACCAAGAGCATAGAAATTTGATATAGATAGAATTTAAATCATAGATGCATAGTATGACTTTCTATGTGAGGTATTGAAGGAGCCTGAGTAATTTGTGAGACTCATAGTTAGACTAGTGGTTTTAGATAACATAAACAATTAGAAAGTGTTTTAAAATAATGAATAAATCATCAAATTATTATAGGATGAATCAAAGTTTAGCATTAAGAAACAATCATAGATTTGATTCCTATATGAGGATTAGATCATTCAATTGAGGAGGATTAAACTGCCCAAAGGGTTAATTATGCTGGAAAGCATTTTCAACTCTAATTATTAGCTCAAAGGTGAAAGGCGAAGCATGACTATCAAAGAGGAGGTCTTTGAACAAGTGACCATCTTTGATGGTAAGTTATTAAAGGAAAAAAGAGAATGTTCCCCATCCAATATTGAAATGTTTATAAAATTGAGCAATAAGTATGATGATATATTCGTGTGGAGTTATAAAGTCCTTAAGGGGTTTGAACTAGGATTATCTCAACACACTATTGATCTCAACTCTAGAATGAAGCTATTCAGGTAGAGATAAAGGCCTATCAACCCCAAGATGGAGCCCTTTATGAGCAAGGAACTCTCAAAACTCATAGAGACCAACATAATATTTCCAATCAAACATTTCTCATGGGTGGCCAATTTGGTTTTGGTGTGAAATAAAAATGGAAAATTGCACTTATGCATAGACTTCAAGGATCTCAACAAAACCTCCCTCAAAGACCACTACCCCTCTATCTAATGGAATAAATTTTGTAAATAGTCACAACCATGGAAATATTTTTGCTACTATATGGTTATTCAGGTTATAACAAGGTTCTTATGAAAGAGTGTGATTGTTACAAAATGACATTTACTACTAAGTGGGGTACCTTCACATATTAGAGGATGCCTTTTGAATTGACAAACATAGGGTGACCTTATAAAGGGTCATGGATATGGCATTCAAAAGACTCATCAAAAAAATCATCTTGGTCTACCTCAATGATATAACTATCTTTTTTAAGTGTGCAGAGGATCACTTAGGCCATTTGGAGTAGGTCTTTGAAAGGTGCCAAGAGTTTGGAATATTTTTGAACCCAAACAAGTACATATTCATTGTCCATAAGGGCACTCTACTTGGGCACGTTACTTCTAAATATGGACTCACAATTGATCCAAAATGATTTAAAGATATTGTGTCCCTCTCTCTCCCAAGTCACAAGAAGGGTCTCTAGAGCTTTGTAAGGATAAATTTTGTCAAAAGTTTTGTGCTTAATTTCACTACTATAGACAAGCCCCTCATAACAATTCTCAATAAAAGGGTTACATTCAAATACACCCATGAAGGGAAAAGTGGATTTGAGGCCATCAAGTGTGCCATCACACAAGTTCTCACTTTAATAAAAATAGATTACATAATGGATTTTAAACTTTATGTGTTTGGTGGATCTAAAATCATCTCAGCTATTTCTTACACAATAAAACAATGATCAATTAGAAAAGCCTATCACTTTATTTATCTAGGTGCTAAATAATTAGGAGCTTCATTACATCTTTTTGTAAAAGTATGCCCTCAAAGTCATTAGGGTGCTCAAAATGTTCGAACACATACTCTCTAATAGCACCATCTAGCTCATGGTCACCCATGCAAGTATTAAATATTTTCTACTCAGTACAGACATTAGCCAAAAAAAGGTTGGTTGGATCATGAAGGTGATGGAATATGATGTGGACATTCAAGTCATCAAGCTAGTGTGAGTAAAAGGGCTATGTGAGAATCTATAAAAAAGTGTAAGAAATGAGAACAATGTAGTTCTTATGCTGAGCAAAGATTAACTAGTAGACCAAGGTACCCCGACAAGCTGGACCAAAAATATGAGGACCTTCCTTCAGAATGGCACATGTCCCCTTAGCTTAAGTAAATCTCAGCATAAACACTTTAGGTTGTAGGCTATTATTTATGTTCTTATTTAGGACAATTTTTTTTGAAAGGACCTTAATAGAGTTCTCTTGATCTATATAGAGTAAGACTAGATGATCAAAATTCTCTAAGAGTTCCATGATAGACTTTCAGGTGGCCATTATTCACCCAAGACTACCACTATAAAAATCATGCAAGTTGGATATTATTGGTTGAATTTATTCAAAAATAAAACTCATGGGTACAAAATTGTAATAAATTCACCTTTTTTATAAGCAAATAGAATATGGTGGCTTTACCATTGCACCCTATACAAAATGACTATCCCTTTCTACAATGGGGACTAGACTTCATTGGCATAATTAATCCACCATAATGTGTTGGGCATAAGTATATCCTCATAGCCACATACTATTTTTCAAGGTGGATAGAGGAAGTGGAACTTAAGGAGACCAATGAGGCATCAATTTTATATTTTTATGAGGGTATGATAGTAATATTTGGTGTTACAGCCACCATTATCTCTAATAATGCATTGGCTTTCCTTAAAACCAGGATTAGGGAGTGGGCCATCAAACATAATATCCAATTAATCACCTCCTCAAACTATTACCCTCAAGGTAATGGTCTAGTTGAGTCCATAAATAAAAATTTGATTCACATTATAAAAAAGACCTTAGAGGACAATCAACAAGCCTAACACACAAATCTCAAGACAACCCTTTGGGCCGATCAGATCACACCTAAGAAAGTGTTGGGAAATTCACCCTTCATACTAGTTTATGGAAGGTAATCCAGGTTGTTTACATCCCTCAATTTTCCTTCATTAGAACTCACCCAAAAGTTGTAGCTTATCAAGACTGATCCCCTCACATTAAGGTTAGTCAAGCTAATGGATCTCAAAGAAACTAGAGTGTGAACAATGCGCACTATGGAATTTCAGTAGGCCCAAATGAAGAGGACCTTTGAATAAAAAGGCCACTAAAAAAAATTTCCAAGAAGGAGACATAGTTATCAATTAGGATGTAGATAGAGAAAATGTTGGGAAGCATACTAAGTTCAACATTATATGGAGTGGCCCATATATTGTAATCAATTTTAAGCCAGTCAATGCATACTAGATCACAAAGACAAATATAGAAGAATCAACCATCCTAGTTAATGGGTTTCATCTCAAACACTATCTCTAGTGATCATGTCTATTTTTTTAATAATAGGTTAGATTTTTAATCTCCCTAAGTGCCTTGCACACATTGTTTTTTAGGATAGCTTTTGCTTATTCCAAGTGCTTGTGCACAGTGTTGTTCTTATCTTAGATCTTATTTCCTCTAAGTTTTGTTTAGCGTAGGTGTTTTATTTTGTTGTTATTGTAAACGAGATCTCAACTTATTCTAAGGCCATAGTGGCTCATGGCTGGTATGCTCAAAAGACAAAGGATGAAGAGCTCCAAATGACTCCATGCCTAATAGATTGATTCACGGCTACTAGATTATCACTTAGCAAGAAAGTGGACCACAAAGGTCACTAAATTTTTTGATCCTCTAGGTCACCTTATCCATGTAGAGCTCATTGGACAATATAAAAGAGGCATCTATGATACATAATAGTAATTTATGGAAGATGGCTTGAGCAAGGGTGATTCTCATAATAAACCAAAGGTGGTAGTTGTCATTGACATACAACCCAACCAATAACTCATGTCATGCCTATGTACCAAGTTGATTTATGCACTCTATAAAATAGTTTCCATATCCCATGCAAACTACAAGATTATGAGTATGCACAAGGTCACCTTTGTAGGATCCCCAAACTTCATGCATCAAAATAAATAAGAGGCATGGGATGCAAATTCAAACTATAAATGCAAAATAAGGGTTAAATTTTATTTTAGGCATTCTTATTCAAAAATATTCTTATGCTCAAATGATAGAGTCTTATACCCAATCACATAAATTAGTACCTAAGATCCCATCAGTCATAGGCTACAACCCATGAGGCACACTACCTTTTACATATATTATTAAAGATCACAAAACAAAAGAGTGGGTTTGTGGGATCACCAAAAAGGATAAGCATAGAATCAAAAACTATGCAAATCAATGTGCTGAGTGGGCACAAATCCATGTGCAAATTAGAAAGAAAAGAATTGGATAACCATAGGAGTTATGGTAGCTGAGTGACTCCATCCATGTAAGCTCTTAGCACATAGCCTATGTAAGACTAGGGTAAGTTCAAGTTCACAGGGATCCCTAAGGGTGTAGGGCATGGATCTTTATAATGAGTACATGGTTACACAATAGAATTATGCCCATAGCCAATGTATCTCTCACATTAGTAGGAGAATTCAAGTAACTAATAAATGGTAGGTAGAGCATGGGTGGTAGTTGGGTAGTTAAGTGATGGATGAGGTAATGAATGTGTTTAAATATAGAAGTAGTTATCAGGTGTTAGAGTATGTCCACATGCCTCCTATGATAACCTAGATGCCATCTTATTTTATGTACACATAAAGATTTATAGATATTCTTATAACTACTTATAGATTTAGATTGTTAGCATTAATTTAATGAGCATGGTCTATAGTGACTATTACATGGTGATTTGGTATTCCTACTTGACCTAGATCCCTGAGCACCACCTTTTAATTCAAATCTCCTATCCACCTCCAGGTGGGGATTTTTTTAATAAAGGCTTGTTAGCTCTATAATATCCTATATTTTTATTATAAAAAGGTTGACATATTTATGAATCCTTATGCTACAAAAATATACCCTCTAATAACACTTCTATTCATTGAATCTTACACTTTAATGAGAATTGAGTTCACCTGCCTTCATTTTTTGCATTCTATGTGTGATTTGTGTTTGTCGATCCTTATCTATGGGTAATTTTCCCCTCTTATTGTTGTCCATTCCAAGCACATTTATGAAAAATGGGGAACTCTTATGCATGTTGTATTCTATGCATACTTAGGCCTACATAGGTTATGACTATGGATAATCTCATCCCTCCCAATGTTGTACTATGTTCCCATACCTCAATACAAAACACTTATCCATTTGGAGTTCCCATGGTGGAGTTTGTGTGATATTGTCTATCTATTATTAATATGTAGTGTTTTTGTCAACATGGTAGAGGTGTCCACTATATTCTTAGTGCATCACCCTTTACATTCTAGCAACCTCTTACCAAATCCTTCTTTTTTCCCCTTGTCTAGTTTAAGTTTAGTGTTAGCTATAGATTTCGTTATCCCATTTATAGGTCTACGTGTTAGTCCTAAACTAGGTGCATCTAGAATAGAAGTAATTTAGTCTAATCAATAGGTTTGTCCTAAGGAGTACAAGAGTCCCACACCTTGGGAGATGATCCAATTATTACAATGAGACAACAAATAGCTCTTCAAAATGCAAGGCGCCCTTTATAACCATAGGTTCATGTTTTGAGTGATAACATGAACTATTAGTGGTAAATGGTAAATGTAAAACTGTCTGTATGTATGAGAACATCCTATGGTAATTATAAATATATTTTATTTTTGGATTGTTAAGAGTTGTTCTAATAATCTCCATATTGGTTAGGATTTTACCGAAAGTGAGATGAAATCTATTTTTAGCATGGTGAATCTGTAAGTTACAATTATAGGAAATAATACCTATAAGTATTTGTAATGAATGTCATATATGGGTTGATGATTGTGTTAATTTTGGTACATGTTGACTATTTTGACCACAAGTAAAAATAAGTCAACCCACATATAGTCTAAAATTTGATATAGGGGTATATTAGAATGTTATAGGGTGTGTCATGGTCTTTTTGATGTGATTTAATATGTTATTAGCTTTGTCTTAGTCCAATTTAGTCTTTGTGTCATTTTGTGTCATTTAGGGTTATATATGGGTCATAAATGAGGGTGGTATGGTTTTATTAGGTATAAAAGTGTTCTAAATTCCCTCTCAACATCCATCATGTCATTCCCTATCATATATGCTAGTTTTTAACTAAAAAACTTGAAGATGTTAATTGAAATCAAGAAAATAAGTGAAAAGAAGGGGGTTTTGGCAGTTGTATAGCCTATAAAGAAGAGTGGGAAATGGAAAAATATTATGGAGTGACCCTTTATATTCCCTAACTCTATTTCCATGCTTTATTTTATTTGGAAGTGTCAAAATTGGGACAAAACCCTTTCTCTTCTCCAAAACAAAACCCGTCAATAGGTCTTTTGATGGTATGACTAGTAGGAGGCTTCCAGCTCAAATTATATTGGTGTTGGATATTAGACTTGGTATGAGTCAAATTCATGGAAATATTTCAATTATTGGCTTCCTATGATTTATGAACCATCCATTATAATCTAACTATCTCATTTTACTTGCTAATCCCCACATCATGCAGGTTTTACTTCTGTATGAGCTAGTCTATATAATATAGTTGGTGAATTTGCTTCCATAGGACGTGTAATTCCTTCCATCATGTTTCCAATATTTTTTTTTAGGTTTGGATGTGATTTTATGAGTTTAAACTCTTAGGTTGTAAGTGGAGTATGCTAGTGGGGTTGCAGACATGTCCATCAATTGTAAAAGGTTTCTTTATCTACAATGGTTTCAAATGAATGTGATATTATTTTCCATGCATGTCATATGTCATAATAATATCCTTATTCCCAATATAAATCTCCAAAACTACATTCATGGAGTGGGAATAAAAAACATGTGTCACATATTCAACTTTTTGCAAGTTTTAATATACAATCATGGTGTCTTGAAGTGTGAGAACATTCATAGAAGGTAGATGAAGAGTCTCAAGTTGATAAACACCTTATTATAACATGAGATAGTAATCCAAGTCCTCCAAATGGCACATAAGGGATTGTGACAGTCAATGTAAACTACACACACAATCATACACCATTAATGAACACCTACAAGAAGTCAAGAAGGTTTGAATGGGAGCATTGAAATGTTTTTCAAGATCTTCATGGTGAAAAAAATTCATTTGATCACTTGGTGAAGAGTCTAATACTAGTTACAAGATCATTCACCATGCATATTTTATACTTGCTATCCTCACTACCCTATATAATATGTATCCACGTATAGGTGGCCCCCCATAGATATTTAAAAGTGTTGTATGAGGGAAGTTGACAAGTTTTGATACCTTCAATAGGTTTGATGAAGTTAGAGATAACTTTAGAACCATGTTTAATGTCATTGGAAGTAAATCAAACTTGAAGAGTCATATTCATAGTTTAAGAGCTGAGTTCATGGACAAGTTCCCTAAAAACACCAAAATAGGGTCCTAGCCACTTTTGGTGTTACCAAATGATGGTGTGACATAGAGCCTATGTGATTTTTAATGGTCTTATATTGTAAGATTAATATAGGGGTATAATCTTAAAAAATGGAGTGGGTGTGTGACCATAAGAACATGATGTTTAGAGGCCTTCATTCTTGGCATTTGTTCACTACAAACATTCAATGTTTTCTATAGGATGTTGAGCTCCAAATAGCTTTACATCCCAAAATGGCATAACAAGAACAAACATTCATTTAGATGATTCTATGGAGGTGAGAAATAAAATTATTTTTTCAAAGTTAATCAAAATGTTGGAGAGTATAGTAATTATCTCCATTAACACCTATAGTTGTACTCTTACGTAGGAAAAGTCACCTACAGCCTAACTATAGGTGACTCACAAACTCATGAAGTGAACCTTGATGACACTAGTCCTGAAAACATAAACCTTTACCATTGAGAGTTGGTTTTGAAACCTTAAAAGTATCCAAAGGAGTGAAGTATTGGTTTCAAGGGTTGATATTCACCTATAGACCCCCTTGTTTCTCAAAAGGGTCAACTATAGTTTACTATAATTAACAGTGACCTAAATGATGACTACCTTAGTGATTAGCCTAACAAATGCATGATATGAAGTGACCTAGATGACTTTGGTATGATATTTTTGACTCCAAGAAATTAATTAATAATTTCATACAATATAGAAGAGCAATATACACCTATAGGTAAGTGAAACATAAAACACAGTCACACACAATCATCAATTTAGACCAATCAAAGTGAGAGGTGAGAAATGGAAGGTTGGCAAAGGTTTTATGATCAAAATACATGAGAGGGACTCCATAGTGATAATTACCACCTTAGGATACTCCCATATCATGGAATAATGGGAAAGAGAGACTATAGTATGACAACCTATAGTCATACTTGACACCCTACACAAAGTGAGTTATTTGGCAATTTGCCTTGAGGGTTTGATGATGTTTGGAGGGTAGAATGGTATGAAAAAGCCCCAAAAACTTGAAAAGATTATCCATATGACTTTGATATTCCATTAATATCACCCTTTTATCTATGTAAATAGGGGAAGTGCCCTTTTGTTCTATCTCAGGTAGAGGGCACTCCTAGAATATTGAAACCTTAGAAGTTTATAAATAAGGCAAAGAGAAAGGAATGAATGGTGTTTAAACTTTTCTAGAGAATGCCATGAGTTGTGTTAGGCATAAATGAACTTAGGGGAACCCTCACATAAGTTAGAATCTAAAATTGATGGCCAAACCCCATATGGGAGCAGATAAACATGTTGGGTCTTAACTAGGTCTAAAGCCAAAAAGAAGGTCTGATAACACTTCAAGAGCTAGAGGAGAATTTAAATGAGTTAGGACACATTAATTGGGATATATAAGGTGGGAAAAAACCCTTTTTTTATAAAAAGACATGAGAAAGTCATTTATTGACTTAATAGATTGGTAGCCTATACAGAATGAAGAGAGAAGCTCAAGAGGTCAATTTGGGAAGCTAACAACATCATGGATGCTTAGAATGGGAGTCTAAGGATTTGGGGAATGTTGAAGGAGGTCTTGAAAAATACTTTTTGTAATTTTATTAGGTTTCCAATGTGATAACTTTATGAACAAATACTAATGGTGAAAACTACTCTAAACACTCTAAATCACTTGGTAGTGACCCAATAAGGAAAATTAAGAAAGAGAGGAATAAGAGAGGGATATATTGAACATTAAAGTGTTTGGATATTTTAGAGGCTTCTCCAAGGCTTCTTCTCACCCATTTGAGTTGTACTCTAATTTTACAGATAAGGTGGGAGATGCATTTTATTGATAGTTTTGTGTGTTGTAAAGGTATGGAAGGGTTTCAAAGGATACAAGTCACTTTAGAAGATATATTAAGACTTGATATAACCCATAATGTCCATTTAATTCACCTTAAAATATAATAAGTTCTTTTTCAAGTGCCATCATCTCAGCTAATCCAAACTAGCATAGTAAACAAGGAATGACTACCAAGTCAGAAGGTAAAAGCTATAAGAGGGAGTCAATTTAAGGTTTTCCTGATGAATATAAGGCCATGAGGATTATTTACAAGTGTTATACACTCCTATATATGGATTGTATTTTAAATATAAATATTTATTTGGTTCCAAATGTGAAGGGTGAGTGAAAAAGGAGTCATTATGACTGTAAGTAATGATAACTCATGTCCAGAAGAATCTTGATGATTTGAGACACCTCCAATGCATGTTGGATCTTGTTTACAACTGCTAAATCTAATTTAAATCATATCACCTATCCCTAATTTATTTTTTTAGTATTATAAGGAAGTTAAATGACAAATGTAGTTTTTAGGCATGCAAATGAAGAATCCCATGTGACATTTTAAGAGTTTCATGCTTTCAGATACATTTGTCCTATGAGACCTTGCATGGTATATTTCATATTCAATTATAAATGGTATTAAAAAGCCCCAAAAATTTAAATAAATTATCCATATGACTTGTAAAATACCTTCATATTAGCCTTTTGTCTATGGCAATAAGGGAAGTGCCCTCTATTCTATTTCAGTCAGAGGGCACTCCTAAAATATTGAAACCCTCCAAGTTTAGAAAATAAGGTAACAATAAAGGCTTGAAAGGTGTTAAATTTTTTTTAAAGGGTGTCATGATATATTTTATGCATTAATTAACATAGGGTAACCCTCACAGATGTTAGAAGCCAAACCTAATGGCCAAAACCCACATGGGAACATACAGACTTGTTGGGTCTTAACTAGGTCTAAAGCCCAAAATAAGGTTTGATAATACTTATAGGGATAGAGGATAATTTTAATGAGTTTTTGAACCTTAATAGGGAGATATAATGTGGGAAAAAATCTTTAGTTTGTAAAAAAATATAGGAGAAAGTCATTTCTTGACTTGAAAACTTGACAACCTGCATAGAATGAAGAGAGAAGCTTAAGATGTCAATTTGGGAGGCTAAAAACATCGTGGATGCTTATAATTGGAGTATGAGGAATTGGATAATGTTTAAGGATGTCTTGAATAAATAATTTCTATAATTTTATTAGGTTTCTATAGTCAAACCTTTATGAATAAATGCTAAGGGTGAAAAGTACTCTAAATCCTCTAAAACCCTTGACAGTGACCCAATAAGGAAAATAACAAAGGAGATGAATCTAGGAGGGATATAAAAATAATGGAAGTGATTATATATTTTATGTCTCTTCAAGGCTCCTTCCCATCCATTTGAGTTATATCTTACTTATACAGATAGGGTGGAAAATGGATTTTCTTGACAATTTTGTGTGTTTTGTAAGTATAGAAGGGTTACAAAAGATGCAGGTCACTTTGGGATATATGTTGGGACATGAGATAACCCATAATGTATATTTCATGTATCATAAAATCTCAAAAGTGCCTCTATAATTGCCTTAATCTTAGCTAGTCCAAATTGGCATAGTTAGCAAGGAATGGCCACCAAGTGAGAAGGTGAAAGCTCTAAGTGGGAGGAATTTTAAGGTATTCCTGATTAATATAATTCCATGAGGGTTAATTAAAAGTGTCATACACTCCTATATATGGATTTTATTGTAAAATTTAAGACTTCTTGGGTGAGAAGTATGAAGGGTGAGTGAAAGAGGAGTGATTATGACTGCAAGTAGTGATAACTCATATCCAAAAGAATCTTGATGATTAGAGACACCTCCAATGCATGTTGGAGCTTGTTTATAAAACCTAAATATTTTTGAAATAATCTCACCTATCCCAAGTCTATTTTTGAGTTTTTTAAGGAATCTAAATGATGAATACAGTTTTTAGGCATGTAATTGAAGAATCCCATGCCACATTTTAGGAGTTTCATGCTTTTAGGTACATTTATCGTATGAGACCTTGCATTGTATATTATATATTCCATTATAATGCATATTTAACTCCTCTCAACTTTACACATGTTCTAGTGACTCTTGGACTTCATTCTCTTCCTCTCTCAAATTCTATAACTAGTAGCTATTTTGGCTCTTATAGGCTAATTTCACTCCATGTATGACAACACCTTGCCAGATTGATGTTATATTTTGAATTTTAAAAATAAATTCAATATATTTTTGAGTTCATGAACATTTTTTCTAAGTGTGCAAAGATATTTATAGTGAATAGCTAAGAGATATTCATATATCCTTAGTTTCTCTTAATCCTTTCATGCTTGATGTAAGTTTTTACTATTCCAATAAGTCATATAAAGTGTATATAGTGTGTTAGGATCCTTTCAAGTGTAAAATTATCCTTAGATTGTGAAATATACCCTTTATTTCAGTTACCTTGTGTTACCTCATGCATATCACCTTTATATTGAAACACTTATGTTAGAACGTCTTAGGACTTTAAAGCTTGTTTATAGGTCTTATTGATTAGTGAAAGAAGTATGAAGTCCTTATGAAAATACATCTATTATATCAACCCATTATATTAGTTTCATTTTATTCAAACCTATATCTCTTTTCCCACAATCAATTAATTAAGTAGGTGATAAACATTTCAAGGTAAATTCAGGGAGCTACTCCTTAAACCTATAGGTCTACTTCTACTATAGGTAAACCCACATACCTATAAGTACTCCCACATTGAAAAAATTTTAAGGATGATTTAAAAACATCCTCTAGGGTGAAATATTTGGTTATAATAGTTCTAGTATGCTTAGTGGGACACATTGTCCTCAAGACAACTTGTCAAGGTGAATGCTGGTCTTGAAAACATTAGTTATAAATTGGTGTGCTACTCAACATTTAGAAACTTTATTCAAGGTAAAATATAGTTATAGACCATTATTTTGTCATACATTTTATCTAATTATTCATGGTCCTTACTAGGTCATCATCTAGTAGAGTTCTCAATCCTATCAGGCCACCTATTCAACTTGAGCTTCCTCTTGAAGTTCAATACCCTTAGCCTAATATGCCCTTTAAAGACCAAGAATATTTTGCTAGTGAAGAGAGTGAATAACTTGAATAAATAGAATCCAACATGGATAGGACACATGCCTACCATTAATTTAATAATTAAAATTCAATTCACCTTGAATTATATGATTCCATTCCCCCTAATGCTACAAAGAGTGTGTCCACATTCAATGGTGAAGATCATGTCACACTTAGTGAATACATCATGGATATCTCTAATTTTTTTAGTTTCCACAATGTCACTAAAGATAATGTATCCATTAATATATTTTCCATGTCCCTTTGAGGGAAATACCTTTATTGGTATAAGACTTTGCCTAGTGGATGCATCACATTATGGGATGACTTTGGAGTGTTGATAACTTCAAGGTTTGAAGATGAAAGTGACCATAATTCTCTCAGACATCATCTAAATGTGATCAAAATATCCCCCAAGTAAAAAATACATGAATTTAATGAGAGGTTTCAAAATACTTGGTATATATTTCCCCCTTTCATGAGACCACCTGCTAGCTTCATGTTCCCTACATACTTGAGAGCCATTGGTACTGATATTTCCATCATGATTCAATCCATGGGTGGTTTCACTCTTCTTGAAGCATATAAACTTACCATTAGAGATGAGAATGACCTAATTAAAGTAGGAAAATTTCATCTTAAGGTGTATGTGTCTCTAATACCTAATATACCAGTTACTGCTCCAAACATTGCTCAAGTTACTTATGCTAATACCAAGCCTAGGACTACTCCTAAGAAGGAAAATGATGCCATGGATCTATATGTATAAATTCAAATGATAAGATCTCAGCTTAGGCAAGCCAATATATCACAAGGTGTTCATCTAAATATTTATCCCTATCAACAATAATATGGTCATCAATATAGGAAAGGAAGATGTCAAGGGAAACTTAACTTCAATAGGCATACCAATGTGTACAATCCCATTTCCACCACCAATGTAAGAGAGATGGTACCAGTGCATAGTAATTTGGTGCAAGGATAAAATTAGAAATAAGGAAAATTCATGGATTCTAATGAGGGTAGGTAGAAAGCCCTAGTTACTCAATGAGTAGTCACTCCTCTCCTATCAGTTGAAGATGAAGTCATGATGGATGTAAGTGAAGATTGGCATCCTCAAAGATAAAGCCTCACTAACTTCTTAGTGGAAGATAATTTTATGCTCAACCAAGGAAATTATATTTGAAAAAACACTAGAGTAAAGAGGAAGACTTTTGGAGGTGATGGTAACATGCCTAAAATTTCATCCAATCCTTCTACAAGGTAGCAAAGCATGGATGCAAGTATGGTAGCCCCAAGTACTCCTACACCTTCTCAAAATCAAAATGTGGTAATGTCTACTCAAGGTGCTTAAATTACTCAATTTTAAACAAATTTTTTGAATCCAAGGACTCAATATAAGGTAATCACTTCTACCGTAAAGATAGTGGATTCATTGAAGAATGCCAAAGCATTTATCTCTTTATGGGATGTCCTCTAAATGCATAGCTAAAAAGAGCTCTTGAAAAAATAACTATCCATCATTCCTACTAGTATTTCACCTTAAAGTCAAATTCAAGGTCATTTTTCTCTTAAAATTTTCCCTAACACTATTATTGAACCATCTACCAAAGCTTAACAGTCTCCACCCTTATACCTTACTCTCATAGTGGGTGACAAACTAGTACACAATTGCATAGTTGATAGTGGTACTTCTACCTCAATCATGACCAAAGTTGTAGCTGATAAGTTGGGCATAAAATATGAACCCCTTAAAAAAAGAGTGATTCATCGATATGGTAAACCTACTAAGAAAATAGGTTTGATAAAAAATTTGAAAGTTTTCTTGCATGATTGCCCTAACTTTCATGTCCTCTAAGATATTATTATTATTGACCTTCCTGCTCATTTTGCAATCTATATTTCAAGAGACTTTATAGATGATATAGGTGGAAACCTCGGAACTTATTGGTCCTTCTTGGACTTTATGATAAGTTATGGAACAAAGGTGACCATAATAACTCATCCTCTTGTAAGGTTTCACATTGAGCCCTATGTTGAAGTAAGCTCTAATTTGAATTATGTGATCAATGAGAAGGAAGAGCCTTATGTGGATGATGATGCTTCTAAACTTGAGGGCATAGATGACTTATTTTTAGATGAGTATGGTGTAGATTCTTATGATCATGATCTTTATGAATACTTTGAGAAAACTTACCTTGTCACCTATATCATCCATGAACAACCATTTGGAGGAGCTAAGGTAAGTGTCAAACATTCTTTCTTACAAGCTACTAAGAGTAACTATTTGATTCATGTATATTATGATGATGGATTGAAGAATCTGATTTATCAAGATGGTGAGAAGAAGAATGTTATTTTTCTTTCTATTGATGAAGTTATCATTGATGATGACACTCATGAGGACAAGGAGGATGACTTATGGAAAAAGTTCAATGTCATATGTTAAAAATTTGATTAGCTAAGTAATGTTATCTCCTCTCCTAATAAATATATATCTAATGTACTTGTTAATTATACTAATGATAAATATCTTGAGTTTTCTATCAAGTGTGAAAGTAAGGACCATGTTGTGAAGGAATATGAACATCAATTTGCTATTCAAAATCTTGCAGTCTTAAAAAGACCTAGTGGAGTCAAGGCAAAAACTTTTGTACTTAAAGGATAGTTAATAGATCCATCTAATGTTGAGCCAAATTCATATCTCTTAGAACATAAATAATAAGATATTGATGACTCCATGTATCAAACACATGCTGACCTAGAAGAGCACAAATTTAAAGTGATTCATACATTCTAATATGTAGTTTGAGGAAGGAATATCAGATATAACAGTGATCAAGAGGATTTTAGCTCCAATCAGCACCTTTAGATGATAAAAAATAAAATTATTAAAGGTCCCAAATATTCCAATTGTAGACATAATAATATATAGAAGTGGTAGGCTTCTTGATCATCTATATATGCAAGTGGTTAATGATGATCATGCTTCTCATGCTAGATTGCCTTCATAGAATGACAAAGATGAAAGAGGAACCATCTTTGACCCTAGTTGAAGTATGGTAAGATGTTTTCACCTAAAAAGTGAGGTTTTGTAAATAGTAGATTAAGTGTGTGTATTTATTTTAGCTATTGTGTTGTGTTTCATCAGTTTTCTAGTTAAACAAATGTGTGTTTTCCTTTGGTGTGTCTTGTTTTGTGAGTGTTTTCATTGTGTTTAATGTGGTGTCAAAGGAAAATTATATGTCAAACTAGTATATAGGTAACTCCATATCCCAATGAATAGGATTAGGTTACTGTTCTTGGCATAACAAGCATACCACCCTTGGGAAATTGCTAAAAAAATTGACTATTTTGACCGTAAGTCAAAATAAGTCAACCCCCCTATAATCCAAAACATGATATAGGTGTCTATTAGCATGTTATATGGCGTTTCATGGTTTTTTTATGCGATTTAATATCTAATTAACTTTTTTTTAGTCTAATTTATTCCTTGTGTCATTTTGTATCTTTTAGGGGTCATATATGGGTTATAAATGAGGGTGGTATGGTTTTATTAGGTAGACAAGTGTTCTAAACTACTTCTCAACATCCCTCATGTTAGTTCCTATCAGATATGTCAGTTTCTAACTATAAAATTTTTAGGTGTTAACTGAAATCAAGAAAACAAGTGAAAAGAAAGAGGTTTTGGTAGTTGTACGGCCTATAGAGAAGAGTGGCACATGGGAAAAGATTATGGAGTTAACTTTCAACTTATCTAACTCCATTTCCATGTTTATTCTATTTTAGAAGTGTCAAAAATCTTCCAAAACCATTTCAATTCTCCATCATTCCACTAGGCAAGCAAAATTGGTCAACATGTATTTTAATGGTACAACCTATAGGAGGAGTTCTAGGTTAAATAATCTTGGTGGTGCATAGTACACTTGGTCTAATTCACATTCATGACAAGATTTCAAGGATTAGCTTCCTATTATTTATGAACCATCTGTATACACATAATATTTTCAAATTTTATCAAATACTAACACTTTACATCTTACAAGAACCCATCAAAACTCAATCTCTCTGAGTGCATGCCTGAAGGGGTACACTAGGAAAGGGGTGCATAGACCTTTAGTGCTAGACCTTTAGTGCTTTATAGGATTATCGTCCCTTTTTTCCACATTATTACCAATCCAACTGGTTCTTAAAACCTTTCCCTAAGATGTCTCTCCTCCCTTTCACAATCTTTTAGTATTTTTCTTCTCTCTATCCTTAATTTCCTTGCTTGGCACCCTTTTGACTTTTTCAACATACTAGGTTAGCCTAGTCAACCTAGTATAGTTTAAGGACATTTATCTCTTTTGGTTTTTTATCTTTCCAAATGACCTAGCATAGACCTAGTGAGTTAGCCCAAAAATGTGCTAGGTTGAACAGGTCAACCTAGTAAAACTAACATATCTAGATGATTGTAGGGTAAGTTACTCCTATAAATACAAAGTCATTTTGGTCATTATTAGAATATGCAATCAATAGTTATTATTCACTTGAGCTTCTTCATAATTTGATCTTCCACCATTCTACTAGATGAGACTTAGCTTAGGTTTCTTATTTTGGAGAATCTAGTCATGTAGATAGGTCTTGGATGCTTTGGCTTAACAAAGTGATCCTTACAAACCACAACAACTTCTTATGAGCCCCATTGGCCAAGGGAGATATTAAGACTCAATGGGTTCACATTCAAGTAAGTATATTCTAACTTTTTTCTCCTCTCTTTTAGTAGATAGAAGTAGTATAAGTGTTGGCTCGAATAATATTATTCTTCATAATCCATGTATGAGAGTATTACTCATACTTACTTTATTTGAGGTTCTGTATACATGTTTTGATTTATTTGATTTTCTAACCCCTCAATTTATGCCACAAGCTTTCATGTGCACTAGATTAGATTTACTTTTCTTGTTATTAGATTACTGAAATATTAAATCATAGGACTCTTTTAGGGTTGTTATGTGATTGTGTTAGACTTTAGGATTTGAAGCCCTACCTCAACTGGTGTGTTGTGATAAGTGATCCCCTAATCAGGTCTAGAAGATCCTCACATTGATCATGATCCTACTTAACAATTTTATGCCCCTAATCAGAAGTTTAGGTGTACTCTATGCCATCTAATCCAAGATTGATTTATGGACATGATGCATTTCCAATTACATACATTCTGGTGAACTTGGCGTGAAACTAACCGTTATAAGATTTATTTCACTTATTTCATTTCTATTTGTCATTATTTTTATCATATATTTACTATTTTGGATTGACCTTATTAACCCATTTTATTTATCTCTATGTATAGGTTTATAATAATAGGTAACTGGATCAACCAGCTTGACCTAGTATAGGTTTTTAGACTTGTAAATTTTTTTCAAATAACTAGATCAATTAGCTCGACCTAGTTCAAGGTTTTTAGGTTTATAGACTTCTTATTCAACCTAATAGTTTAACCAAGTTGACCTAGTGCATTTTAAACACTTTTTCAATAGGTTCTTATATAGCTTGATTGATCAGCTCGACCCAATTTGTAAGTTTTTGCTAGTTTTCTCTAAGGTCTCAAATCAGTAATCTTATCTTTTTTCATCTCTAATCTATTAAATTTAGTTTCTATTTCTCTATATCTTTCCTTTTTGTACTTTCCTTTCAAGTTTGCAGTCTTCAAAATTGCCTCCACATAGTCAACTAGGTCAACCCTATGGACCTACTTCTGTGTTTTGTGTGTTCTGTAATAACTAGGTCGACCTGACTGACCTAGTTCATTTTTAGACTTTGCTTCGACAATATAGGTTTGACCCTATCAACCCTATTCTATATGATTGTCCATATAGTTTCTCAACTATACCTTGTCTCAAAGTTGGAATGAACCATATATCTTAATCACATCTTTCTTTTAAGTTGCTTGCATTCTTAGAATAGTTCATATAGTCTAATTAGGATATTTTTAATCAATCACTTAATTTCACTATTTATATTCTTTTACACACATGTATAAACCACATAAACATCAACAATAATTTAAACATTTGACTACTTAGGTCTACCTACTTGGATTTCATTACCAAGGGGGAAGCTAACTTGATGCTCTGGTCAAGTATAAAGTGTGGTTAATGGTCTATTTTAAATAAGCACTCGACACCCTTATCACTATGGTGTGTGAAGTGAGGGGGTAGGACCCAATACTAAGCTTGTATCATTACCACTAAATTCCTTTCATCCTAAACTTACCTAAAACTATCTATAGATTGATATTTAGTACTTTACTTATAACCAATCTCCTTTCACATTTAAAATCATTCTTAATATTTTAATTAACATTATAGGTTAACCAAGTAGCTATCTTTACTTTAAAGAAGTTGTTTTTTCTCTTTGATCAATTATATGTGTAAAATATTGCATTAGCCATCATTAGTGCAAGATTTTGCTTTGTGTGCATCAATTAGTTTGGCTAGCATCAATTTAGTTGATTGTGTGTTTCCTTTCTACACTTACTTTCCTAGATTAGCTACAAATTGTATTATTTCATTTACAACTTGTCTTCAAACTTTTCATCTTACCTATCTTCTCTACTATGTTGACCTAGTCAACCTAGTGCTTTTTTTGACTTCTATACAATGTACTACATTGACCTAGTCAACCTAGTACAATTCATAGGCCCTATTTTTTTGCTTGGTCAACTTGGTTGACCTAGTACTATTTCCTACTTTTTCTTTTTTTAAATTTATTTTCTTATTTCTCCAATTTTACTTCTTGTTCATCTCTCTTCAGTCAAAATGAGGTCTCATATCAAAATCTTTTTGGACAACCTAAATCCACTTAGATACTATATGGAATGTTCATTGCTTCTTCTCTTTTCCTCTCATGAAAACCATCACTCTTGAAGTACCTCTTCTCCTCCTTCATCTATGAATTATAATGTGGTGCAAATAACACCACAAGCTGAAGTTGATGGATCCAATCCTTTCCATACTTATGAAGACACTTCTCAAAATCTCTGAATGAATGTGGGAGTGATTGATACAAATCTAATAAACAATCCCACTAATACACCTCCTTTAACAATCCTTCCCCTAAAACTAATTTATGGAATACTCCAGCTAGCACTAACTCACCTCATAATACAACCCAACTCTTAGCTCAATTTATTCAACAAATGAACATCATACAAAACTGTAATACCAACCAAATGATGCAATTTCAACATCTAATCAATGTGACTAATCAACCTTCAACTACGCATCCTCAAGCTAATCCTAATTACATTCCTCTACCTCTTAGGGATGTCTCAGGAAATATTATTCCTCAAACCATAATGAATAAAAAGATGCTTAAAACCATTCAAAATAATACTTTAGCTCCCTTCATTGTATCTATTGATATTGGTAACATAACTCCAACTATCAAATATGATGGGACTAAAGACCCTAATTCATTCCTCAAAGCCTTTGGAAACTTGTACAAAGAGTGGATCCAAACTAATACATCTACCATAAGTAAAATATTACTCAAAACTTACATTGGTGATGTATTAGAATGGTATAATAAACCTCCTCAACATTCTATTTAGCAACTTGAAGATTTGGTTAATCCTTTGGTTAAAGAGTTTCAACATAATATTCTTCCTAAAAATTGTCTTAGTCACTTCATAAATGCTAAAAAATCTCCTAATGAATCAGCTCATGACTTTATTAAATGATGGAAATATTTAGCTCATAAATCCAATCATAATATGACTGATGATAATTTATTCAAACTCTTTATTACCACTTTAACTCCCACTCTTTAATACAAGGTTCAAACCTTTGCTCCTCAAACTATTAATAAAGCTCATAACCAAGATAAGCATCAATACTTTATTATAAAGCAATTCAAACCCAACCATAAACTTTTTAAATGATCTTTTCAAACATCTAATTCTATCACTAGTAATACTCCCCAAACCAAACTTGGATTTTCCAAGTCTGATGTTCCTTTACCATCTAACACATCTCTTTCAATTGAAAAAATCATATAACTTTTACCACCCTTGAAACTCTTCACTTATCCCAATGCTCCTCCTAAGTGGTATGATCCCAATCTATTATGTTGGTTCCATGCCAACATTGGATATTCTCATGAATTTTGTAGAGGGATAACTAAGTGTGTCATTTCTTATATACTTGGTGATTAATTCAACCATGAGGCTATGATCAAACTTCATCATCAAAATTATGATGCCTTATCTCAAAAATGACAAACCTTTAAAGCTTATACTTCTAATAATAAAAAAATCTTCTTAAAAAAATAATCAATCAAATGTCAAGTATGTTTGTGTCATAGATGTTGATTATGACCTATATTATAATAATTATCAATATGTCAATACTGCTAAGGCTAATTATCATCATAAATTAGCTCAAAAATATCCTATTACCAAGCCTAGGAAACCATCTTTAGAAGAATAATTGCTTAAAGATACAACTACCAATCATGATGATTCAGAAGCACCTGAGGAACAACTTCCTCCTTTCAATCCTCCCATCACATCTTACCTCCTAAATCTAATTTTACTTCTAAACCTAATGTTGGTTCTTCTAAATCACATTGGAATTTTCTTGAATAACTCAACTCTATGCTTTGTAATATTCCTCTTATGGAGTTGTTTTGCACTTCACCCTATCATTGTAAATTTATTATGCAATAACTTCAAGAAATTTAAGATCTATCTTCTATAGATGAAGAACCACCTTCTATCGATTCCCAACCAACTAAAATCAATACCATTGAAACCTTGTGTCCTTCTTCCAAACTTGACATTAAATTTCTTAAAGAGGACATTATCAATGATGAAATTATTTTTCGTGTTGATGATCCACCTCTCTTTATCAAAATAGCCATTAATACCACCCTTATCTAAAAATTTCTAGTTGACAAAGGTTCTGGCATTGATTTCACATCCTTATGGCTCATTCAACAACTTGGTTATAACAAAGATCATCTTAAACAAACCTATATTACTTGCCATGGATTTGAAAAAATTAATCAATAGCCACTTGGTTGTATTTGGATTTTATTAACCTTTAAACCTAAGACTGTTAAAACTAAGCTTATGGTCTTTGATCTTCCTTTATCTTATAACATTCTTCTTGGTCATTCATGGACTTGTTGGATGAGGGCCATTGCCTCTTATGGTAGTCAATGCATTAAATTATTACATAATGGATAATGTTACAAACATGAAGCTGATCCCAACCCATGGAGCATCCATCTTCCCAATCCTAAGCCTCAATATCAAATTCCTACAATTCCTAAAATCAATAGTTTTTTTTACCTAAGTTCATCAACATGAATCCTAATCTTCAAGTCAATTTTGTAGATTTTGATGATGATGAGCCCAATGAGTTGTAGTACACTTGCAATACTAATAATCTACCTCCATATATTTTGGATTGGCTTACTCCTTCTCTCTTACCTAGAGATTGTACTAATCCTATCATGGATTAGATTACTAATTTTCCCCTCCATGTAATGCTCAAGAGCCATCGTTACCTAAAGATACCTTCAGCAATGATTTTGGAGTGGTTAAATTATTCCAAGATTCTCTCACCATGTCCCCTCATACATTTAGAAACATTAGGATTTTACCTTTTTAAACTCCCCTCAATTCTCAAGTATGTGTGATTTTTCCCACATACAATAACTATGTCATGGCCCAAGCTCACTCTAGAGACTTGGATATCCAACATTATCAAAATATTTTAACCTAGATTCCATCCTTCAATCGAGATGTACATACCATATCTACACATCATGAATTATATCATGAGGGTCATGTACCTCCTACCAATTCTCCACCTATCGATACTCCTTGGGTGGTAGAACAAATTACAATTTTTGAACCTACAGATGATCCTAAATTTTATCTACCTCCTATGGATCCTATCATTTCTTTAGATTCTTATTCCATCATTAAATCTTTCAATATTACCATTTCTTTGGATCCATCCTCTTCATCTACTTCCAAAATTATGCTTGAAGCTAAAGTAACCGATGTTCGTTAGATTCATTTTGAGTATAATATCCATGGAAATCAAATTCTAGACCTTGAATTATATGTCAAATATTATGGTCCTTTTCCTACCTTGCCTAGTGATGAAGTTATTCTTGAGTTACTTCATGTTCGGGAACCTCAACTTCTTAGGCAACATCATAAACTTGGAAATTTCAAGAATAAAACTCCTTGCTTTAACAACTTCATCACTAGCATTGATCCTAAAACAAATCTAATTTCAGCCTTTCCTATTACACCTTACCACTTTAAAGATGGCAATGCCATGCTTATCAAAGAAACAAATAATATCAAATATGGTACCCCATCTTCTCCTTGACCAATCATGATTTCTCAAGAACTCTCACCATTTGAACATGACAACTTTAGCTTATTCTTTAATAAATATCAAGAGGCATTCACTTGGTCCTACCAAGACATTCTTGAAATTGACCCTAATATTGTGGTTCATAAAATCATTACTTATCTTGATGTTAAGCTAGTGCATAAAAAAAAATCAAAATTACCACCTAAAGTCACTAACCTATGTCATAAAGAAATCATTAAACTACTAGATTTCGATTTCATTAAACTAGTGGATTATTATGAATGGTTTCTAAAATTGTTCCCATTTGGAAGAAGGTCACTATGGTCATCCACATTTGTATTGATTTACACAGCCTTAATCTTTCTTTTCCTAAGGAAAACTTCCCCTTACCTTCAATATATGTCATCGTCAATTCCACGGCTGGTTATGAAATGTTGTCCCTTATGGATGGCTTCTCAAGATATAATCAGATTCACATCACTCTCGAGGACCAACATAAGACTACTTTCACTATGAAATGAAGCACCTATTATTATGTCAAAATTCCCTTCGAACTTAAAAATTCTAGACATAGATATCAATGTTCCATGACTCACATAGTTCATGATCTCATCCACAAAATTGTTGAAACTTATGTGGATGATCTTATTACTAAATCCAAACATCATAAGAACCATCTTTCCAATCTTTCTATCATCTTTGATCATCTCCTTAAATAAAAAGTTAGACTTAATCCTTTAAAATGTGTTTTTGGAGTCACATCCAACAAATTATTAGGATTCTTAGTTTCTCTCCATAGCATCAATGTTGACCCAGCCAAAATTAGTGATATTATTAACATGCCTAGTCCTTAATCTATTCCTGACATTCATACTTATTTAGACAAACTTGGGGTAATTAGATGATTTGTCCAAAAAATGTTGTATTGAATTCACTCCATCAATTTCCTTCTCAAAAAAGGTAATGCTTTAGACTAGATGGATCCATGTCAAAAAGCCTTGGATAATATGAAAGAGTCATTGCTTCATCCACCTACACTTCATCCTCTTTCTAATGATAAACCATTAATTATATATACTTCTTCAACACCTATTTTAGTTAGGGAAATGCTTTCCCAACAAGATGATACAGAAACAAAGTATGTTATTTACTACATTATCCAAGGCCTCATTGATTATGAGACACATTATAACAAAGTTGAGCTTGATTGCCTCACTATCTACTTTGCAGATGAAAAGCTTCATCATTATATGCTATACCAAACTATTTATGTCATCATTCACTCTAATCCCCTTCTTTATTTCTTATCCAAAGCCTTTCTTCTTGGAGATAGAATTAGAAAATGGATGGTCTTACTTATGGAATTCAATCTTCACATCATCACTCAAAAATCTATCAAAGGGCAAGTTATAGCTGACCAACTTGTTGTAGCTCCCATTCTAGCCACTTCTTCACTTCAAGAAGATCTTTTGGATGATAATATACTCTACATTGATGGTCTTAAGCAATCTATATCCCATAAAGATTACTTTCATAGCTTTACCATTGATATTGAAGCCAATAATCTTAAAGAATCTTCTCCTCCCTTTGGTACTACTAAACCAAGGGTAGTTATCAAGGAGATCCCTGACATTAATGTTCACTTGCATGAGGTTACTTGGACCCTCCACTTTGATGGTGCTAAATTCCTTCAAGGAGATGGGGCAGGTTGCATTCTCACAAGTGCTCTTGGAAAAATCATTCCTTTATCTTTTCATCTCAATTTTGATGTCACCAATAATATGGCTAAGTATGAAGCTCTTATATTAGGAATGCAAGCTGATCTTGATCTAGATATCTAGTATCTTCATGTTTTAAGAGATTCTCAGCTCATTTGTCACCAAGTTAATGGTGATTATCAATTTAAAAGTGAGAACCTTATTACATATCATCAAATTGTAACCATTATTTCCAAGGACTTTATCTCTTTCACTATTGAGTATATTCCTCAAGACCAAAATTCCATTGCTAATTCTCTTGCCTCTTCAACTTCTCTCTTTCATCCTCATCAAGTTCTCTTTGATTCTTCTTTATTATACAAATAAAAAAATCTCCATCATTTGCCCAACCACCTGATTTACTTATTTATCACATCAAGGCTATGACTATTAGATAAAGCTTGTGGTACTAAGATATCATCCAATATTTAGAACATCAAACTTATCCTCTTGATCTAGATTCTTGTGAAAAGACACACATTAGTAAATAAGATTTAAAGTATTTATTTAGACATAACATCCTTTACTATCACAATGTTAAAGTTATCTTGCTCTATTGTGTTATGCAAGATGAGGTACCTCTTCTTATTGAACAAGCACATGGGGGCATTTATGATGGTCACTATAGCAAACATGTTACAACATGAATATACCTACACATGGGTTACTTTTGGCCTACTCTTGAAAAGGATTATATTGAATGCACTAAAAAGTGTAATCCTTATTAGCTTCACAATGATCTTATCCATTCACCTCTTTCTGAGCTTCAAACTATCGAATCTCCTTGGCCATTTTCCACATGGGGATTTAATCTCATTGGTAAACTTCCTCACTCCAAGATGGTAATGTCTGTATCATCACTAATACTGAGTACTTTACTAAGGGGGTAGAATCCATGCCCTTTGTTAATGTTACTGGTCATACCATATCCAAGTTAATTCTTAACCAAATTATTTGCCACTTTAGCATTCCCCATACCATAATTTCATACAATGGTGATAATTTCAAAAATAAACATGTTAAACAACTTTGTACCAAATTCAAAATTAATCATAAGTTTTCCATGTCTTATCATCCACAATGTAATGATAAAGCTAAGGCCACCAATAAAATTATTCAAAAGACAATTCATGAAACCCACACAGATTGACATTTTCATCTTTACCCTGCACTTTGGGCTTATCGAACTATCATACGCACTACCACTGAGGCAACTCCATTTTTTTTAGTCTATGGTTCTGAGTTGATTCTTACTTTAGAAGTCAAGCTTCCCTCTCTTCATATATCTCTTCATGGCATTATTCTTGATGAAGAATTATGTGAATCTTGCCTTCATACCCTTGATTTTCCTGATGAACATCATCTGTCTACCTTACAATATAATTGCTAATATAAGGCTCACATCACTAGACAACATAATAAATGTGTTAAATTTTGCACATTTAATTCTAGTGATCTTGTCCTTAAACTAGACTACACCCATGATAAAGAAGGTAAATATGCCCAAAAATGGTGGGTCCCATATTTAGTCAAAGACATCCTTAGTCTAAGCACTTATCACCTTCAACCTAATGAAGGTCATGTTTTCAAAGAACCTACCAATGCTCACTTCCTTAAAAATTACTTTTCCTAAACATTTCCTTCTTTTCATGTTTTCTATCTATATCTATATAACATCTTTTTGTAGGTAACTTAAGCATGGGTCTCTCCCTTTACAGCAGTGCCTCTTTTCACAAACCTTTAGCCCTCCCTTTTAGTCTTTTAGTTTCTTGATGTACCTTAGTCTTCTTTATCTTCTTTTATTTTCTCTTATTTTTCACACCCCTTGGGTTTTTATTTTGTGATTTTCTTTGTAAGACCGTAAATAGGACCCAACATTCCTCCCTAAACTACCATATTTTAATCATTTCTTTTGCCTTGTTGTTACTTTCCAATGCTATTTCAACATCCTTCAAGTTTTTATTTTGTGAGTTGTCAAAAAGCTCCCTCATCTTGCTTCTTTCTTGCTTGTCATCACCCTTGTGGGTCTCTCTTTTATGAATTTATTTTTAAACCATGGATAGGACCCGACCCTCCTCATAAAATTATCACCTTTTCATATTCTTGATCTTTGTTCTCAACTTTATCTTTTGCTTCTTTTGTTAGATGAAATCTGCACAATAATCTATGTTAGCATGTTTTCTTCCACCTCTCTCAATCTTATGATAAGGACTCAAACCTTTTCTATCATTGTATCCCTCTTTTTACCCTTTATCACATTTTTTTAAAATTTTAATTAATTTAAATTGTTCTATGTTTTATTCCTCTTGATTTTCCCCATTTTTTGCACTTCACATTAGATAAAACAAGGTCAAAGTCAAGATAGCTCTTTTATTTCACATAGATTTACGAGACTCTTAGACACCATGTTCTTTGAATTTTATCTCTCTTAGCAACCTTATCCCAAGTTTTCAAAAGAAAGTCATCTTTAGCACCCATGTTTGGTTTTCCAAATCTATATGGAGGAGAAATCTTAAAAAATCTATCAAGAATGTTAAAAGCAAAATCATTTGAAATAAAAGGCAATTATATATAAAAGGAAACATACAAATCTCAAAAGTCAAAATCACACCAAAGTACATAATTTTAAGCACATCTCCTATCTCCAATCAAAGCTAAAACTCCACAACCAGCTTCATATAGAGTCGAAGTCCTTTGGGGTACAGTAGGCTAGTAGATTGGAATAGGGGATTTCAAAAAAACTCTATGGTGCTACCTACTTATTCATGTAAGTACCTAATATTATCAATATACCAATGAATCTATAAGGGGTCCAAAGGAATGGGGAACACATTGTGGGTAGGTAGGTCCATTTTACTTTTCATGTATATAGCCTTCATGGGATGATCTATATACTCCATTTATTTACCTAAGACTTTTGTGACTAAGAGAAGTTCTTTATAGTTATTAAGGTCAAAAGTCTTCTTGTTTTGACAAACCTAATTTGAGTGTCTTGACTTCGATAAAGAGTTCCTCTACATTGGTTTTTACTTCATTCTCCCCTCCATCCATTTCATTTTCCCCCTTGATAGACAAACTGTGATTCCAAATCTATTTTACCTTCTTTAATTCCTTCTTCATCTCTTAAAAACATGCTAGCATTACTTTGTTTTAGCTTTATATATCCTTAGAGTAAAACATGTTTTGAGCAACTATGAATCATTTTCTTTACACCATCGATTTACATTTACTAAACTTACTTTACCTTCCTTTTTCCATTTGTCATAATTTTTCTATCTTGTTGTTATGGACACTTGATTTCATACCCTTTTTCCATTGTTGAGTGAGATGTGAATTATTACTACTCACTCATCAATGTTGTTTTCCCTTTTCCTACACCTTTTTCCATTGTTGATTGAGATGTGGATTTTTGTTGCTCACTCATCAATTTTGTTTTACCATTTTGTGATTTCTTTTACCATTGATTTGTCTTCCTTATCATTCCTTTTAAAACATGTATCTCTAGCTTGATTTGGTGAGTTTGCCTTTCGTACTTTAGGATAGCTTGTCTAAGTTTCTCGGTCTTTAGTAGCTTTGGCTTTTCAGTTACCTAATTTACTCTTGTTATTTGACTTGGTCATTTGGTCTAACATAACACCTATCGCCCCAGCGTGCCAAATTTTTCCAAGTATATCTCATCCTCATAACACCATCTATATTGGCATTTCTTGCATTTGTTTATTTTTTCTATTTATTTTTGCATTCTTGGGTTTGTTGAAATTAGTCTCTATTCCCTACATAATCAAAACTAATAACACAATAGATAACCATCCCACGATAAAGGTAAGTCAAGGTATGTATCATTTAATTTTTTATAATAATTTCCTTTTCAGTCATTTACTTTTAGTTATTTTATGCTTTTAAAATACTGTAACTTTTTATAGCATTAGCATTATGTGTCTCCTTATGTTCTTTTCTCAAATCACCATCCCTTGTTATACCATAGTGACACATGATGAGCTTCGAGTGGGGCATATGTATACACATAATATTTTAAAAGTTTATCAAATACTGATGCTTTATATCTTACAGTAACCCATCGAGACTTAATCTCTCTAAGTGCATGCCTTAAGGGGTGCATTGAGAAAGGGATGGGTAGACCTTTGGTGATTCATAGGATTTTTGTCCCTTTTTACCACATTATTACCAATCCAACTAGTTCCTAAAACCTTTCCCTAAGCTATCTTTCCTCCCTTGCATAGTCTTATAGTATTTTTCCTCTCTTTATCCTTCATTTAATTTCTTAGCACCCTTTTGACCTATTCAGCATACTAGGTTAACCCAATTGACCTAGTATAGTTTAGGGACATTTTAACTCTTTTGGTTTGTTATCTTTTTAGTCAACCTAACATAGAACTAGTGATTTAGTCCAAAAATGTGCTAGGTTGATCAGATCGACCTAGCATAACTGACATATCTGGATTATTTTAGGGTAAGTTCTAACTATAAATACAAGGTCATTTTGGTCATTATTAGAATATGCAATCAAGATTTATTATTTTCTAGTGCTTATTCATAATCTACTCTTAAACCATTCTACTTGATGAGACTTAGTTTAGGTTTCTTATTTTGGATAATCTAGTCTTTTGGATAGGTCTTGGATGTTTTGGCCTAACAAAGTGATCCTTATGAACCATAACAACCTCTTTTAAAGCCCCATTGACTAAGGGAGAGATTGAGTCTCAACAGGGTCACATTTAGGGAAGTATATTCTAACTTTGTTCTCCTCTCTTTTAGTAGATAAAAGTAGCATAAGTGTTGTCTCAAATAATACTCTTCATATTCCATGTATTAGAGTGTTGCTCATACTTAATTTAGTTGAGGTTCTATATACATGTTTTGATTTCTTTGTTTTGTTAACCCTGAGCTCACTTTATGCCATAAGATTTGGTGTGCACTAGATTAGATTTACTTTTATTATTATATTAGTGAAATATTAAATCATAGGAATCTTTTAGGGTTGTTATGAGATTGTGTTAGACTGTAGGCTTTGTAACCCTACTAGTGTGTTATGATAAGTGATCCCCTAATCGAGTCTAGTGGATCCTCATATTGGTCATGCTCCTTCTTAACAATTATATTCCCCCAATAAAAAGTGTATGTGTGATCTATCCATTCTAATCCAAGATTGATTTATGGACATGATGAATTTTGATTTTCATACACCATCCATTAGAAATTAACTGTCTCATTTTACTTGCTAATCCCCACACCTTGTAGGTTTTGTTTATGTATGAGCTAGTTTGTATGATATAATTGGTGAATTTTCTTCCATAGGATGTGTAATTCCTTCCCTCATATTTCCCATCTTTTGTTTCATGTTTGGAAGTGATTTGATGAGTTCAAAACTCTTAGGTTGTAGGTGGAGTATGCTAATGGGGTTGTAGACATGTCCATAAATTGTAGAGTATTTTTTTCTCTAAAATGGATTCAAATGAATGTGATATGATGTTCCATGCATCTAATATGTCATAAAAATATCCTTTCCAAGCTCACTCTCAAAATCTAAATTCATGGAGTGGTAGTCAAGAAAATGTGTCACATAGTCAACTTTATACAAGTTTTAATCTACAACCATGGTGCCTTGAAGTGTGATAATGTTCATAGAAGGTAGATGAAGAGTCTCAAGTTGACAAAAACATTCTTGAAACATGAGATAGTAATACAACCCCTTTAAATGTCACATAAGGGACTATGACAGTTAATGTAAACTGCACACACATTCATACACCATGAATGAATGCCTACAAGAAGTCAATAGCATTAGAATGGGAGCATTGAAATGTGTTTAAAGATATTAATGGTGAAAAAATTAATTTGAGAACTTGGTGAAGAGTCTAAGACTATTTATAAGATCATTCACCATGCATATTGTATACTTGCCATCCTCACTTCCCTATATACTATGTATCCACCTATAGGTGCCACCCCATAGAGATTTAATAGTGTTATATGAGGGAAGTTGACAAGTTTTGAGACCTTCATCAGGTTTGAGGAAGCTGGAGATACTTTCAGAACCATGTTTAAGGTAATTTATAGTCAATTAGTCTTGAAGAGTCATATGCATAGTTGAAGAGTTGAGTTCAAGGACAAGTTCCCTAAAAACATCAAAACAAGGCCCTAGCCACTTTTGGTATTACCAAATGATGATGTAACATGGAGTTTATGTGAGTTTTAATGGTCCTAAGTTGTAACCTTCATATAGTGGTAGAACCTTGAAAAATGGAATGGGTGTGTGACTAGAGAAACATGATGTTTAGAGGCCTCCATTATTGGCATTTATTCATTTCAAACATTTAGTGTTTTCTATGAGATCTTGAGCTCCAAATAGCTTTACATCCCAAAATGGCATAACAAGAATAGACCTTCAGTTAGATGATTCTATAGAGTTGAGAAAGATAATTGTGGTTTAAATGTCATCAAAAGGTTTGAGATTAGAGTATTGACATCCATCAACACCTATAGGTGTACTCTTACTCAGGAAAAGTCACCTGTAGCCTGACTATAGGTGACTCACAAGCTCATGAAGTGAACCTTAGTGACACTAGGCCTAAAAACATAAACCTTTACCATTGAGAGTTGGTTTTGAAACCTTAAAAATATCCCAAGGTGTGAAGTATTGGTTTCAAGGGTTGATATTCACCTATAGGCCCCCTTATTGCTCCAAAAGGGTCAACTATAGTTGACTATAACTAACAATGACTGCCTTAGTGATTGGCCTAACAAATGTATGATTTAAAATGACCTAGATGACTTTGGTATGATAGTGTTTACTCCAATAATGTATTTAGTTGTTTCATACAATATCTAAGACCAATATATACCTATAAGTAGGTGAAGCATAGAACACTATCACACACGATCATCAATTTAGACCAGTCAAAGTGAGAGGTGAGAAATGAAAGGTTGGTAAAGGTTTTATGATTAAAATACATGAGAGGGACTCCATATAATAAATGACCACATAAAAATACACCCATATCATGGAAAAAGGGGAATGATAGACTCTAGTATGATAACCTATAGTCATACTTGACACTTTACACACAATGAGTTATTTGACAGTCCACCTTGAGGATTTGATGACGTTCAGAGGGTATAATGGTATGATCGAGCCATGAAACCTTTCATAGTATATCCCTATGACTTGTATAATCCCTTAATATCACCCTTTTATCTATGTAAATAGGATAAGCTCCCTTTGTTCCATCTTAGATAGAGGGCACTCTTAGAATATTGAAATCCTAGAAGTTTAAAAATAAGGTAAAGAGAAAGTATTTAAGGGTGATGAAACTTTTATAGAGCATGTAATGAGATGTGTTAGGCATACATGAACATAGGGGAACCCTCATAGACGTTAGAATCCAAACCTAATGGCCAAAACCCACATGGGAGTAGACAAACCTGTTGGGCCTTAACTACGTCTAAAGCTAAAAAGAAGGTCTAATAACACTTATAGGGATAGAGGAACATTTAAATGAGTTGGGAAACCTTCATAGGGATATATAAGGTTGGAAATAACCTTTTTTTTGTATAAAAAGACATGATAAAGTCATTTCTTTGCTTAAAAACTTGGCAGCCTCAATAAAATGAAGAGAGAAGCTCAAGAGGTCAATTTGGGAAGCTCACAACATCATACATGGTTAGCATGGGATTCTGAGGAGTTGGGAAATGTTGGAGGTCTTGAACAAAGAGTTTTTGTATTTTTTTTAGGTTTCTAATGTTATAAATTTATGAACAAATGCTAATGATGAAAACTACTCTAAACCCTCCAAAATACTTGGTAATGACCTGCTAAGGAAAATTAAGAAAGAGATACATTTAAGAGGGCTATAATGAGCATGAAAGTGATTTTATATTTCATATGGCTCTTCAAGGCTTATTCCCATCCATTTTATTTGTAACCTACTTGTACAGATAAGGTGGGAAATGGATTTTCTTAATAGTTTTATATGTTGTGCAGGTATGGAAGGGTTCTAAAAGATACAAGTCACTTTGAGAGATAGGTTTAGACCTGATTTAAATCCTCATGTCCATTTCATGCATCATAAAATATCACAAGTGCCTTCATCTTAGCTAATCCAAACTAGCATAGTGAATAAGTAATGGCCATCAAGTGAGAAGGTGAAAGCTCTAAGTGGGAGTCCTTTTAAGATTTTTCTAATGAATCTGAATCCATGAGGGTTATTTAAAATTGTCATACACTCCTCTATATGGATTGGATTTGAAAACTAAACACTTATTGGGTGCCAATTGTGAAGGGTGAGTGAAAGTGGAGTGATTGTGACTGTAGGTAGTGATAAATCATGTCCAGAAGAATCCTAATAATTAGGAACACATATAATGTATGTTGGATATCTTTTATATCCCATCCCTCTTAGTTAAATCATCTCACATATCCCTAGTTTGGTATGGAGCATTCCAAGGAATCCAAATGATGAAGGTAGCTTCTAGGCATGTAAATGAAGAGTCCCACACCACATTTTATGAATTTCATGCTTTGAGGAACATTTTTCTTATGATAAATCACATGGTATATTCCATATTACATTATCATGTAGATTTAAATCCTTATCTTAACTTGACACATGTTTTAGTGACTCTTGGACTTCATTCTCTTCCCTTCTCTCTCAAATTCTATAAGTAGTAGCCATTTTGGCTCTTGTAGGCTAATTCCACTCCATATATGGTGAAGCCCTACTAGATTGATGTTATAATGTGCCTTTGAATAATAAATGAAATTTGGTTTTGATTTCATGAACATTTTGTCTAAGTGTTCAAAGATATGTATAGTGAATAGTTAAGAGATATTCATCTATCCTTGCTTTCTCTCAATCCTTTCATGCTTGATGCAAGTTATTCCTATTCTAACAAGTCATATAGAGTGTATATAATGTATTAAGATCCTTTCAATTGTAAAATTTTCCTTATATTTTATAATCTACCCTTTGGTTCACTTACCTTATGTTGCCTCTTGTATATCACCTTTATATTAAAACACTTATGTTAGAACCTGTTAGGACTTTGAAGCTAGTTTGTAGGTCTTATTGGTTAGTGAAATAAGTATGATGGTCTTGTGTAAATCTATATAATTTATCACCCCCTTATATTAGTTTCATTTCATGAAAACTTCTATCTCTTTTACCACAAGAAATTAGTTAAGTGATAAGCATTTCAAGGTAACTTCAGGGAGCAAGCCCTTAAACCTAGAGGTCTACTTATGTTATAGGTAAACCCACATACCTATAAGTATTCCCATGTTTCCAAAATATGGAGGAGGATTGAATAAACTCCTCTAGGTTGCAATATCTATTGACAATAGTATGTATGTGATTAATAGAATAGTGAATGTTGTTCCCAAAAAACTTTCACATAGAGTATTGATAGAACTAGACATTGATCTACGAGGTTTTCCTTTTTATAATCTCTAGTATTATATATTTTAAATATGAATTATAAATATTTATTTTCTTTATTGGTATAATGATAGAGTTTATTATGTTCTAATGACTATTTCCTTCATTATATTTCTTATATGTATCAATTTATTTGTCTTTAAGTAGTTTCTATCATGCATTGAACATTTAGACTAGTATATTTTTATATGATAAACCTTGTTTATGGATTCCAAGCCTTGATTAATTTTTTTTTTAAATATTTATAATTCACTTCACACACCATATCCTCATAATTAACATGTTCTGTTGAAACCCATAAACCTATGATAACAATGGTGTGGTGAGCATGGAAATGTCATGATGGTTACTGACCCAAAGAGACGTGGATAATTAGTTAGACCATAATTTTTTTGAATTCATAGAGAAAGAAGGTCAAATAATTGGGTGTACCTCAAGGGAGATTATATAAAAACATGTCTACATTGAAATTTATGAGATCTTATGGTGTGAATTATCGATCTTGTTGGCTGATTGGTTAGATCAAATTGAATATTACTATTTTTGATGATGTGCATGTGGCATCATTATGTGGACTGAGGAGATGATAAAAAATTACAAAATATAGAGATAAATTGGACTCATGTGATATAGCATTAGATAGTGGACATTATTGATAGATATATCAATGAGTTTGTAGTGCAAGGATATTTATCTTTTGAAATAGTAAAGGATCAATTTTTGAGAGGAATTAAAGGAAAATTTGTGTAGTGACTTTTGATACTAATCAAAATGTTGGATATTGAGAAGGCCATAGTGCCCACTCCTACTAATATGGAGTATTCACTTTAGGTGTATGGGGGTGTGTGTGAGATATGGTAGAATGAATCAAATATGAAAAGATAGAGGTTGAACCTAAGTCCAACATGGAGAATCTATAGGAGAAGGAACATAAAAAGACTAGAGTTTGAAAGAGAGTTGTGACAATAGAAATGGAATAGACATAGTACTCTTCAAGAAATCATGAATGAGAGGAGGAGGATTATTATAATTAATGATTTGGATGAGCAAATATGACAAGGAGAAGGGTATGGTGAAGATAAATAAATCGAGGATCCTAGGCCAAGTAGAGATAGAGGGAGAGGAAGTAATGAGGGTTTAACTTGGATAAAATAAGAAGGTAGTAGTATATAAATAGAAAAAATGAGTAAAATTTTAGAGTTTATAGAAGGGTTTTTTTATAAATAACATCAAGGATTACCTTATAGTCATATACATAGTACAAGTTCAAGTTTTGAGAGATACATATTTGGAGGTAAGGATCATTTCTTAAGGAAGCATGCATCCCTTGATTCCATATTTTTTCAAATTTATGGTAATTCCCATATGAATTTAGATGACAACACTTGGAAATGACCAATTATAGAATAAGTTTATATAAAAGCTCTAGAAGTACAAAAGTTTGCATATCATGAAGTTGTGTAGAATTTATCAGACCAATAGAAGAACACCATATTATTGCTTACTACAAAGATAGATCCTCTAATCTTTGTGTAGGATAACGATCTCATTACATAACTTCAAATTTTAGAATAAGAGGAAGGAAATTATGGAGATATATTTGTAACTTCCATAGCCATGAAATTAGAGGAGACAACACAACTTCCACCAGATCAGGAGTCATCCCCAAGTGCACAGAAGTATTCAAAACCATAACCATCCTTGATGCCAATCAAAACACAATCAACTATGATATCTATAGAAAACCCTATTACGGTAGTGAAATTGGATGATTTTATACACATGGATCCCTATGATGGGTTTATAGACCCTGAACAGTACTTACCTACACATGACATGAAATGATAGGAAAAAGCAATCACCAATGACAATATCAAGAAGTTTGAATTGATTGGTGCTTTGGGTGGATGTGCATTGGGGTTAATATTTTATAAAAATACATCTAGAGAAACCTTAGATGATGTTAATAACTATTTCATCATATATTTTAAGGTTAAGAAGAGTTCAATCCAAATAATCTAATATTTGAAGGAGATTCAACAAGGACCTCAGGAAACTATTCGTGACTATGATCACAGATTTTTTGACATCATAAATGAGGTAGAATTTTTTTTGGAAGATAAAGATAAATCCACTTGGTTTGTAGAATTTTTATGACCAAGGATCAGATTTACCATGGCTCAAACTCAGTTTAGAGATAAATTTGATGCTAGAGCCACTATGATTTAGGTAGAGCATACTGAAGAGTATGTGATGTAGTTGCACCATTGTCTAAGGAAGAAAGCACCTTAAAAGCTATTTTGAGTATATTGGATCAATTTGAAGTAAGGTTTGAGAGACCCAAGTAAGAGTTTTGGTACATGGAGTGTGGACAACAAGGGAATCATATAAATGAATGCCACTAGGTTAAGACAAAGTTTTATGAGATATGTAGAGTGGTAGGTCATGCAACCTCATAGTGTCATATTTTACATTAGTTCATAAAGACTCCATAGAACATGTATTGTAAATTATGTAACTCACCTACACATGATGACAAGGATTTCCATACACTCCAAAAATTGAAGGAGGATATAAATAAGAACATATTTATGGTTGTTACATAGAAATCTATAACTACACCATAGGATACTCCTACCTCAGGGAGAATCATACCAAGTCAAAATCCCTCGATGATGCCTTGGGTTATTGAATCACAACAAAAACCTCAAACACTAGTATGTACCCTACCTTCTACATAAAACTAGAATATTATCTCATAGAAATTTTCATAATTGACTATGACTACCCATATTAGGCTCCATAGAATCCTACAATTCCTTAAGCATAATAATTAGGATGCGCTCTAAACCCACCACAATTACAAGTGGGAAGATTTAAAGAATATATATATAGCATCAAGGATGGAATGCACCCCAAAATATTGTAAATTTTTGGAAACAATAGTACCAATGTGGATGGGGATTTTAGGGGAATAGAGGAGGATATAGAGGTGGATACTAAGGTGGTGCACAGGGAGGCCAAAGCAAAAATGGGCTTAGAACACCCATTCATTGTTATCTCTATTGAAAACTAAACCATGTGTAGAGAAATTATCTTGAATATCCTTAGATATAACCTTATTGTGAATATTATGGGGTGACAGAGTAACACAATATAGAAGATTATATAGTCTTAAATAAACAACAAAGGGAGAGACATATTAAAAATGTTAATATGATTCTTGAGCATATAAGGGAGGTTTCCACATTAAAAGAAATAACTTGAAAACAACATGCATAATAAGGATTACCTAAATTAGAAATGCCTAAAGACTTGAGTATTAAAAAGGCATGGCTTGCCTAATACCTAGAACCTACTACTAAAAAGGGATTAATGTAGGAAACTAAATATATTTTGAAGATGATCCAGTAGCAAGGGATGGATGAAGGGTATGATGCCACTCTTGATGCATAGATGTATGGGTAGAGAGTGTGTATACTAAGATAGGATAGGGTTGTCACTATGCTGACATATTTGGTGAGACTCCTTAGTATGCTACATAATGAGGATATCTCCTAGATTATCATGAACCTGATCCATAACTTACTAGAATATGTGCATAAAGGCTAGTAGTGGATATATAAGTTGGTTTTGTTTGTAAATACCAAGAAACCTTGGGACATTGATGTAAGGATGGACATGAAATTAGTTAGATATGACATACCCCACACTATATTCAACTTTGGAAACACTATAAATATGATCCTTAGATCCACTTGAGAAGCCTTGGGAAAACTTGTGTTGAGTTATAACCATGTCACACTTAACTTTGTGGACTATGGAAAGGTTGAACCTATTAGTCACCTAGAGGATGTCAAAATCAATGGCATGGAACTCAATCTATGAGGGTATTTCAAATTAATTGATATGAAGATAGATGAGACTCACTACCCTGCTCTGATAGGGAATAAGTTGGCCTATGATGGGTGTATAACTATTAACATAGTCATGAATCATTTGGAGTCTTATCAAGATGATAAGATCATTCTCATTCCTCTAAACAAGACTGAGTCTAAACCTTATATCATTCCAAAAGAGATAGACTCACCTTATGATGGTGTTAATGCCAATTGGATGAAGGTCATAGTTGAAGATAAGTAGAAGGCTTTATGAGCAATTGAGTATAATTTTATCTACAAGAATATTATTCTAAAGACTCAGATTCCTAGCATAGAATGACTCTTGAACAATATGAGGCTGAATACCATAGAGATAACTCTGAAGGTTGAGGAGGATATGCAATAAATGATGTTAAGATCTCCAATACAAAATGATATAAACATTCTATATCAAATAGGTTGTACTGAGTAGGACTACATATAACTAGACCTAGAGGGTGTTCTTCCATTAGATAGAGCTTACTAAATTAGTGGAGACTCAGACACCCATGTACTCAACTAGGCAAAAGGAGATCATGAGTTGTGTCCATTGAAAATGGTCTTTGTGATTGAGTGACTAATACCCTAGTATTTTACATAGAGGATGTTTGTGAGTTCATCATGTGATTTCAACATCATATACCAAATGAGACCCAGAGGGTGAGTGCTCTTGCCTATGAGATGAAGGGGATTGTTGTGAACTAGTGGTCATCCATAGGGAGGTTTAGTTAACATGGGAAGAATCATGTAGGCTACTTGTAGCTCAATTTCAACTACTTGAGACAATCAAGAGAGAATCATCTATATATCAAGAGGGTGAATACCTAGAATAGAATTTGTATAGGTGTATTGAGGTATGGATGTTAGAGGGTATGACTCATAATTTATGGTAGCATAGTTTCATCTATACCATGGGTGTTTTCCTTATAACATGGTACATCCATCAAGAGCAAAGAAGAGAAATAAAGAACTAGGCATAGATTCAAGCTAATTTCATCTAAACATTAAATTTTGAAAGTGACAATCCTTAGGTACAAGTCAGTCTACAAAAGATGAAAATGTTTCTATGCCATAGAAGAGTTGAAGATTTACTAGCACAAGGGGAACCTGAATCACATGAAGTCAGAGAGAAAAACCCAAAACACATCCTATAGATTCTAAAAATTAGCCAAGATGAGGCCCAACCATGGAATCAACCCTATCATAGGATATTAGAGGAGGGTGATCAATATTCTACGATGGATAGTGAGGATTACATGGATATAGGGGATTTATTTGAATAAGAGAGAGTTAGAGCCTCTACTTGAACTAGTTAAAGAAGAAATAGAGGAGGAAAAGATGTAACATATACATTTCTAAGAATGTGAAGGATAATGGATACTCTAAAAATTCATTCTTGAAGAAGAATGCATGATATATAAGGAGATATTATAGTAACACAACAAATATTGGCACAAAAGATGGACCCAAAATGGCACATGTGAGAGATTATTGGGCATAAGAAGATATCTCAGAGGTTTTTCAATTACTCAAAGACTATTAGGATGTCTTACCTAAATTTTTTATAGAATTCAAAGGTGTTGATCCTTATTTGGGGGAGATGCACATAGAGTTAAAGGAGTGCACACATCCAATCAAGAAGAGACCATATAGGCTAAACCTGAATATGAAGCTAAAAATGAAAGTTGAACTTGATCACATATTGGAAGCAAGGATTATCTTCCTAGTTGAGAAAGTTGATTGGGTTATCCCCATGGTATTTTAGCCAAATAAGACTAGGGAGATACACATATATGGAGACTAAATTATCCTAAATGATGATTATTTCAATGACACATTTCCCATTCCCTTCATAGATGAAGTTTTAGAGGTTGTTGTAAGGCATAAAGTGTTCTCATTCATAGATGGATTCAATAGTTACCACTATATACCCATCATAGAAGAGGATAAGACCAAAATGACACTTACCATATAATAGGGTTCATAAAATTATAGGTTATGCTATTTGGACTAAAAAATGCACCTGTGGTGTTTTCTAGAGTTGTGTTGACTGCATTCAAGGATTCCATCCATGACTTCCTATAAGTAAACTTGGACAATTGGGAAGTGTTATCTTTGTTCAAAGAACATTTATATAAACTTAGATTAATGTTATAAAGATGTAGAGTGCTTCAAATAATGATAAATTTTAATAAATGCCTCTTTTTACACCTTTTGATGTTTTATTAGGTCATGTAGTATGTAGTAAAGGAATCTTGGTAAACCAAGATAAGATTGTAGTCATTATGAATATGCCATCTCTCAAGACTTCAATATAAGTGTGATATTTTTTGGGACACAATGGTTACTAAAATAAATTCATCAAGGGATATGTTGATATATCATCCCCTTTGGAGAAGTTGTTGTGAAAAGAACTTTAGTTTTTATGGACAAATGATTGTTAAGACATATTTGTTGATTTGAAGCAATGACTAGTGATTGTTATGATCCTAGTTTTTTGGATTGGAGTAAACTTTCATATGAATGTGGACACTTTAGGGCTTGTCATTGGAGTATTACTTGTATACATCCAATTCCTAACATCATTTGTGTTGAAATTATCAATCTTACTCAAGTTGCACTCAAATGCACATTTTAGGTCAAAATCCATAAAACATGCTAAATGGTTCAAAATTTTCATTTACAAGTGATAATTTATGTCAAAGTATCCCTAAATGGGGTAATGAAATTCATGGGCTAGCTAACTTTGATCAATTCATTTTTGAGTCAAAATGATGATTTCACCTTTTGTGCTCTAGATCACTCTTTTCACCTAAATTCATTGGTACACACCATGTACCTTTGTTATTTTATGTTGGAAACATCCGAAATGGAAATATAGTTTTGGTGTATTTAACGTCATCTTCTTATTCTTCTCGAGTCAAATTACAACTTAGTAATATGACTTTCTGACTATTTTGATTAATTGAGGGCCAATTTTCAAATAATTTCACAAATGTTGATTAACTTTGTTTAAGGCTAATTAATCCAAATCAAGAGCTTAAGTAAGAATTCCATATATCTTTTAGAATATCTCATTATTGGAAATTGATTTTGAATATCTACATCACCTAGTGACATCATCTATGGGGTGGCATCCATCAAGCCATAAGTGTATAAAATATCAAGATTATGGGTCACCCATGCCTAGTTAATGCCTCCCATGCCTCTTTAATGGTTATTTATCTTTTGGATATTTATGAGTTTAATTCCAAATATTAGGACTATCCATGGCCATACATCTCAATCTTGAGATGGATGGTCATGGTTGATCTTTACCAATCTCAAAAGTCTATAAATAGAGAGGCCATGGACATGAATAAAAAAGCTTGAATATTGCAAAGTTATAATGTTAAATTGTTTCCACAATCTTTTGCATTTTATCATTGATTTTGTTTGCAAGCTTCATTGATAGGCTAGTTTAGTAATTTGGAATCATGAGCCTAGGTTTTATGGAGTGTTCTTGAGACATTGGAGGAGTTTTACACCTTTGTTGACAAAGACAAGGATGCTTGATCAAGGGAGAACATGATTTTGAGCCATATGGGTATGGTGAATCCATTTGGGAAGGTAATATGATGTCTGATTTCTTTCATTTGTTTCTTGTTATCCTTTGTAATTCCCATAGGAATAGATAGGCTTAGTTAGTTAGTTATTTATGCATTTTCATGATTTATGGACTAATATTTGATTAACTTGCTTTGTAATCCTCTCTACATCTTGGCACACCTAGGGGACAAGACACATCCCACACATGAAGAAGATCATTTGTAGCTTTAAAAGCTTCATTTGGATCATTAAAACTCTTACAATTTGATTTTCTAACTTTGTTTTGCCATTTTTCTTTGTCATAGGTTTACATAGTAACTGACATCAGTTAGTAAAACCATCATCAGTTGGATAGCTATCATCAATCATTATTGTTATAACTAATGTCGATTAGATAACCATCATTAGTTAGTAAGTGTAACCATCATCGATTATATAACTGATGTTGATCACTATGTTTTTATTAAAACACAAACCTAAGAACTCTTTTTTTTAAGTTCATTATTTCAAACCTAAAATAGCTTGAAGGATAAAGGACATGTTAACATTTTTGTTGTAGGACCAAGCTTGAAATTTGCTTAAAACATGTTTAAATCACCTTTTTCATGCTTTAAAATGAATTACAAACATTATTTTGGTGCTTAAAGTAACATTTAAGGTGCTTAAATAAGTGTTTTTAACATTAGTTTTCAAAGTTAAAACTAAGACCAAGGGGTCAAATGAACACCACCTCATTTTCCATTTGGGCTTAAAAATGAACTCACTTTTCCAAGTTTTTTGTATTTACTTAGTTGTTTAAGTTAGATTTTGTTTGGAAAAAAGAGGGATGACACGTGTATGCTCTTCCATTTGTCCCCTTTAGGGAACCCTTGGAATCGAAAGTGCCATTCCTCTTATAAGTAACCTAGTCTAAGGCTTAGAAAGAATGTCATCTAAAGTGCTCCCCAAAAACTCATTAAATTTTGGGTGATCTTGAAAATGACCTTAAAGTCTTTCTATTTTATTCTTTCTTTATTTTTATGCAAACTTGGCTTGTGAGGGGGATGTCATTACCACTCACGAGTTCTTTAGGGAAGCTTTAACCTAGGGTTTCATCTCCTGGAATTGACTTCATTTGGATCCTAATTGGAGTTACACATGGGATGTATCTACATTTGGACATCATACTACACTGAGTGAACAACATGATGTAATGGTTGTAAAAAATACTAGACCTTTTTACAACTAGTCAATGCTATGGTCACCTAATTTATGTGCTTGTATTTTACATCATTTGACGTGAAAGTCATTATGCAATTGATTCCCCAAAATGATCAAAACCTTTCTAGTTTAGTAGACCCCACTTTGCCATACCTTGTTAGTTTAGACTTAAGATGTTTATTTTTTGTAATTAGCTTACTTGGTCTTGATTTGTGTCTAAAACTACTTGTTAGCTCAATGAACTTAACCAAAACACATTATCCTCAATTTTATTGAGAAAGGGAAGTGTTACGTTGTCCAATTATAAAATTTACATTTTCCTTGTTTAAATTGTTATCAAAAGCTTTGTGTCATGTCATCCACTTTGGTGTAGTCATGTTGTCCAATTGAGTCTAGATCTTTTACCCAATTTGTTTAAATCCTTCACTTATAATCCACATTCAAAATTGAACCTTTCTAAGTTCTAAGGGTTGGTGTGTCAAAGTGGGTTTGCCATTTGTGCACTAATCTTATTCTAACTTGGGTTCAATTTTTCATTTGGATTGAAGGTCATTTATTAAGACTCAAAAATCACATTATCATCTTGGTGGACTCAAGTCATCTTGCCTATCACTCACACTTTGAGTCATATAACATATTTTATCCTACTAGAATCATGTGGTGATGTTGTGCTACCTATTTGGTCCTAGATTTATACTTAGTGATTCATGTATGTTTTTACATATTGAGTTGTTTAGTCCATTTTGTATTCTTCATAATTCAGAGAGCTTTCCTCTAAACTTCTAGGGTCAACTTGTCAAAGTTGAAACTAGCTTTTATAGTATTGGTCTATCACAAAGATTTAGGCTTTGGTGTACTATTTTTCACCTTGGGTCTTTGAGTTACCTTACCCTCTTCTGATCTATATGATTTTAATTTTACCAAAGGTTGAGTAAACTCATGAACTAAATCTTCTAAATTATGCATGGTTTCAAACTAGCCTCCCTTATAGTCTCATTGGTACCTTGGTTATTTGTTTAAAAGAAAGCCAAAGCATACTTTTTTTGGTTGCCAAGCATTGGTCCAAGTTAGTCAAAAACATAAAACAACTCTTTTAGACATGACTCAAAGGTTCAATCGTAGTGGGGCCTCTTATGGCCTTAGTTACAAAGATGATAAATTTTATGATGGTCAAGATAACCCCATTATTTTTATGATATCCCCATAATATTAGGATTTTAAGATCATTACAATGAATATCATCTCCAAAAATATCAAGATGAAGCCCTTATTAGATTGATAGAATCATGTGCTAGACTACCTTCTAACTTTCCTACAGAATAATTGCATACTTTAGTTAGAGAAGGATAACAATGATGGCAAGAGAAAAATTTTGCATGAATAGACATACCGTCTTCCTATAATAAAGAAAAAGAAATAAAAAGAGAATCAAAACCCATAAATCTAGATCTTCTAGCTAAGATCAAGTTAATAAGTCAATGATATGTAGATCAATTTATCATAGACTTAATTGAATGCCTAGTTGTCACTTCAATTGACAATGATGCTTTGAAAGAACAAGGAAATGTGGTTGAAATTATTCAGTAAATGTTAGATGAGGACATTACCATAGTGGATTAAGGTAATCTAAATGAATAGTTAAAGTCACAAAAGATATTACAAAGTGTTCCATTTGACATAGAACATACATTTTTAAATCATTAAGAACCTCTTGTTAATTTAAAAACTCAAAAACCTAAACATTCAGTTTGAATTGAGGAAATCCCTCAAGATGATTTGTCTAGTTCTTTCCAACCAACATAAAAATTGGTAAATAAACATAGAAATTTCTAAAATCAACAAAGTACAAAATAGCCAAATTTAGGGAATGTTTTACAATCCAAGAATTAATGGCCTATGTTCTCAACTCAAAGAAAAAATTAGAACCAAGTCATGGATTGAAAGGTATACACTCCCTATAGATCCACACAAAACCATGGGCACATTCCACCCTAACAACAACAAAACCAGAGGCACATTCCACCCCAATAGCAATGAAACCAGAGGCACATTCCACCCCAACAACATCTTATTCAATCCAAAAATGCACTAAACATGTAAGAATGGAATTCTATGAAGGAAATTGTTCAAATATTGGAGACAAATAATAGAGTAAAAAAGTAAAAATTTGATGAGATATGCCCATATCCATTTGATTTATCAATTATCCAAAACCCCTTTCCACCTCATTTCGAGGTACCCAAATTTGATAAATACAAAGTAAAAGGAGATCCATGTGATCACATACAGGCATTCTTCATCTTATGTCAAGAGGTTGCTTATAGTAGCGAGTACTTACTATGACTATTTTGTGAAGTTTAGCGGGACAAGCTCTTGATTGGCTACTTAAACTACACAAGGGATTAGTTACAGATTGGAATGACTTATCAAAAAAGTCTGTTAATTATTTCTCATATAACATATAACATGAATTAATTATTATTGACTTATGAAAAGCCAAGCAGCGTGATGGTGAAAGTTTCACTACATATTTACAAAGGTGGAGAGCATTGGCAGGCTACTTTCAACATAACTTACTAGACAAATAGTTGGATGATATCTTTGCATAAAATTTTCATCTTGAATTTGCATATAATCTTTGGTTAGCTTATGCTAACTCATTTGAATAAATTATTGGCAAAGGAGTGCAAATTGAGAAGGCTCTTATTGTTAAGGGCCTTGTTAAGATTTTTGTGTAAGGTCAAACATCTAATCAAACTTAATCACTGGTTCAAATAGTTATATAGGATAAGCCTAAAGGATTTAGCAAAAGTAAGAACATTTTTTGAAATGGGGTGACTGAAACAAGACATGTACAAATGGTATAGGCTATGCCTCCTCCAAATGTAAAATTAACTCCCCCAAATCCACTACCTACTTTGCAAAGATAACCTCCACAAAAGATATTTCATAAAAATTTTAGTCTTTAGTAAGTTATTAGAATTAGTTGAAATAGTGTTAAAAAAGCTCATTATAGCTAATTTAATTATATGGCCAGTATCAAAGCCATTTCCTCAAGATCAACCAAAATCAGATTGGTACAAAGAGAATGAATGGTGTAACTTTCATCATGTTGCTAGTCATGGTACATATCATTACATTCAATTATGACATACTATTAAGGACTTTATTGAAAGTGGTGAACTAAAAATTAAGTTGGCCCCTAATTAGGACACAAATCAAGATATGGGAATCTATAAAGACCCCTTTACTTGACATGATCCAACACCACCAATAAATAATCAAAATGGTCACAATCAAGGACAGAGACAGAATTAGAACCAACAACAAGGCTAGAATCATAATGAGCATAATCAAGATCATAATGCCCATAATAATAATGTGGCTTATAGTATTGTACCTTATGACTATAATAATACCGTGGGATGCATTTTTTTTGCCCACATTACCACTGTTACTATAAAACTATGTGGCCAATCTCATGTTCATCATAACATGGGACCCATCATTATAAGGTCAACACCCTCTCCCTCTAGTAATACCATGTCGGGTTTGCATCATCATGTTGTGACTTAATTGCATAGGTTACTAATCCTAAACAATAGTAACTTTCTTCTAATTATGAAGGCTCCTCATTGACCCAAAATTGTATCAATACAGTTAGTCACCCATGAGTCACCATCCAAGGCCATTGGCCTTCCTCTTCTAATTATAATAACTCTTTACCACCCCTAGGTTGTGCAGTCACAACTAGATGCTCATGAGTTACCATCCAGGTCCCTTCACCCCCTTCTTCCATAAAACCCAATGAGAACATTGTGCCAATAGTTCCAAAGCCGAATACTATCTTAACAAAGACTAAAATAGTTTAATCTATAATTCAAAGGCCTTATAGTCTAAGAGATCAATTAGATAAAACCCCTTCACAAATTTCCATATTAGAACTCTTAGGGACATCTGATGTCCATATAACCATCTTCAAAAAAAAATTGCAAGAGTCTATTGTGACTAATGATATAAACCTTGATCAGTTATAAGACCTAGTTGGACACTTGTCTTCATTTCAGTAAATCACATTTGATCATAAAGACATGTCCACCCTTGGCCCAAACCACAATAACCTGCTATACATTGAGATAATCATTATAGATCACAAGATCAAGTGGGTTCATATAAATAATGGTTCAATAATGAACATCATATCTCTTAAATTGGTATGAGGATTGGGCTACATGGATAAAGATATTCAGGTATAAATTATTACAATCAAGGCTTATGACAATGCTAAGAGGGAGTCATCTAGTACAATTTGGTTACCAGTCATGGTTGGGTCTATTTCTCATCACACATTATCCCTATTGTTGATATTAAGCTTCCTTATAACATACTTCTTAGTCATCCTTCGATCCATGAAGTACAAGCAGTTCCATTTACTCTTCACCAATGCCTTAAATATCCCCATGATGGGATTGAGGTTATTATTCCCATTGATCAACATCCATATCAATAATGAAAACATCTTGAAGTAGAGTTTTTTAATTATAACTGTTGCCTAGGTTTTGAATTCATTACAAAAAAGAACAAATCCATCATTTCTCATCCATCTCCATCTAATTATATAGACCCTGGTGATCTAGCCTCCACTTTGACCGATCCATTTCATATAGCTCTAGCCAAGAAGGTTATTATTAAAAATATAGGTATTTACACATACCATCTGAAGGATATCCTCTATATTTAAAAATTACAAAAATCCCCTAAAAATTTTGGTGAGCCTAAAACTTCCTAGACTCTTAACAGACCCGATCAGATTTGGCAACCAAACAAGAAACAAACAAAACATCCTATGGTTTTTTTACCTGTAATCATACCAAAGTAAGATCAAGAGACTTTTACCAAGGGAGATTGGTTATGTTTTGAATGTTGAGTTGTGGAGCTAAAATCTTCACCAGATGAGCAAATGTAGAAGTTGTTGGAGTTCACAATCACCGGCATCGGTCAGGAGTTGACCAGAGGCTGCTGACATTGGTTATAGATTGGATGACGTTAGTCATATGCAGACAGATAGTGACCAACGTCGGTCACCTGTGCATCTAGAAGTCTATTTTCATGGCAGAATAGAATGTTTGCATGAAAAGATTAACTGTTAGTATTGAGTCTGCATTTCTATTTTTGGCAAGACTACTTTGAACCTTTGATTAAGAGGTATATCTAATGGTGGAGAATGTATGATCATAAATCTTAATGTTATATAATAGGGTTAGATCTTCATAGCTTGTGTAGAGGACAATACATGTAAATGTGAATCAATCCAAGTTTTGGAATTGATTTTAATTGAGAGAGAACTCTTGAGGGAAAGAGATCTGTACATCTGAGAGGTGTGAGAAGAAAGAGAGATTTCTTCATTATATTTCCTTCTGGAGGAGTTTAATACAAGTTTTTGGGTTGTTTCTCGTATCTCATATTCTTTGCTATTTTTGATTCTAGTTACTTATTATTTTTGGTTTAATTCCATGTTTAGTTGCTTACACAAAAGTAATCAATTGTGCTGATAGATCCTAATAAGTGGTATCAGAGCATTGGGTTCACTAACAGGTTGTATCAGATCAGGTTAGTGTTTGTTGATTACAGGTCACTCACAGGGGTTTCTGATTGAGTGGGAGTAAAGCAATGGTAGAAGAAAGTAAACTAAGAATGGAGAAGTTTAATGGCAAGAATTATCAATTATGGAGGATGCAAATAGAAGATTATCTGTATCAGAAAGATTTGTACTTACCAGTTAGGTGGGGTTTCAAAGAAGCCCATAGATATAGAAGATGAAGAATGGAATGTTCTTGATAGAAAGGCTCTTGGATCTATAAGATTGAGCCTGGCATCTTTTGTGATTTCTAACTTATCACAGGCAAAGACAACGGTAGAGTTAATGGATACTTTAGCAAATTTATATGAAAAGCCCTCAGCTTCAAATAAGGTATATCTTATGAAGCAATTATTTAATTTGTAAATGTAGGAAGGTGGATTTGTATCTAATCATCTTAATGATTTCCATGGAATTTTAAATCAATTAAATTCAGTCAAAATAGTTTTTGATGATGAAATTAAGGCTCTCTTAATCTTATACTCTTTACCTAAAAGTTGGCATAGTTTGGTAATGGCAGTTACTAATACTGCATCTGCTTCAAATATCTTGAAAGTAGATGATGTTGTTAGTGTAATCTTGAATGAAGAAATTCATAGGAAAAGTACATAGAGAAAACATCAGGTAATGCTTTAAGTTTTGAAAGCAAGGGGAGGCAAAGAGAGAAGGGCAAGCAAAGGAGATCAAGGTCAAAGTCAAAGATGAGTAATAGATCCAAATCCAAAAATGGCAGAAATATAATTTGTTGGAATTGTGGAAAGAAAGGGCATGCAAGGAAAGATTGTTGGTTGAAATTTAAAGAAGAAAATCAGCATGAACATAAAGAAGAAGCAAAAGTTGCAGGTATTGTTGCACAAGATGATCTTATATTTTATTTGGATAATAAAATAGAATCTTGGGTTTTAAATTCTCGTGCCTCTTTCCATGCAACCCCAAATAGAGAATTTTCAATGATTATGTCCATGGAGATTTTGGAATAGTCTATTTAGGGGATGATGAGCCTTGTAAAATTGTTGGCAAAGGAAAAGTGCAGCTGAAATTGCAGAATGGAAACACATGGGTGTTGAAAGATGTCATGCATGTACCCGTCTTTAAGTAGAATTTGATTTCTGTAGGAAAGTTGGGTGATGAGGGTTGCACAATAACTCTCATAGTAGAATCTTGGAAAGTTTCCAAGGGTGCACTTGTAATAGCTAGAGGTAAGAGAGTAGGTACACTTTATTTATCTACTTGTATCACTAATCATTCTCCTTCTAGTATTATCTACTTCAGATGTAGATGCAAAGTTGTGGCACTGTAGGCTTGGCCACATGAGTGAGAAGGGAATGACTGTTCTTAAGTCAAAAGGTAAGCTTTAAAGATTTGAAATGCATAGACCTAGATTTTTGTGAGCACTATATTTTTGGGAAATAGAAGAGAGTGAGATTTCTCAAAACTAGGTCAACAAAGAAGAAGCACAAGTTGGAGCTTGTTCACATAGACGTGTGGGGACCAACTCAGGTAGCTTCTATTGGAAGATCATAGTATTATGTTTCTTTCATTGATGATGCTACAAGAAAGGTATGGGTTTATTGTATAAGGAAGAAATCTAATGTTTTTGACACTTTTAAGAACTAGAAAGCTTTAGTTGAGAATGAAACAGGTTTGAGATTGAAGTGCCTTAGATCTGACAATGGTGGTGAGTACTACAGCAATAAGTTTAACAGTTACTGTTCTATGTATGGAATATGCAGGGAAAGGATGGTTCCAAGGACACCTCAGCAAAATGGAGTTACTAAAAGGATGAATAGAAATAATAATGGAGCATGCACGAGAGTATGAGGTTACATGCTGGTTTGCCCTTACAATTTTGGGTAGAAGCTGTAGATACTATAGTTTATCTTGATTAACAGAGGACCCTCTACTGCTCTAGATGGTGGAATTCCAGAAGAGGCATGGACAGGTAAAAAGGTAGATCTTTCATTTCTCAAAGTTTTTGGTTCTAAAGCTTTTGTGCACATTGATAAAGAAAATAGAAAGAAGCTGGATGCTAAATCTATGTGGTGCACTTTTATTGGTTATGGCTCTGGAGATTTTAGATTCTGGTTGTGGAATTTAGGAACTAACAAAATTATTAGAAGCTGTGATGTTTTTTCAATGAGAAGGTGATGTACAGTGATTAGCTCAAGAAGCTGAATAATTTTGAGCAGGGTAATGTTGATTTGGATGAGGTGATGATCCAAAATGAGCTCGTAGGTCAAAATTATCACACATAAGAAAACATAGACACCGACATTAGTCAAGACAGGAACTGATGTTGGTCAAGCAGGGAACCGAGGTCGGTTAGTCTGTAACTAATGTCGATCAGAAAGGAACTGACGTCGATCATGTGGAACTGACGTCGGTCAGGTACAGACCAAGAGATGACCGAGATCGGTCACTGACAGAGAGGAATTTGGGTGGACAACAAGCTGTGAATGAGTCTCAAACACCCATGAAGAGGTCAAAAAGGGTAAGTAAACCTCTTATTCAATATTCTCCTTCTTTATTCTACTTATTGCTCACTGATGGTGGAGAACCAGAAAGTTTTGATGAGGCAATGCAGGTAGAAACTAGGAAACAGTGGGAGCTTGGCATGAATGAGGAAATTGATTCCTTGAAAGAGAACCAAACGTGGGATTTGGTTGAGTTGCTAGCTAGAAAGAAAGCACTAAAAAACAAATGGGTTTACAGGGTAAAGGAAGGTGAGAATGGACAAATGAGACATAAGGCCAGGTTGGTAGTAAAGGGATTTGCACAGAAACCAAGTATTGATTTTGGTGAAATTTTTTCTCCTGTAGTAAAAATGACTTCTATTTGGACTATATTGTCTTTAGTTGTTATTGAGGATTTGCATCTTGAGTAGCTTGATGTTAAGACAGTGTTTCTTCATGGAGATTTGGATGAATAAATATATATGGATTAGTCAGAAGGATTTGAGGTCAAAGGAAAGGAGAAACTTGTGTACAGGTTAAAGAAAAGCTTATATAGTCTTAAGCAAGCGCCTAGACAATGGTATTTGAGATTTGATAGGTTTATGATAGAGCATGGCTTCTGTAAATGTCATTATGACCATTGTGTTTATTTCAAAAGATTGGATAATGGTAGTTATATTATCTTGTTGCTGTATGTAGATGATATGCTTGTTGCAGGTTCACACATGCAGGATATTAATGAGCTTAAGGTGAAATTAGCTCACACATTTGCCATGAAGGATTTGGGAGCAGCAAAGAAAATCCTTGGCATGAGTATTAAGAGAGATAGGAAAAATCACTATTTGATTTTGTCTCAAGAGGATTATGTGAACAAGGTGTTAAAGAGGTTCAATATGCAGGATGTAAAACTGGTAAGTACACCTATGGCTGGACACTTCAAGTTGAGCAAAGAACAGTGTCCTAAATCACATGATGAGGTAGAGTACATGAGTAGAGTTATATATGCTTCAGTAGTTAGAAGCTTAATTTATGCAATGGTATGTACTAGACCTGATATAGCCCAAGCAGTGGGAGTTGTCAGTAGGTTTATGGCCAATCCAGGGAAGGAACATTGGAAAGCAATTCAGTGGATTCTCATATATCTGAGAGGGACCAGCAGTAGGCATTTATGCTATGGAGGATCAAACACTTATCTACATGGGTATGTAGATTCGGATATGGTAGGTGACTTGGATGGCAGGAGAAGCACCACAAGATATGTTTTCACTATTGGTGAAATGGTGGTTAGCTGGATTTCAAAGTTATAGAAGGTTGTTGCCTTGTCTACTACAGAGGCAGAATATATTGTAGTCATAGAGGCTAGCAAGGAAATGATATGGATGACACAGTTCATGGAAGAGTTGGGAAAGGAGCAAAAGAGTTGCAGATTATACAGTGATAGTCAAAGTGCAATTCATTTGGCAAAGAATTCAGCCTGAGGCTAGCAAGGAAATGATATGGATGACACAGTTCATGGAAGAGTTGGGAAAGGAGCAAAAGAGTTGCAGATTATACAGTGATAGTCAAAGTGTAATTCATTTGGCAAAGAATTCAGCCTTTCATTTAAGAACCAAACATATACAGCTTAGGTACCACTTCATTAGATAGGTATTGGAGGATGGTGAGTTGAAGTTGGAGAAGATCTATATAGATAAGAACCCTGTTGATATGTTAACAAAGCTAGTAACAAAGGAGAAGTTGAATCTTCATTCAACTTTTGTTGGTCTTCAAGATTGAACTTAAAGATGGATAAGCTAGAGGATGTTGCTGTAAAGGTACAGGTGCAGTTGTTTATCTCCAAGTGGGATATTGTTGAGTTGTGGAGCTAAAAGCTTCACCAGATGAGCAAATGTAGAAGTTGTTGGAGTTCACAGTCACCGGCATCAGTCAGGAGTTGACCAAAGGCTGCCAACATCGGTCATATGCAGACAGATAGGGACCAACGTCAGTCACCTGTGCATTCAAAAGTCTATTTTCATGGTAGAATAGAATGTTTGCATGAAAAGATTAACTGTTAGTATTGAGTTCACATTTCTATTTTTGGCAGGATTGATTTGAACCTTTGATTAAGAGGTATATCTAATGGTGGAGAATGTATGCTCATAAATCCTAATGTTGTATAATAGGGTTAGATCTTCATAGCTTGTGTAGAGGACAATACATGTAAATGTGAATCAATCCAAGTGTTGGAATTGGTTGTAATTGAGAGAGAGAACTCTTGAGGGAAAGAGATCTATACATCTGAGAGGTGTGAGAAGAAAGAGAGATTTCTTCATTGTATTTCCTTTTGGAAGAGTTTAATACAAGTTCTTGGGTTGTTTCTTGTATCTCATATTCTTTGTTGTTTTTTATTCTAGTTACTTATTATTTCTGGTTTAATTCCGTGTTTAGTTGCTTACACAAAAGTAATCAATTGTGCTGATAGATCCTAACATTGAAGGCCTTGATAATTATTTTTAGAATCCAAACTATCCTATCCCTAACAGGATAATGGATCTTCTTAACTATATAGGGAAAGGCCTTGGCCCACATGTGTAAGGAATTTTAGAACCCTTATCAGTTAGAGTTGTCAATTGGAATCATGGTCTCAAATTTAAACCACTAGAAGATGACCTCATGGAATTTGATAGTGACTCTTCTAAAGTGACTAGTAATGATACTCCTAGTATTAGCACAACATCCCATTATAGCCTTTTTGATGAGCTTGCTGACTCAAATTTGTTTGATTCAAATGCTATATTGACCATAACACCTATTGGAACTTCCCATCCTAAAGTAAAAACCCATCCTAGTGGTGTTTCTTTCCTAACGTAGGACATTATATATTTACCATTAACACTTCCCATCCTAATGTAAACCCTCACTGTAACCTATGCCTTTGCCATCCTGAACTCATAAATTGGGATCAACAAAATTTTGTCATATGCCTCAATGAGTTTAAAAATGAAGAATCAATTGTATAATACATGGGCCTATGAGATGCATTCCCCATTGGTGATCATAAGTAAGGTTTTGATTTTTCATTGGATCCTTCTACCTACTTTTGAGTGCAGGTAAACTTTCTTGGTCATAATAAAGAAATAACATTGAGATATTTAAGTGAAAACCTCTTTGAGGCACTTGTCAACGAGGAAAAAATTAAAGAAAAAGATAAGCCTTTGAGTGAAAACCTATTTTAGGCACTCCCAGGTGGGAAAGTTTGCTCATCCCCTCAGGACATAGAAATTCCATCTAGCTTAAGTTCCATATCTAGTACAAGCATTTATTCAGAATAACATCAAATATTTGGGCATCTTGCTCTTGAGTTTCCAAAGATTTTTACCAATTGGCCTTTACCTAAGAAGGAAGATTTTGAATCTTCATATTATCTATATCTTTGGGAGGAAGAACAAGAAGATATTGCAGAGAAAAATGATCATGACCATACATTGCCTATAATTCAAGAAGATGGATCCACACTCCTTATGGAGAACACAATAAAAGTGAATTTGGGAACCCATGAGGATCCCAAAATTATTTATCTTAGAGCTTCCTTTACTGAAGTAGAACATGAACATATTATATCCATTCTTAAGGATTATATATACATTTTTACATGGGCATACTCTAACATGCTAGGCTTGGACTCATATTTAGTTATGCATCATCTTGTTGTTCACCCTGGTGCTAAACTAGTCAAGCAAATAATTTTAAAAAATTTCATCCATGCATCACCCTTTTAGTTAAGGCTAAGTTGGAAAAGTTGTTAGGAGCCAATTTTATCAGACCACTGGACTAATTTGAATTGGTTTACAATATAGTACCAATGAGTAAAAAGACCCCAAACATAAGTATTTGTATTGATTTTTATGATATCAACAAAGCATGCCCTAAAGATGATTTTCCTCTACCCAACATTGACATGATTATCAATTTAACTACTAGGTATGAGATGTTATCCTTAATGGATGGATTTTATAGTTACAATAAAATCAAGATAGCCCTTGAAGATTAGCATAAGACTATGTTCACCACTCCATGGGGGACATTCCATTACAAAGTCATGCCATTTGGTTTAAATAATGTTGGAGCCACATATCAGTGTGCAATGACTGTCATTTTACATGACATGATGTATGACATTTTTGAGGACTATGTTGATGATATACTATCAAAATCAAGAATAAGAGTTGGACATCCTGACATTCTACAAAGAATATTTAAGAGGCTTCATGAATATAAAGTTTGCTTGAATCTTAAAAAATGTGTCTTTAGAGTCACATCAAGAAAACTGATAGGGTTCATTATATCACAATGAGGGATTAAAGTCAACCCTACAAAGGTCAACGCTATTATGGAAATGCCTCCACTAAATAATCTTAAATAGTTGTGAGGTCTACAAGGAAAGATCTATTCTATACACATGTTTATTTCTCAATTGGTAGATAAGCGCCACCCATTTACCCATCTCTTAAAGAAAGGGGTAAAGTTTTAGTGGGATGAATATTGTCAAATATCATTTGAAAATATTAAAACATACTTGGCCAATCCACCAATATTATGACCTCCAACACAAGGAAAGCCACTACTTTATATGTCAGCCACAAAACATGCATTGGGGACACTTTTGGCTCAGCATGATGATCATGGTAAGGAACATGTTTTTTATTAGTTAAGCCACACATTGGTAGCCTATTAACATAATTATATTCCTATTGAGAAATCATGTTTAGCTATGGTGTTCACCACTTAGAAATTGTGACATTATATGCTAAATAATAAAAGTATTGTTATCGCTAAGGTAGATCCGCTCAAGTTCCTCTTATCTAAAGTAGCTCTTCAAGGATGCATGGCTAAATGTATTATAATCCTTAGTGAGTTTGATATTTAGTAACATAATCAAAAGGCAATCAAAGGACAAGTTCTTGCTAACAAACTTTAATAAGCTCCTATTAAGGCTACTCAACCTCTCAACTTTGACCTTCTAGATTATTCTATCATGAAGATAGAACAAGCATCACAAGAACCTGAACAATGAATACTCTATTTTGATAGATACTTCATATCCTAAGCATCTGGAGATAGCATATTTTTTATCATACCATAGGGGGATCTGATCCCTAAAGCATTCTATATACAACTTCATTGTACAAATAATATGGCTGAATATGAGGCATTGGTTGTAGGGCTCCATCTTGCTATACAGTGGGATATTCAAAGCTTAAAGGTCTATGGAGATTAAAATCTAATCATAAATTAGACAACTGACTAGTATCAAAAAAAGGATGATAAGCTTGTTCCTTACAAGCAAATTGTCAATAACCTCAAAACACATTTTAAATCTCTATAGTTTGAGCAAGTTCCATGAGTCAATAATAAATCTATCGATGCCATGGAAACAATTGGTTCCATGATTCAAATTCATGATAGTGCTAAAGATTATTAGTTCTTGATTGAAAATATTCTTTAGTTGATACATATTCTATCAAATTTAGAGAGGATATGCACTATTGTTGATCCGAATCCCTCACCTGAGTTACCATGGTACCAAGATTTTTATAACTATTTCTATAGTCATGTACTTCTCACCAACCTTTCCAACAACCAACAAACACTATTCATTCATCACTTAACATGTTATATCCTCTTTGGAAACATGATTTATCGTAAAGGCTATGATGGAATGCTTCTTCATTTCTTTATCTTTGGGAGAATCCAAGTTGGCACTAAAGGAGGTTCATGAAGGAATCTATGGGGCCCATACCAATGGTGTAGTCCTAGCAAAGAAACTCCTCAGAATAGGATATTATTGGCCCAAAATGGAGATAGATGCTTGTAATTATTTAAAGAAGTGTGTTCCTTGTTAGTAGCATGGAAACTTGATACATGCACCTTCCTTACCATTGCAGTCGATCACAACACCATGGTCATTCTCAACATGGTGTTTCAATCTCATTGGAAAAATTAGCTTGATATTTTTTGATGGCGATAAGCACATTTTGACTAAAACCAAGTACTTTACCAAGTGGATTGAGACCATTCCTCTCACTTATATTATTGAGAAATAAATAGCCAAATTTATTCATTACCATATCATCTATCAGTATGGCATCCCAACTCTTATTATATCTGATAATGGTGGATCCTTCATGAACCAAGGTGTGAAATCTCTTTGTACAAAATTTAATATCAAGCACAAGAAATCCACTCCATATAACTCTCAAGGCAATAGATAAGCTGAGGCATCAAATAAAAATATTCTAACCATCTTAAAGAAGTTTGTTAATGATGATGGCCATAATTGGCATTTGCAACTCTTTCCTACCCTTTAGGTTTATATAACCAATCATTGTACCCCAACTAGTGATACTCCATACTCCCTTATTTTTGGCACTAAAGCTATCATCCTAATTAAGATTGAGACCCCATCATTAAGAATATCACTAGAGCACATTGAAGATAATGGAGACTATAGAGCCTCATGACTACATAAACTAGAGCTTCTTGATGGTAAGCATTTGGATGCCCTAAAAAACTTGTAGGCCTATCAAAATATATTACATATAAGCTACAAAAAATGCATTCTCCCTTGAGAATTTGAGATTGGTGACTTAGTTTTGAAAGAGAACCAGAATAATACGAATGCTAAACCCAAAAAGAAAGGCAAGTTTTAGCCTAATTGGTTAGGACCATATATTGTCATAGCAAACTATGGATCAGGAGCATATTAACTAGCTAAACCTAATGGTGAAATTTTTTCAAAGCCCATGAACATCATATAAGAGGTTTTATGCATGAACAACTTTGAACCATTGTCTACAAGACCCCTGACTTGGGGCCAACTTGTGCTGGCATAATTTTATCCCACCCTTTTATCTTACCTTGAATGCATTTTATACTACCCTAGTCCACTTTTCATGATTCTTGATAGTAAAGGATTTGAATCCTTAGCACTCTAAACACATTCTTCATCCCATTTTGGATTGTTCTCTTTGAGATTCATATTCTTTTTTATGTCTAGGACATGTTATAAGCTTGAACAATTTTTATCCCTTAACCAATTATGATCTTGATTATGTCTCATGAACATTATGAACATCCTCAATAGCAGTTCTACAAAGAAGTTCAGCCAAGATAGTATTATGAAACTTTAGACAATTGGATAGAAACATCTTCTCAATTTTAGACTGTTGCTACACTATTATAGATAGGTGAATGTAGAGACTTTTTTTACTTTAGGTTACACATTATTCTATATCATATTTATTTATCTTTATTATTTTGTCAAGATCCTCACTCTTATTGATTTGTGAGCATGGGTTGTTACAACTAGCTTAGCTATCTTATTGGAACCTCTACTCTCAAGGCGTGCATCTCCTTGACTAGATGGTCCCACCTAGTACATATTTTATCCCAAAAACACCAAAACATTAGAAATACTTTGAAAATACCCAAAACATCAAAACATTATCCATGAAAGAATAAAAACATTATCTCATGATTCTATACATTTTTACATTGCCATTCCACCATGCTACACTCTTGCCACTTTGAAATCACAAAAACACTAGTTCATTTTATCTTGTCCCATGCACTTGGTATTTTGTAAGATCATTCTTTCTCATATCATCAGCTTCTTGTTTGCCAGACCATTCTCATTTTTTTGTTGTATCTTCTATTTATTCTATAACATTAATCATGTTGGTCTGATCATCATTTTTCTTCTATCCCATTTCTTGAGAGAACTACATTTGGCCTAAAGTTCATCTTGGAACATGCATCCATGGAACTATGTAGTCAACATCCACTTGTCTTATACATTTAGAGTCAACTCGATAAATCCCTTCCTTTTCTTCTCTTTCCCCATTTCTTCTATCATTGTTCCTCTATAACTAGGGAACAATTATCATGTCATTATTATTTGTTATGATGTGGTGGAAAGTAACTCCTCTATTGTACATGCATGCACATTTGTCTTTAAATTGCACTAACTTGGTTTTTGTTTCTATGTGTTTATTTGAGTTTTCTTGGTGTTTTGTTGTGCTTTCGCACCTCTCATTCTATTTTTCCTCCTTTTCTCTTTTTATTACTTCTTGTCTAATCTTGGTCTTGTGTTTCCTTGATTATTTTTGCTTATCTCTTTTGTGTCTCAAAACATTTTGATGATTCACATGGATCTTGATTGTTTATATATTAATCCTATGTTATTACATTATTATTGGACCATTTTGTTTATTTGATTATTGTTGGTGTCTTATTTTTATATTTGATTTTGCTTTTCTCTTTTATTTTCAAGAATGCCTTGATGGTCCACATGGATCTTGATTATTGATATCTTGGTCTCATGTCGTTAAGACATTCTTGACTTTTGTTTTTAAACATTTTGTTCTTACTTAAGATCATAAATTTATTTCAAGTTAGGTTCATTTATGTTTATCTTTTTCTTTGTCTTTTCTTTTTTGTTTAAATGTATATCAATGTAACTCTAGTTTTGGTCATTATGTTACCATTATCCTTAGTTATAGGTATTCACATTTGAACTGGCTCAACACAATTGGAATCTTATGTCATTATAAGTTATTCATACTTATGATACCTAATTTATTTTTCTATAGTAAGCACTTTGTACTCAGATCTCAAATTCTTAACATCAACATCAACTTTGATGAATGATTCTCAAGAATACTTTGCAAAACTTAGGCTCATGATATGGAATTAGGCTTCTAGGTAGCATGCATTTCAAGCTTCTTTGTCTATGCTTAGATGTGCATCTATTTTCATACATTATAAGTCTAATAAATTCTTGGTCATTTTTCATCATCCCTCATTCCATTCTCTCCCAAACTTGGGTGAACTACATTGGCTTGAAGTTCATGTTGGAACATGAGTCCATAGAACTATGTAGGCAATGCTCAATTTCTATTAAGGTCAGCTCAACTATCTCCATTCTTCTTTTCATCTCTCTCATCACTTTATGCATTCTCATATGCTTAGTTTTATATGTCTTTCTAAGCCATTACACCATCACATATACATTTGTGCCCACTTGCTTTAACCTATCTTTTCAGTTATATCCTTGAGCTATTTTGCTTGTCAATTTCCCATGTTGGGGCACAACATCTGAACAATATCTAAATCAAATCATCTCTATGGGGGAAAATCATTATTTATTCTTTATCAATGATCAAGATTCACCCTACTAGGGCAAAACTATTTTATCATGATCAAATCTGCTCTACTAGAGTACTTATTATATTCTCTTTAGAGACCCCATTCTAGTGGTGCTTCCCTTCTTGAAATAGAACATTCTCTCTTTTCCTCTAATTCCAAGATATCCACATTAAATCCCATGATGGTAATATTTTAGTGTGTAACTTTTCTCAAGATTGATCAATGCCATAAGTGTACAGCTTGTACTCTCAAATTGGGTATGTTTAAATTATGTCCTTTACATTTATGGATTGTATCTTTCCCATTCCCCCTATCTTTCGGGCCTATTATACCTCTAATTATATTTTGATAATTTATGTTAATCATGTGTGAAAGTATTATCTCATCTAGATGTGATCTATTCCATGGGTTAATCTCTCACTTTCTCTCTCTCTTCAAGAGTCTATCCTTTTCTTCCATCCTAGTATGTCCTCTCAAGGGGGCATCATGGGTCTGTTCCATTTATTCTTGACAACTCTTTTATTTGAAAATATTTTTCTTCACTTGAATGTCTTGTTATGCCTTCTCAAATAAGGTTAAAATGTAGACATCCAATTCCTAACACCATTTATGTTGAAATTTTCAATCTTACTCAAATTGTACTCAAATACATAGTTTATGTCAAAATCCATAAAACACACTAAATGGTTCAAACTTATCATTTACAAGTGCAAATTTAGGTCAAAGTATCCCTAAATGGGGTAATGTACTTTATGGGCCAACTAAATTTGATTAATTCATTTCGAGTCAAAATGTGGATTTTGCCTTTCATGCTCTGGATCACTCTTTTCACCTAAATTTATTGGTACACACCATGTACCTTTGTTATTTTGTGTTGAAAACATCCTAAATGGAAATATAGTTCTATTTCATCTAACGTCACCTTCTAATTCTTCTCGAGTCAAATTGCAACTCAGTAATATGACTTTCTGACCATTTTGATTAATTGAGGGCCAATTTTCAAATAATTGCACAAATGTTGATTAACCTTGTTTAAGGCTAATTAATCCAAATCAAGAGCTTAAATAAGAATTCCATATATATTTTTAAATATCTCATTATTGGAAATTGATTTTGAATATCTACATCACCTAGTGACATCATCTATAAGGTGACATCCATCAATCCATAAGTGCACAAAATATCAAGATTACGGGTCACCCATGCCTAGTTAATGCCTCCCATGCCTCTTTAATGCTTATTTAAATTAAGGATATTTATGAGTTTAAATACAAATATTAGGATTATTAATGGCCACACATCTCAATCTTGAGATGGATGGTCATGGTTGATCCTGACCAATCTAAAAAAGATATAAATAGAGAGGCCATGGACATGAATAAAAAATCTTGAATATTGTAAAGTTATAATGTTAAATTGTTTCCACAATCTTTGCAATTTGATTATTGATTTTTTTGCAAGCTTCATTGATAGGCTAGTTTAGTGATTTGGAATAATAAGCCTAGGTTTTATATAATGTTCTTGAGACATTGGAGGAGTTTACCACCTTTTTTGATAAAGACAAAGATGCTTGATCAAGGGAGAACATGCTTTTGAGCCACATGGGTATGGTGAATCCATTTGGGAAGGTAATATGATATTTTCTTTCTTTCATTTGTTTCTTGTTATCCTTTGTAATTCCCATAGGAATAGATAGGCTTAGTTATTTATTCTTTATGTATTTTTCATGGTTTATGGACTAATGTTTGACTAACTTGCTTTGTAATCCTCTCTACAGTACTCACACATCTAGGAGATGGAAGATTCAATCATCTAATCCACTTTGAAAGTAGAAATTTATTGATCATAAATAATAATGATATGAAACTGAGTGATAATCCTTAGAAATAGTGTTTACACTACAAAATTTTATTCACTAATTATTGGCTACACTGTTCAAATTATTCACTGATTATTAAGCTCTATAATGCGTAGTGAACAAGCCACTATTGGGTAGATGCATATTTCATTGGCTACTATTTTTCTAGGAATTTCAATTCCATATTAATGGCAAACAAGGATTAGAGAATGTTAGTCCAAACTATCTTAGTTAGATAACTAATGGTAAGGAACTTGAAGAACTCTAAGATGAGTCACCAGATGCATACTTATTTAGGGTGATTGTGATTCTAGAATAATTACAAGATATCACATAGTTTTTTTAATAGGGGATGTTCCTAGATTACTATACATAAAGAGATAAGAAATAATTGATAACTAGAGCTCTTATGTATAGTATTATTAATGTATTTTTGTATTACTTAGGTAAAGATGAAGTCCCATGCATGGTGGCACTTAAACATGAGCATGCATATATCATGGATGAAGCACATCAAGGAGTCACAAGAGGCCATTTCATAGGATATTCAATTATGAGGAAGATTTTACAAAGTGGTATTTGGTGGTCCTATCTATTTCAAGATATATAGAGAGTTGCAAAATAGTGAGATGTTTGACAATAATGGGATGAGATTCCTTTATAGCCCATGTTAGAAAAACAACCTTTTGAATAGTGGAGAATTGACTTTATTAGGCCAATCAATCCCCAAAGTAATTACAACAAGGCAAGGTACATAATCACTATGACGTATTACTTTACCAAACAAGTAGAAGTTGTTATGATTCCAAGTTGTGGTATGAAGGATAACTAATTTCCTATATGATAATATCATTACTAGGTTCGGTTGTCCTATTAAATTGGTAAGTGATAGAGGAACCCATTTTATGAATAAAAGCATCATGACCCTTAGAAACAAGTTTTTGATATTACATCATAAAATCACTGCATATCATCTATAGGAAAATGGCCAAACCAAAGCCGTGAACAAGTTGATCGGTAAGATGCTCACTAAAATATGTGATGTATAGTGAGATGACTGGGAGGATAGATTTATAGATATCTTATGGGATTATCACATGCATTATGAACATGTGACATGTTTTACACCATTCCATTTAGTCGATGAACTTGAAGCTATAATATCCTTGGAATATGTACTTCTTAGTCTATGGGCCACTAATTTTTTACACATGGGTGATCCAGAGTCATTAAGTCATAGATTGCTAGACTTGAATTGCATGGATGAAGCAAGACGTAGATCAATATGGGCCTAAGAGATAAAAAAACATAGGTAGAAGGTATGGCATGATAAAAACCTACAAACAAAGGAGTTCCAAGTAAATCAACTTATTATTCTTTATGATATAAAGTTCATAGCTTTCCCTATAAAGATTTACATCTAGTGGAAGGGTCCTTACTTCATCCTTGAGATTTCATAGCTTGAAATAGTGGTCTTATGATATTTAGAAAGAAATATCCTACCCAAGTGGGTAAATGTCTATAGTTTGAAGTCTTACTACCATTAACTTCGAATAATATGGAATAAAGGTGCTATATCACACTAAATAGATTATAGTGAGGTTTTCAAAGTGTTTTTTTAATATAGTTTGAGTTTTGCATATTTATTTCAACACATGTGGGTAAATATAAGTGTGTGTACAGTATGTAACTACAAGGTTACATGCAATAGTTGAAGGTTCTATTACTATAGATAAATTAGAGAAGGTGGCCAAGTGTGTATAGTGTATGAACATAAATTAAGTCCAGGAAAGACATGTGCATCTTAATCTAGAGTAGATAGTGTATCTTGATGGTTAAGTCACTACATTTAATGATTAAGTATTGGGTGGAGATTGACAAAAATCTTTGAAAAAGTGATTGGTCTATGTTATAAATGGAATAAGTAATGTATGGATGAAGCCATGTTAATGTGACATGTTAAAAAGTATCAATCACCATCACAATCGAATGCAGACCACATTAGCTAAATGGATCCACTTCATTTAAAGTTCACATGTAAAGGATTGATTGATAGAAAAACTCATCAATATTTTAAAATGTTTAAGGTGGTGTGAGAAGTTATAAATTAGGCACTTAGGTGATTCAATTCATATCCATTTTTAAGATTATTGAGGTGTTGTCCAAATTCCAGGTGATTCCTAATTTATACCTTGTAACTTACATGCATTTATTTCATATAAATAAATGTAATGGCTTGGTTTAATCACTCTTAACTCATAAAATGGTTTATAGAAGCATAAAATTAAGATATGAGCATCATTATGGCATTACACCAAATATGCTTCATAGATCTAGATGGTTATTATTTTTATTGCAATACAAAGTTATGTATGTTTGTCCTTAACATAAGTGAAAGAGCACACCCAACTGCATTAGCACAACCACATAGGCTCCATAATACTTATATGGAGTGCTTGATCCATTTACCCACTTTTGGGAAAGTCAACAATATAATGGAAGTTTTTTTGGGCCACTACAATGAGGGAAATATTTATCTTTCCCAAGACATAACCATCCACATTACTACTATTATGATGGCTAAGACAACCAAACTATCTATGTAATGGTGGTCAATTACACACTATAAATAACAAACACTGCCCATTCTTTCAAAAATATAGGAAAAGTACTCTTTGAGTTCTATAGGAATCTCACTAAAAGATATTAAATATGTATCAAAGTGCATTTTTGTCAAAGGTATTTCTCATCGACTTTGGAAAACAACTAAGGATGGAAAACAAGCTACCAAAAGGTTCATCGACATTGCTCATCGAATGATCCATCACATCGAGAAATTCATCTAGCTAGAATTTTTGGATAGTTAACTCACTTATAACATCTACAAAGTCTTTTTGACTATGAAACAAACCTTCTAATACCATTATTATTATTATTATTATTATTATTATTATTATTATTATTATTATTATTATTATTATTATTATTATTATTATTATTATTATTATTATTATTGTTTACGTAGAAGTCTCTTGAGGGAGATTTTCACCCTGATGTTAACTATTGGCCAGATGTCTAATTCCAAAATCTCACCTAGACCCATGGGATCACATACTTTTGGCATCAAGCCAAGTTCATGACTTAGTGGGATGAATTAATTGAGGTTATCATATTTAAACCATGCATACCACCAAATGTCATGTAGTACACAGGATTGCATGTAATTGTCACAAAACTATCAAAAGGCATTATTATATAAGTCCATGAACTCCCCAAGGTTATGGGTCTACCTCTCCCATACTTTATTGACATGTAGATGGCATAGACTAAGATGGCTAGGCATAAGTTGATCATAGCAATGAGAGCCACCCCATTATAGATAATACCACAATATGTTGTAGATCTTGTGATTATAACTACATAGCCTTTAATAGTAGCTTCTCTAATCAGAGATTATTAGGAAGCACAAGGTACCCAAAGGGCAAATATCTCCATCTATGCTAAGGTAGAATACACACAACCAACTCACATGGTTAGATGACCCAAACATTCATAAAATCATTGAGCTATATGATTTACCACATCTAGGCACTGATGAGCATTAGGTATATAGGATAATGATGGATGATATAGCTGAAAAGCTCTATGAAAAGAAAGAATAAAAAGAGTACTTCTTCTAGAAATTAGTATGCTCCATCTAGGTGCAAAACAAAGTGATTGAAAGTATTTGAATATATTTACCTCCATGCCCAACCTCTATCATCATTGATACAATGGGTGAAGAAGCCAAATTATAGCAAATATATTAATTGTTTAAGAGAGGAGGATTAACTATGAGTCCATCATAGTCAGGAGTCACCGAAACTAGTTTCACAGTATCATTATTTTCATGTATATAGACTCCATATAACCCTCAATAATTTATGGCTAAAACCTCACCTATTCTTGCACATGCCATTGGAGAACCTATGATGGAAGCATAACATGCACAAAAATTTTAACCACCCAAACCCACAAGATGCTTGGTTCATAAGGGGCAAGTTTCTTGCATAGAAGTGTAAATGACTGTCCTTAGTTATTATCCATCCCAATTTGAGGAGGCCATGAGTGACAGAATAATTCACACTGGACACTTAGACTATCAAGGAGTAACATGTCACACATGAGGAATTGTAAATGAAAACTAAGTGCCAAGTGTGCCAAGAATAAAAACACCAGGTTAAGGTTGAGGCTAAGTAAAAGGAAGAAATGGTGTAGTAAGAATAGGAAGAATCCCAATTCTATGCCAAGGAAGAAGTGACTCAAAATCAAGCCACAAATTCTAAGGCACTCCAACAAAGATAAGTGAAAGATGATAATACCAAATTATATTAAGAATTTGCAACTACCACATAAGCTCAACAACAACAATACATAACCGGTCAACAATACAAAGATGTTGGATTTGAAGTGTAGTGTAAATATAAAGAAGCTATTGACGAGAAGAAGAAGAACTATATTGTACATGAGAAAGTATAGAATTAGTTCAAGGACTAAGCACAACAACAAAACTTATAAGTAGTAGAGGCTAATAAAATGGTTAAGGATGATACATAAATGAAAACATAGGAAGAGGAGGCTAAGAAGGTATAAGAGGATATTACCAAGTAGGCATAGGAGGATGATGCAAATAAGAGCACTAAGGAAACTCAAGCCATTATTGTAAATATTCAATCTATGATTATTACTCAATTTCCATTACCATACAACCATAACATGAGTTGTTCCAAGCATATCCACAAGACACTCTATTTACCTCATAGGATGACAATGCTTCGTCAAGTCTATCTAATAGTTAGATATGGGATGTGACATTTACTTCTACTCAATGTACTATTTTCTCTCTACCCATCGCTCCATTATGCATGACACTTTTAAGTATATCTATTTCACACCTTGTTTTGACTCCTACCACTATTGAAGCATCTTTGGATGTTGTTCAACTACCACTCTCTATATAAATTGAAGGTGTTATTGCATTCTGAGTCCATTTCATAGAAAGTGGTTACATTAAAGAAACATGTTAAGTCACTTGAAGATAAATTTTTTTCCATCATTGAGTAGTTGTGTATTACATAAGACTATTGATTATATTTATCCTAATCTATACACCCAACTGATCACAGATCCATCACATCCAGATAAGGGCCAACTTTCTATTATTCTCAACAAGCTCACCACCAATTGGTAGACCTTTAAGAATTTCACATCATACATAAAATAAAAGCCATTAAATTTAAAATTGAGGTCTTTTACAAGTTTCTAGGTGAGTACCAAACCACTATTGATACTACTCACACTCAGGTTATGCATAATATATTTCAGTTTCTTGATTGAAATAAGTAGTTGGATGTAGTTTGGACCATTATATAGCTTAAAGTTTTCATGACTGCCTTCACACTTACTACTTTCACAACACCAAATGTCACTCCTACTATTATGGATTCTTCCCTATAGTCCTCACTTAATGCATGAGATACTGTAATGCAAAATAAGTAGACTTGGTAGAGCCAAATGCTGCATATCTCTTTTGTTGGTGTGCGGGTGTAATGACATGTTGATAAGGTGGTTTATATCCATGGTGAAATCATCATGAAATTTTACTTGGTGAAGTTTTATTTGCTCAATATGGTTGATACCAATATTCATCAGCTGATGGCAAATCAAGTTCCCTTGCATGATATTTTATACAGTACTCAGAAAGTCCTACTTAATTAGAAATATTACATGGATGATTTGGCTCTTGTCAATCCAAGCATTGCACCACTAGTAGATGAGCCTCATATCATTCCAATGAATAAAGATGCCTCCACTAGCCAATTGATGCTTGTGTAAGTTCTACAATTTTGTAATTTTGGTCTATTTTTTGTATTTAGCATTTTGTCTAGTACTACATAGAGCTAGTCTATTGAAAACCTAAAAGGGACATCTACAAGTTCTATGTAGTTATATCTTTTGACTCATTTCTCAGTATTTAGATGGCTTCATTCTATGACATTATCTTGGGAGGAGAAAACTTTTTAAGTTAGAGAAAGTATTAGTGGTAAATAGTAAAGTAAAATTGTATATATGTATGAGAATGTCTTATAGTAATTCTAACTATATTTTATTTGTTAGTTTTTATGAGTTATTACGGGAATCTCTATGTTGGTCAGGATTTTACTGAATGCAATATGGAGATTTATTTTTAGCATGGTAAATCCATAATTTAAAACTATAAGAAATACCTATAAGTATTTGTAAAAAATGTAATATAAGGTTTGATGATTATGTTGATTTTGGTATATATATGAGTAATATAATAGTGAATGTTATTCTTAGAAAGCTTTCACAAAGAGTATTGACAAAATTGGACATCAATCTATGAGGTTTTCCTTATTATAATCTCTAGTATTAGATCTTTTAATTATGAATTCTAAGTATTTGTGTTCTTTATTAGTATAATCACATAGTTTTCTATATTTTGATGATTATTTTCTTCATTATATTACTCAAATGTATCAATTGATTTGTCTATAAGTAGTTTCCATCATGCGTTAAACCTTTAGAATAGTATATTTCTTTGTGATAAACCTTGTTTATGGATTCCATGTCTTGATTCAAAATTTATACAAGATTTTCAATTCACTTATCATACCATATCCCTATAATTATCATGTTCTGGTAAAACCTAAGAACCTTTGCTAACATTAACTTTAGAAGGTGAGACACCTAGATTGCAAAATTTATGAGGTGACATGGTTAAAGGGTATTGAAATAGCTTAGCCACTCCATAATTATTACAAGTGAAATCATCTTTTGTATAAGATACTTCATGTGCATTACATGTAGGAGGTAAATAGGTAATCTCATCAATAAGAGGGATGGTACAATCATAAAGAAACAAGGAAGGGGGAAGCCACTCTGAAATGTAAGGAGGTATCGTGATAGTATTGCATATATTTTTCAAATTGTTTATCTCATCATCATCAGAATCATTAAGAGTGACTTGTAAATCTAGATTCATATTGATGAATTTAGGTAAAGGTGTACTATTAATTTTTTTAATAGTGGTAATTCGATATTGAGATTTAGGATTGGGAAGATGAATACTTCATGGGTTAGGATTAGCCTCATGTTTATACTATTTTCCATTATAAAAAATTTTGATACATTAGCTTTCGAAAGAGGCAATATCCCTCATGTGATGGGTCTATGGGCATCCTAGGAGTATATTATAAAATAATGATAAATTGAGGACCATAAGCTTAGCATGTATAATTTTAGGTCCAATAGTAAGAGGGAGTCAAACACAACCAAGCATCTTTTGATTGGTCTTGTTGAATCCATGACATGTTAAATGAGTTTGCTTGAGATGATATTTTTATATCTGAGTTATTGAATGAGCCAAACAAATGTCACATTAATTACCAACCCTTTATCTACTAATACTTTACAAATGAGTGTGGTATTAATGGCTATTTTGATAAAGAGAGGTGGATCATCAGCTTGAAATAGAATTTCATCATTAATCATGTCTTCTTTGAGGAAATCTATGGAAAGTTTGTAAGGACAAATAAATTCAATGTTATGGACTTTTGTTAGTTAAGGCTTGTGAAAAGGTTGTTCCTCTTCTACGAAAGATGGTTTTTTGATTTCTTGGAGTTGTTGCATTAGGAATTTATGATGATAGGGAGAAGTGAAACTAACTCCATGAGAGGAATTTTGCAAGGCATAGATTTGAGTTTATATAAGAAGTTCTAATGAGTTTTGGAAGAGGAAGAACTAGCATGAGGCTTGGAAGGTAAAATATGTTTAGGAGGAAGATTAGTGGTTGGAGGTTTGGATTGAGGAAGTGGTTCCTCATTAGTTTTTGAAGATAAGTTAGTGGTAGTAGCATCTTTGAGAAGTTGCTCTTCTAATGATGGTTTCTTTGGTTTAGTGATGGGATCTTTGTGGGCTAGTTTGCATCGATAGTTGACTTTAGCCACATTTGTGTATTGGGAATTGGTATAGTAATGATTATAATTGGTGTTAATTTCACAAATATCTTTTTTTGATTGTTAAGGGTTGGATTTAGAGAAATTTTTTGAATTTTGAGAGGAAGAAACTTTGGAAGCTTGTTTCTTTTGAGAGGCATTGGCATAATCTTGATGATAGATTTTGATCATGGCATCATGATTGAATGAATATCCTAGCATAAAATAAATGTAAAATTTGGTAATCCCCCGAATTGTTTCATGGGAATGACTAATATCGATGTGAAACCAAAAAAAATGATTAGGATCATACCATTTAGTGGAATTATTAGGATACATAAATAGTTTAGAAGACACTAAAATTTGTTTCATTTATTGTACGATTAATAATGTATGAGATAATTGGGTATTTTTTGATTGGGATACTCTTAATTTTGTTGAAAATATTGTCATTGATGTCAAAGGTTTAGTATTATTGGTGATAAATGCCCCATTGCATTTAATGTTGTTTATCTTGGCTAATATGAGTTAATATTTGTTTAATATTAACGAATATATTTTTTGTTGCATATGAGACAAAATAAGGGCCCATGGAGAAGTCGAAGAGTCATGGGATAAAGATAAAAGAAGGATGGGATGAATTTTCCCATGAAGAGTCATCTTGGGGAATACCAAGAGTCACCAAGTGAAGACAAAAGAGTAAAGGGCGAATTTCTCATGAAGGGACACTTTGAGGAATACGAAAAGTCACCAAAGATAAGGACAAAAGTGGGAAAGACATTTTTGGTCATGAAGGGTCACCACATGAATTTTCAAATGCTTGAATATGAAGGGTCATCCAAGATTGGCACCATTTTCCATGAGGATTGAAAGGTCACAAAGGGGGAAGGCCAAAGGTCATTTGGAAAGCTATAAATAAAGACTTGAGTAGACATTTGTAATGTGGATGTGAGAGGTTGATTTGATATTGTAATATCTAACTAAAAGAGCAATTGTGAGAGATGAATATGATTTGTATTTGTTATATCTAGCTTAGAAGAGCAAAAGTGAGAGAGAGGAAGGAGATGTTGTATTGATCTATCATTTGTTGAGATAGCAACTTTGAGAGATAGGTGTGTGGTATAAACAAAGGGGTTGGTGCTCCTGTAGGTTGGTGCTCACGAATTGTTGCTGGGTTGGTGCTTGGCAAAGGGGTTGGTGCTCCTGTGGGTTGGTGCTCATGAATAGGTGCTAGGTTGGTGCTCAGCAAAGGGGTTTGAAGCTCTTGTGAATTGGTGCTCATGAATTATAGCTGAGGTTTGTACTTGGCAAAGGGGTATGGTGCTCATGTGTGGTTGTTCTCATGAATATATTTGAGATTGATTCTCTGTGGTTTTTCCCACATTGGGTTTCCATGTTATATCTGGTGTCTCTCTCTATCTTGTGTGATGTTTATTGTTTGAGTTTTATTTCATATCTTAAATGTTTGATGAAGTGGAATTTGGTTAAAGGAATGATTTATAAGATAATAATATATTGATTCACCCCCCCCTCTCAGTATATTCCGTGCTTAAAAAATTTAGGTTGAGGAGGATTTTTAGTTATCGCATTAGTTAAATTTTGGAAATACCCCTTGATTATTTTAATGTTAGGTTCAAACTATTTCATTTGGAAGTCTTGGCACATATCTTGGTCAAGAGCATCATTTAAAGTTTGGGGAATGGAAGTTAAAACCTTGTATTGGATTGAAGGTGTTAATGCTAATGAAACTTTTAAATAAATAATCATCAGTCATTTTATGATCATCCTTGTGAGCCAAATATTTCCATTATTTGATAAAATCATGGTTTGATTTGATAGGAGATTATTTATCATTGATGAAATGACTAAGATAATTTTAGAGAAGATCATTATGTTGGACTTATTTAACTAAAGGATTGATTAAATCCTCAAGTTTCCATATATAATGTTGGGGAATTTGGTTATACCATTCTAATACATCATTAGTGAAGGTTTTAACTAAAAGTTTAGTTTTGGAGAAGGTATTAGTCTATATCCACTCTTTATAAATATTAATGAATGCCTTAAGAAAAGATGCAAGGTATTTAGACCCATCATATTTAATAGTTGGAGATATACTAACAATATCAATGCATACAATTAAATGGGATAAAAGATCATTTTGAATGTGTTGAATCATCTTATTGTGTATGATAGGTTGGGGAATAACATTCTCATGACATCTTTAAGAGGTGGAGCAATAAAAAATGATTATTTTAAGGAAGAAGAATAGGAGGATGATGAGCCATGTTTATAAAATGATGTTTTAGTTACATTATTTATGAGGTGTTATATGTTTACATGATGTTTATTTGTTTCACTATCTATGCAAGAATTTGAGTTGTATCAATTAATGGGTTGGTGTTGGTAGGAGGATTACCCAAATTGGTATTAGGGGGAGGGTTTACAGGTAGCATATTTCTTTGGGGTTATTTTTAAAAAATTCTATTAATTTCCCCCACATTATGGTAAGATGTTTAAAGATGGGAGTTATATTGATAAGTGTGAAAAGGACTTGAGCCACCAATCTCATCTATTGGAGTCATTTGAACCATGTTTTAGTCAAAATATGAGGGAGGAAAAGAGGTGCTCCAAGAATTAGGGTATTCTTATGTAGTGAAGGTAGGAAGAAAAGAACATCCCATATAGTGTCTAAATGGATTAATGTTGTCCAAAATTATTTTGATAGTGGATTTCATGATGCTTGAAGAAATACTATGAGATCAAGAAATAAGGAAATAAAGAGACAGAGTCAAACACACAAAGAATAGTATCAACCAACATGTCTAGAGTTGATGGGGTTGATAGAGTCTGTGAGAAAGGTACATAGAACAAGATGCAAAAGACATAGTTGAACTAGTTAAATGTGTTCTACAAAGGATAAAACTAGATCAAACTAAAAGGATACACAGTCATATGGTTTGACTATGTAAAATAGATGAATAAATTGAATAGATGAAAAAGATACATAGTTAGATAAGTTGAATGTGTACTTAAAAGGAGAAACTAAACATTTTGATAAGATACACAATCTTATAGGGAAATATGTATTGACAGTAATCAAGATTGACAGTTTATAAGAGACTATATCTATCAGGATGATAATAAATTGAAGATAAAGAAATATTTTGCAAGATAATATCTAGGAAAATGAAATGAAGCATGAAAGTAATTATATAAATGTGATTGATCCAATTAGATCACATAACACAAACCCTACACTAATGCTAGATAATGCAATTTTTATAATACAAAATACAATGATCAAATAGCAAGAATTAAATTGAATGTAAATGGTAACTAATTGGTCATCCCTAAGTGTTATTAATTTATAATAAAATTTAAAATTAATGTGATGGGGAGTTATTTTCCCTCATTTCATAATCCCATAGTGATAAGGGTGTTTGGTGATTTGTGAATATATACCATTAACCATGTTTTTATACTTGGTCAGAAAACCAATTTAGCTTTCCCCTTGGTGATGAAATCCAAGTTAGTAAGCCTTAGGAAGAAAATTGTTTAATTCTTTTTTTGTGTAATGTGATTTGGAATCATTTTCAAAAAATAAAAACAATATGACTAAATTAGGAAATTGAAAAACCACCTAATTAATCTATGTTTGTTACTCTACGAATGCAAGCAACTGAAATGAAAGGTGAACTAATTACTAGCAAAATAAAGTTAATTCAATTGATTGTGAAGAGTACAGAGTCAGTTCAGGTGACACTATATGAAAATAATTTTAAAAAAAAAAAAATTGACTGGGTCACTACTATTCTACAAAATCAAGTTTTGGAATAAAATAGTTGAATAGGTCAATTATATCTCCTCAATAAAAGATAGGATATAGAACTATGTCAAGCTAGTCAACCCATTTTTTTGTAGGGATGCAATTTTATACACTATAAATTTGTAAAAAATAGTAATGGAAATGAAAGATTTAAATAAAAAAGGTAAGAATGAACCTTGGTGGGTTTTAATATGCTTAGATTTTAAATTTTTATGTTGTGATGCTCAAGTGTTGATTCAAATATTTTGTGAACAAAGTATATTGGCTTGATAGAGTTTGCAAAACTTGTGTGCTAAAAAATAATCCATGAATAGAGTCAACTGGATCGATTATGTCTACAAACTTGTATGCTAAAAAAGAATAACTATGAACATAGTCGACTAGATTGACTATGTATTCAATCCTATAACTGAAGAATTATATTGTGTCAAACAAATTGATCTAGTCACCTATGTTTAGAGAAGACCTACACAAATAAAACATAGTTGTTTTGTGGTGATTATGGGTTAAACCTATGCACATAGTGTTATAACTATACCGATAGGTTATATACAATACTAAAAATATATAATAGATGATAAAATTAATGAATAAAAGAAAACCTAAAAAATGTTTGATTCACATCAGGTTTAGCAAAATGTATACAATGGAAAATGTAGCTGACCTATTAATCAATCCTAGCTCAAAGAAGATAAATCCTACTTGCACTTTCGATTGTTGATACATTAAATATTCATGGTCATGACCAAGATGGATCCACTAGACCTAACCAAGGTATTTATTACCACATTAACATCACTAGAGAAGGTTCTAAAGCCTTTAGTCAAGCAACACCATACAATAAACCTAGTTAGGTCCTATTTTTTCATATTCACTAAGTAAATGATAAGCAAAGTGAAAATAATCTAGTGCTTACCAAATATTGTGGCACAAAGTGGGGGGTAATTAACATAGAAAGTAAAACATGTATAAGAGAATCCTAATTAAGCTATGTATAGATAAAACCCTAATGCATTGAGAGATAAATACATTCAAAATACATTACTTATTATACTTCTATCTACTAAAATAGAGGAGTAAAGTTAGAGATAATTATCTTCAATATGAGCCCATCAAGACTCAATCTCTCCCTTGGCCAATGGTGCTTTGCAAGAGATTGTTGTGGTTTGTAAAGATCACTAAGAAATGCCTAAACATTTAAGATTTTTCCACAAGACAAGACTCTTATCCAAGTATAAACCCTAAGAAATAACTCCTCAAGTAAAAGGGTTGAAGAGTAGATTGTAAATAATCATAATTGAATAATTAATTGTATTGTCTCTCTAAGAAATTGAAAAATGAATGGGTATATATAGTAAAATCTAGCCCTAAACCTTTCTAAAATTTTAACTGATAGGGTCAGCCCAATTCAGATCTATATAATTATTTTTTTAAAATAAGTTAGGTCTTGGTCTAGTTTGGCCAGGGCCAACTTAGACCCATAATGTTCTTTTAACAAATTAAATACAGGGTCAACCCATGCGGATAGTATACTATAAACTATCAAAAAAGGGTTTTAAGATTAGAGAGGGGCTAAGTAAGGTGGTGAATAACTTGGAAGAGTGTGTAAGGGAGGTGTCAAAGCTTAAAAAAGTGTATAAGAGAAGTTTTTGTAAATTAAAAGTGGTGGTATAGTGGTTAAAAATCCTATGAAGCACCAATGGTCTACCCACCCCTTTCCTAGTGCACCCTTCAAGGCATACACTCAGATAAATTGAGACTCGATGGTTTAATACAAGATAGAAAACATCAGTAATTGATAAAGTTTGATAATATTATGTGTATACATAAACCATTGTTGGTACACCTATATTTGATAAGCCTCTTGTCAGTGACCCCATTATCAAGCAATAACCCATCTTTCTTCAATTGCAAATCATCCTCTATTTTATTAAAAAAAAAATCCCAATGCCTTCACTTCCAAGAGAAAGGTGAAAAGGGTACTTATGAACAACCTAACCCAACATGCCATTTTTATGGCCACATATACATCAAAATCAAGTTTCATTTTAGAAATAACATTAATATTAACATCAACATCAAAATCAAGTTCTAATTTATTACTAATATCATAATCAAGTTCCATTCTAAAACCAACTTTATATTTAGCATTAGAGGTAAAATCAACATTAGTTTCAACATCAGATTCAAATCCTATTGAGTCAGAATAAGCTTCAAAATAAAAATACATCAGTGGATATCAAAACATTATCTATACACTTATACCAAATACACTTGAGTTAGAATCAACTTCAGAATCAACATACATTAATAGCTATTCCAACATCAACTATATAATTTTGGTAGATCCACTTGAAACCATTTATGATCCTTTTACAATTTTTAAGGATGTTTTCTTCAAAATCAACATAGTTTATCCTAGTAGAATCTATGAGGATTATGCTACCTTTTACCCTTACATTTAAATCACACATCCCTTTAACATTAACTAGCCTAGCCATCATATTGGCATCCATCCCTCCACATCTATTGATTGGGACTAACATAATCACACATTATTATACATTTTACATGGTGACATATCAATTTTAAAATGTATGGGTATCCAAGGTGTAAATTAGTCATAAAATAAGTCCCCTAGTGAAACCTTATTTGAGGTGATATGGGATAATGAAAGTCTAAAACTAACATCTCCTAGTCAAGCCTTCTTTGAGGTGATAGGGTATAATCAAAGTCAAAATTCAATGTTCTTTAGTGTAACTTTATTTGAGGTGATAAAGGATAATAAACATAAAGAATAATTTATTGGTGAAAACCTCTTCAAGGTGCCAATAGATGAACAAATTATTTATTCATTCTTTAATGAGGACATTATTAGATTTAATATCAACACAATCGATAATCCAAACATTATTCATATTTTAGCAACTCTCAGGCCTAAGGAACATAAATTTTTTGTGGCTTTCTTGAGAGAATTTTCATAGGTCTTTGGCCCTACCAAAACTAAAATAATTTTGAATCCAAAATAAACAACAGTGTGTGGTCTTGAAAATCCTAATCTTCATTTATCTATAAACAATTATACATTCCATTGTGATCTTATTATCCATTTAACTCTTATATTACATTACTAAAATAGGTCATGTATCCAATGCCTATCCTTATTCACCCTTCCCATTTTTAGTCTTTTTTAAAGAGACTATGAAGACAAAATGTTTAGAGGTTTTAAGCAAAATAAACAACCAATGATGATCAAAACAATAATATAGTTCATATTAACATAAGGATACTCAAAAAGCAAATTTTTAGAGTGGGAAAAGGCTAGACATTAAAAGACCAACATTATGCATCTCATAATCATTCATTGAGGTGAGATGTTAAAAAATAAAAAACATTATTAAAATCAAAAGAGAAATAATTTTTCCAATAATGAAAACCATTCTTATGGAACTTTAGGCATGTACCATGATAAAAAAATAGGTTTCTGGTATCATGCATAAATAATTCATTATGTGAAAGTACCTTGATACCTGGGGGAAAACACATATATAATACTTCAACTGCATTCACATTTAAATCCATTACATACTATCCATTTTGTTTATTCAATCCTATTCAACATATCCCATCATATTATGACCATCAATCTTCACATCTTGATCTTGTTACATAAGTAAAAGGTATATTGAGACTTGCTTGGGAAACACTTTGGCATATTATCCACATGACGCTTTGATGACTAGACACATTTGGTTATCATGTGACATGGTTATTAGATTCCTAGTCCCTTCCCTCATTATCATCCATTATTATCTAACATTATCTATTCATCCTTTATTTATTAATATCTCCCATTTTGAGAGAACTATAATGCCCTGAGGTCTATTTTGACTATGTAGGCAACACTCATTCACATGTATTTTTTGAGGTCAGATCGACCACCATTCCCCCATGCTCTTAACATTTTATGAGCCATTTCCTACACTCTCATTATTTTATGAGTCATTATTCATTCTAGTTCTATAAAAGGTCTTCCTTTTACTATTGATTCTTTGTTGATATTTATTCTAACAATAATCAAAACATTGGAAATTCCAAAAATACTAAAATTTAGAAAAGTCTTACAATCTCCATGAGAGATATAAAGCCACAAATTACTAAACATTTTAAATGGGTTCAAATCTCCATGAGAAATATTGAGCAACAAAATTAAAATACATTTGTCATATCTTAAAACCAATCATTATCCTTGATTTATCATTGATCCACTTAGTTTATCAACCACTGGGATGTGTCTTTCCCAAATCCACCTTATTGAGGTAAATTCATTATTAGTTCTAAATATTTTAGTGAACCATTGGGATGAATCCTTCCCAAGTCCACCTTCTTTGGGGCACCTTTATCATTGATTCATTCATTTTTGGAAATCCTTGGGATGTATCTTTTCCCCCATGGGATGTGTCCTTCCCTTGCATGTATCATCCCTTGGGGTAACCATCTATTTATTATTTCATTGAGCCTTGACATGTGTATTTTGACTTGATTAAATGACAAGATGCTTTTTTTTTTCTTTTTTTTTCAAGTTTTATGTGTGTTTTATTTGTTTGATTTCTTATTTATTTATTTGTTTGATTATTTATTGTGCCTTGACTCAATCCATATGTGTCTATGGATTGATTTTTTTTCTTGTACTTGGGTATATCCATTGGTATATGACTATAATTTCATCTTTATTTTTCCATATCATGGTGTGTTTGTGTTATTTATCTATTGGATCAAGAATCAATCCTTATTCACACCATGACAAGGACATCATGGTGTTTTATATAATGATGCATTCCATTATGTGATACATTAAAAATCAAGTACTTAAGGCATATATATAATGTATACTATGCTATAAATATCTCCCCTTATAAAATCATTCATTATTTAATCAAATCATTTCAATCATCTTTGACTGCATCACATCATCATGATTTCCTTGATAAAATCACAATAATTAAACATTATGGTTATATATATCCTCATTAGGATGTGAATCTATGGATGTGAATATTAAAAAAAAGGAGTCATAAACATTGGTCCATTATTATTCTTCATTATATAATCAATTCAGCTCTTCTATTCTATTTTTCATAATTTATTATCATTTTATCCCATCTTAGGAGAACTACAATGGCCTGAGGTCAATTTGGACTATGTAGGTAACATTCAATTACATTTAGTTTTTGTGGTCAACTCGGCCACCATTATCTCATTATTATTCAACCATTGTTTTATTATTCTAGTCATTTATTTCATCACTTTGATAATTCTCATGTTCCTTATTTTTTGTGTCCTTTTCATTGTTTGAAAATTCATTATACCATCACACATACATTTGCATCATTCTTTTCATCTTTAGTATATCTAATAGGTTCAATCATTGATCTATACTTTCTAATTAATTAATTACTTAATCAATCAATTTTACAAAACTAAAATCCACCTTGATAGGGAAAATTATTTGATCAACAATCAAATCTACCCAATTAGGGAAAATCATTTAATCAATGATCAAATATTCCATGCTAGGGACAATAAATTAATCAATCAATTCTCCCTCTTCATGTAAATTCAATCATTTAGTAGTTATTGGAGTTCCAAGATCATATTTTTTTCCTTGTTTGGGGTAAATTGAAGTGTGTAGCTTATCTCAAGATGAATCATTGCCTTAGACAATAGATTTCACCATGTTCTGGGAAAATCAAAGTGTGTTTCTTATCTTGGGATGCATCCTTACCAATCCCCACTCTTTGATGCAAATCATTTTTATACTTTATCATCATTGGATATCAAAGAGTGAAAACATTAAATCACATAGATTAATCTCATCCATGGGTTAATTTCACTCTTCTTCTTGTCCATTTTATTCCTTTTGAGGGAACATCCATAAACATTATATTTTATTCACTCTATCAATGGGGCATTATGGGCATATCAAGGATCATCTAGGACATCATTGTGAACTCATTTTTAGTGAATTTATCACAATAAAAAAAACATTAACACATCATGATTCAATCATTATTGAATCATTTTAGTCACTTTTCCGTTATTTAAAAAAAACTTTACTTCAACTAGTATCTTGCAATGCCCTATCAAATAGAGCCAAAATGTAAACACTCAATTCTCACCACTTTTTTGCTAAAACTTTATATGGGTGATTTACCACAATAATAAACAAGTTCACTATTTATTCCAAATTTATTCACACATGGCAAGTGCATATTATGAAGTGTATTGGTGTATCCTTGATTGGGGAAATACATTGTATGTAATCAAAAACTTTCTCTAATTCATATTATGTCAAAGTGATATTTTAAAAGTGATGTTTTAGATTAATTAGGTGGAATTATTAATAAATCATATCTTTGTATTATGTTAATTAACCATTTATCAATTAACCTACTCTTCCTCTAATGGTAAATTCCATATCATTTGGAATTCCCTATTTTCTAAATTCATTAATTGGATTTATTCCTAAATACTTATGACAAGTGGACAAGTGTTTAATGACATCATCATGGCATCAAATTAAAATATATGTAGTGATGACATCATCATGAAAGTTGTCAAGCATTAGCATAAATGCAAGAAATATCAAAAAATTGAACCCATGCCTAATAAATATAGACCCAAACCCCAATTATTAAATGAAAGTTATTACCAAAATTGAACTAAGTCTCCACCACTCATATTAATTTCCATCTAAAGGTATAATTAGTATAATTAATTTATAAATATAAGGATCACCTCATGCCTTTAATAAGATGTTTTTGTGAAAAGGAAAAGCTTCAACATTCTTCACATTGATCAATCAAACCCCTCATAGACAAGTGTAGATGCCATCAAAATAAATGACATTGATAAATAATCCTAACTCTATAATATGGGCACAAACATGATTATAATTTATCTTAGAACATGAATCCATTGGAAAGGTATAAATTTTCATTTATGTCTATGTATTTGCTTGCATCCTCCTAGACCTTTTCTCTTTCGAGGGATCATGATTTAGATGTTATGTTTGTCAATTTATTTTTGTTTTCACAATTAAAAATGAACTAACTTATCTTGTACTTATGATCTATATACCCCAAGGAAAATATTTTGTTAACATTGCATATTGTGATTATCATAGATGTAATGAAATCTCCACTAACATATGTTTTAAACTCGAGCACAATATTAAATATCTTCTCGAAAATAATGTTATTGATCTAGGTACTCATATAGAAGGAACTAAACCTTAACATAATGAAAATTCTAAGTTTAATATCTTTCAGTGAACCATTTCCAAACCTTGACACCAACAAAGATAATTTACTAGTGAATCATACTTACAATGTATAATAACCTCTTGAGTAATATAATCATCCATTATATGGAATTTTTGGTAAAATTGTTCAAACTACTTCACCATGATTAATTTCTACGATAGTGAGCTAGTGGATCATGATTCTTTTTTTCATTCTTTATGTAAATGAGATCATATTGACCAACAACCCATTAATAATGTGCTATTTAAAAATGGATCAAGTGAAAATGTAGGCACAATGAAATTAATCCATTCATTGGGTTATATAAAACATGATATATAAGAAAAGTCCAAAACTTTTAAAATATTTAATGGAAAACAAAAAACCACTTTGGGACACATTGTGTTACCTCTTCAAATGGATGACTCTATACTATATACTCCATTTCTAGTTATACCACTCAATGGGGTATTTGATAAGATATTAGGACACCATTAGGTACAAAATATATATGATGTACCTTCTATTTTATATAGATACCTAAAGTACATTCATTACAATTAAGTTCAATTATAGGAATCAAATAGAGTACCATCTACAATTTATGGTACCTCCTTCTCACCATCCACCACCATATTATTTTTTACATTTATGAAAGAAAAAAAACATTTATAGTTATTTCACCTAGGTAAAATATTTATATTCAATAAATTTATAAAAAAGTACAAAGATTAAAAAAAAAATAACTAGTGGAAAATCAAGCCTATTGAAAAAGGTGTCTAGCTCCGAATAAGCACCATCACATACAACACCTTATAAATTGGGGATAAATAAAAAATAACATGTTACTCAAAATTCACAGCACTTGGTGTAATATCCTAATAGTAATTATTGGAGTTCACATCATTATATATCTCCTAAATCCACTTCTCCTATACAAGATTACATGAGCAATGATCTAGATAATTTATTTACAACACATGATGCATTTTATAAATTTTGATTAATTCACATATAACACATTTAATTCACTAAATATAATAATTATAACACTTACCACATATTCATATGACTCTCCTATCAATGGGATCATTGGTTAGCATGTTACATTTTCAAATATTTAAAAAAAATCAAAAACATTAAAATAAGTCAATAAATCAAAAATTTGATATAACTTCTTAATTGCCTCATCATACCATTATTATAATTCTTGCATATGTGATTTTATTTGGTCAATTTATTTTAAATCCATGGCTCTTATTGATGTTTTGGCCTCTTGGCTCTTCCTTTTCACCTTTCTAGATCTAAACATTCCAAAAATAATGATCTATTCTATCATATTATGCCATATACCTCTCTATTTTCACAGTCTCCATTGATAAAATTATAATTTATAATAAGGTCAATTCAAATAGTAAGGGACAAAACTAACTACCACTACCATCCTTGGTCAATTTTATCATGTATAAATTTTCACACAAAAATCAAAATATGAGCATATAGAGCCTTAATATTGTCAATTCTTTGATATTTCCCCAGATTCTAGCATGTAAAAATTTCTCTTTTTATATGATATATTTCTCATACATCCTAAATAATTCAAAAAGTGTACATTTGATGAAACAAGGATGTGAAATTAGTTATGTTCATACTCATTCTATCTCCCATGTTCCTTACAACCACAAAATCACATATACAAGGGTTTTTTTCCTCATACATGGCTATGTCAACATTTTTACCACATAAGTTCACTTTAACACATGTTTTAGATTATTTAAGTCTCTATTATTTATTCTAATTTTAAATCCTTGGTTATCACTAGATTCTATTATTCTAAATTATGAAATTCTAAAAGTACAAAAAAATCAAACATTGTCAAAAATGCAAAAAACATTCAATATATTCTAAAAATTCAAAATCAAGACTTGAGCATGATTATATATCTAGTATAAATCATTGACATATGTTATTTATCTCATGACCAGTAGATAAAATACTATTTTTCTATCACACATGCATTTTCATTAGTATTCATGAGTGTTATGCAGCACATATGCATCTCACATGGACTAAGATGTTGGACTTGCCTCTACTTAGTAGCCTTGCTCAATTGAGGGTATTTTTTTCCATAGGTTACAATATTTATAGGTGTTACCATTCTATGACTCATATATTTCTGAGTTGTACACACTTTTATAAATGTCTTGTTAACATCTTTATCTCATATTATCTACATGGATATGTTATTTTTTAAGATATGATTACATTACATATACATGGTATATACTATATTTATATTTATATGCTCCATTAATGATATTAATTGTATATAATAGATTATATTCTTATTTTTTTATTGTGTATGGCCCTTAGCCCTTATGTGCAAATTGTTTGAGCATCTCTATGAGATCATTGTTTGATATGTAAAATATATGAATATGTCCATTTAATGAGGAAATTATACCTTAGTTTTGAGAGACATTTGAACATCCTTTTCTTGTGAAATTATTCATGTCCTTTGGATGTGAAACTTGGCCTTGTGTTCAAAGGGGATGTTTAAATTATTCATGCACATGTTTCAAACAAAATTAAAAAAAAACATCTACATAAAACTAAAAATTATTCATTCATCAATGCATGCATGATATATAATCATGCTACATACTATGGAATTTTTAAAATGTCATGGGACATGATACATATTCATGCCATATTTTTAGTATTAGTTATCTTCTAATATGATAGGAGCATGGATGTTCTCAATTCTATTTTTATCATGGATTGAGGAACTAAGGGAAAAAGTGTCAATTGAATCTACAATCCATCTATATTGGTTGATTCATTTAAAGTGTATAATACATAAATTAAAGGTTCAATTCCCTCTAACATTATTTCCTAAAAATTTATTATGTATTGCATCCCATCACATCTTGGGGTTAAAAATACCAACAACAAAAATTGATGTTTCTATTGCATCCATCAAAGGTTTTCACTTTATATAAAAGTTCAATTAAATTTGGGGATTGGTCACCCTCAAATTATCAATTATTTTAGCTAAGGAACTAGATTCTCCAAGTGCTTCATGGGAAGAACCAATTCTTAAATGATTCAAGGAAGCATCATTTCCAAGAAAATTTATAGGAGAAACATTGGTTTCACACACATATGTGTACTCCTTCCTTCTTCCTTTCAATATTTTCAAATTCAAGTTAAATTATAATTTTTAGTTTCATGTATGAGCATTAACTACATTTACATAATTGTAGGATTTTTTATGGAATACCTTGCATGATTTGGAGGTTCTTCCAAAGGTAAAGTGTGTTGTACACACTCAGGTATATATTTCCTTTACTCTATAAATTAATTTATAGACTAAAGGGTGAAATGGGATGTATTCACTCAAATTTAGTCATAAATAATTGATAATGTTAGTTTTGGCCCTATTTAACTTTAATTGACTTGAGCACTTAATCTAGACTTGTTTCGCCAACTCAATATATCATAAGCACCTATATGGACCTACTTATTTTTTAAATTGAGATATGACACTTATAAAAATGTTCTAGCTTCTAAAAACCCATCTAGTTATATGTGTAAACATCCCTAGACCCAAATCACACATTTTCCTTAAAGACAAAACTTTATAATAAGGGACAATAGTGTAAAATGTTCCTATCTACTATGGGACATTCTTGTCCTTAGCTATTTTAGTGGTAACTTTTCAAAATTGGATCCTCCCTTATAGTTTGGTTTGTATTTTAAATATAGGTAGTGTGAGGGTTTTCCATTTTGGATTATTATAAAGGAACACTCAAGTCACCTATTCCACACATGGTAATTTAAATAGAGAGGCACATTTATACTACAATATATTGAGCAAAACTTCTATATTCTTCTCAATTATAATTATAATCATTTGAAGTAGTCCTCAACCAAGTCCAAAGCCTATTTAATTCAAGATAAAACAAAGCATGGTAAAGTATTCAAGCCATATCTAGATGCATTCATATAGTTAAAGGAGCATAATTTCATAATGCACTCTATGTCGGAGAAATACATGGGATTTATTTATATCTTTGGTTTATTGTATACTTAGGAAACATTTATTCATCAATGAGGTGATTGGGTTAAGCTCAATCCATTACACTCTCCCTTTTTTTATTTATAGGTTTTCAGTTATTGTGAGCCTTATTAGGGTTTCAAATTTTAATTAGTCATTTGCAAGTCTTCTGCACACATATAAAGGTTAAATATATGAAAAAAGGTGTGATTTAACTATCATAAATGATCATGACCTAATTTCCTAATTTTTAGTAAAGGATAAGATTGACCAACTTAGGATAATGGTGATAGTTAACCCTATTCCAAGTTGGATGATCTTGTCCTTCAATCGTTTTAATCCTAGTTCTTAAATATTTGTAAAATTAATCTCTATTTTTTAGTTTCAACCATATGTCAAATTCATACAGTTATATCTCAAATGGTAAAAATATAAGTTTTCCTTTTATCTCATGGTTAGTCTTCTTTCATTTAACTTCACTTTGTCAAATTCAATATTATAATTTTATTTTGCATGTCATACTTGTCTTTTTAAAACAATTTTATTGTATTCTATTCAATTTATATGAATTATGATTAATTATCACATTAATTAAAAATTCAAGTAAAATAATGGCCACATTAATATGTCTTAAATCAAGGTTCACACTTAGATTCATGCTACACACATTTTTTCACTAGTAATAGACTTGATCATAATTTAACGTGAAATCCATAGATTGAGGCCTCTACAAAAGCCATTTATTGTTTAAAGTTAATATATGCTCCATGAGAGTCCATAAATACATGACCTTGTGATCCTAATTTGATCACCACGTGTATTCACTTTAATAATGTAAGTTTTTTTTAATCATTGTATGTGCTTTATTAATTTTTGGGATATGTCGTAAAAGAATAGGGAGTTTCCCAATGAATATGTGTTCACTAAAACCATTGATTAAATTTTAATATAAAATTTTTCCTTAAAATTCATTTAATATTTTACCCACATGGATACTAATTCATCAAATACAATAAAAATCAAAACTCTAATGGAGGCCACACACAACTTGAGGTCAAAATTTATCTTAAGTTCTTTACAACCAAACAAAGCCATGTGACAGTAAAACATGGTCATGATATCACATAAGTCATGGATTGGATTAATATCAATGTGGCCTTAGCATAATTTTAATATTTGCTAAGAAATTAAATTCATTATATATTGTGGCTAGGTTATCTTATCACACACATCTTAAGTGATATGGAATAAACCAAATAAAAGGCTTATGATATATAAAAGTGGCCTCCAATAAACTTAATGTTTTGAATTATTTTTTAGTGGCTAATTAACTCAAATCAAAATAGGTTTCATGTTTATTCTAAATAAATGGGGTGTGTTGGTCACTAAAAATGGTTATCTTGAATTAAAAAAAATTAATCATGCAAGAAAATTTAGTATTTATAAATAAATGTTTGAAACCTGGTTCTTAATCACATAAATCTTACTGAGCTAGATAAGAAACCATCTTGTATAAATTTTCATTCAAGTTTTTTTTATTTATAAAAAATATAATTAATATTATAGATACTTATTGTTATGTTTGATTAGAACTTTCTATTGAGATTAAAAACTATTTCGTTATGGCATATTTTTTATATCTTCTTCTTATTGGAAGGAAGTTATTGGCATTAGGAGTGAAAGGAATTCTATTAGGATTTCCAGGTATTAATCAATATAGATCATCAACCATATAACCCATTTTTTAATATTCGTGTTATAGATCCTTTTTACACATATTCAACTTTGACTTAATATATTCATAGTTTAAAAATTATAAAAAATAATTTGTTGAAACAAATATTAATATTCCATAATTTATTAAAACAAATATTAATATTCCATAATGTGGTATTTCTAACAGTGTTGGTTTTGAGTCCCAATTCAACCAAGGAAAGTTTTGGTGCTGAGACAAATGATCCTTGAGCATATGCAAGATCAAAGCAAAAGGAGAAAATAAGAGGGTCCCCATTTTTAGGATGAAAATGGGGTGTGTTGTGCAAATAATAACAAATCATGACTCCTACTGGGAAATACTTCTGAGTATTTCAAGAATCCATAATCTCTAATTTAAAAAGATTAAAAAGCATTATATAAGGTAAATCACCTAGAAAAAACTTGAAATAAAAGACACTAAAGTATATAATAATTAATGACATATTAAGCTATAATCCACTAAAACTATCTGTGTGTGATTTATTCATTTTCTTTGCATTCAAAGATAGTATGCTATATTTTTATAAATCCAAAACTATTTAAGGAAAAATATTTTACAATTTAGCTTGGGGAGGAGTGGTATGGGTGTTACTCTACTACTATTCAGGCATCTATATCCCTAAAAGAGATACCTATGGTCCCTTCCAAAGGCCTTGCTCCACTACTATCTAAGATGAAAATCCTATGGTGGAGGCTAATAAGATCACCCCTTCAAGGATAATTTTAGATTTTACATTTTGGATCAATTCTTTTGAAAGGAGATTTTGAATTTTCATCCATAAAGGGTTGGGGACCAAACCATGGGTAAAAGGAAATAAGCAAGCCCATGACAACTTAAATCAAATTAGAATTGAAGTAACCCTACAATTTTTTTTAGATATTTCTTTAAGTGCATTAGATGGATTCAAATAATAAAATAGTTGTTCTAAGATCCATAAGTTTTGTTATGAATCATTGACCTTTAGAATTCAAGAAATGAAGAGAGCAATAACAATATTTCACACAAGTTACTTGAGGAAAATTACAATTAGGATCTTTGAGTGCCACCCATGTTACTTTTACAACAACCCTTCATTTCATTTATTTGATAAAAAAGGGGAACCTAAGGAAAAAACAATTGGGATAAACCCAACAATGAAAATAGAAAACAAATAAAAGTAAACCTAAACTAACAACAAGGGACAAGAAAGAAAGAAAAAGAAAACAAAATAGGGAAGGAAAAAGAAAATTTATTCATAGGAAATGTTCAAGTAAGTGAATGCTTGAACTAGTTAGACATCTAATTTTACAGGGTTTTGAGAAGGGTAGTGGGCACACATACTTTCTTCTATGTTCCCTCTATGATCTAAAACACTATCCCATAAATATTTGTTAATGTACTTCTCATGAAATTCAAGAAATATTTAAGAATTAAATTCATTACTGTACTTATGCTTAGCTTTTATAAAGCATTTGGGATAGGTTTGGAGAAACACCTCTACCCATACCTATAATTGAGATGAGGAGTAGTGTTGAACACCAATACATACCAAGATGTATGGATCATCCAACCTAGTAAAGACTTCATATTCATTCTAACCCTTTTATGGGTTGATTGGTGGTTATTCTTTGATGCAAATAGATGCATACATAACATCTTCTTTGTTTTCTTTATCATTTAGAAGGCATGGGAGTGGTTCATGTTCTTCCCATAATAGAGACCTAAATTTGTCATCAGTGGATGAAGTATGTATATAATTGGGTTAAATTAGGTCATTCTCATCTTGAACCTCCATTGGCATGAATTTTTCATTTATGGCAATTTATTCATGACTCCCCATTTTGATTTCCATTACTGTTGAGAGAAGATTTTGATTACTATCAACTACTTTAAAGGTGAGGTTGAATTGAGGAGAGAGATCATAAATTTTAGAATCTTCCAGATCATCTCTTTAAAGAGATAACCTTCTTATTGGTTTTATTCTTCATGTAAGCACCTTAACTCAGTGTTGCTTTCTTTATTTATTCCTTTCTCTTCAAATAATAAAGGGGAAGCTAAACTACTGCCACTGGGTTGTTGACAATCTTAGATCAAATATTTATGTGGAGAGGTGGAAGTATAGGATAATAATGTTTTAGGCATATGGGATGCATCTTCCTCATCCAATAGATCCAACTCCTTGAATTGTTCTTCTATTTGATCATAAGATATGTCAATTTGTTCATTTAGTGTGGTTATCTCTCTATAAACTTGTTTTTCAGCCATTGGGTTGCCTTCTACAACTACTGCTTATTCATATTTGGATTCATCATCATTACTTCTATAACCTTCAAAAAATGTATCATGTTTGTAAGATGGGATGTCCTCAACATGCATGATCAACTCTGCATTAGCAATGAAACTAGATTCACAAACTCCATATGGGGTATTGGGATATGTAGCTTCATAACTTGGATTGTGCATTACCTCCTGATTGTCTCTTGAAACAAATGGTACTTGAATAGTAACAACACCTAAAGGTAATAAATCACTAAAATTATAATAAATACCCTATTGATTATACACATAATCAACTGAGTTATATGCATTAAATAAATGAGCATCTGACTCTCATTTGTCACTATAAGGTTTGGATAAATAAAAGCTTGGGTAAATGCTTCATTATGAGGAACATATCAGTCCATGAGTTGAATTATAGTCATGCTACCTAAAGAATTTTATGTAAAAATACCCTGAGTCATTAGCTATTACTCTACATCAATAGCCTCTTGGTAGACGAATGCTAATGAGGTGAGAGCAAAGGGGTTTACCTTAATAAACATGGTAGTTATAGGATCCAAGGCTTGGATATTTAAACTAATTATTTCATCCTATATTTGTAAAAATGGATCCCTCTACATAGTGTATAGTTTATGGAATATATGGTTGAACACACTAGTTAGCTCATTAGGCCCCTTACGAGTTGCGATAAAGTGATAGAACAAGACAAAAGGGTCGATGAGCACACTAAAATAGTTAAAGAATAGGTTATCAAAGATGGCCCATGTTGTGATACATCCTTATGGTAGACTAAGGTACCAAGAATAAGTAGTTTGATCTAATGACAAGGGGAATATGAGGAAAGCCACATCCTCATGTTTTATCTATTTTTTGACAATGGCTTCTTTGAAATCTTGGATGTGTTCCTCAATAGTATTGACTCCACCATGGATATATTTTGTATAGAATTTGTGGGTATTTTTAGGCAAGTCATGAGAAGGTCTTGGAATGTTCACATGATATCCTTGTCTCACTATCCAAGTTAAGGCCATTAGAAGACTTAGATAATTAGTTTACCAGTCTAAAAACTTGGAAAATAACTGATTCAAAGCTCTTAAAAAAAGATAAGTCTTAAATACACAAGTTTGGTCCCTTATTCTAGATCCAATCTATGAATGAGAATTTTAAGAATGCAACAGGATGGGAGAAGAATAAAGGAGAGGGTATCAAGTTAAATAAAATCAATGACAAACCTAAAATTTTCTGATCAAGCCCTCCTAGTGCCAATCTATTAATCAGGTAGTTTGACATGCCAACTTAGGTAGGGGTTGTTAGTCCCTTACTCTCTCGAAAGGATACTTGTGTGAGAAAATCTCCCCAAGGTCTTAGTTATAAAGTCTTGTTATGCAGGGTAATTCAATCAACTCATTGTGACCATTATGTTCAAGGGGCTTTTTTGTGTGTTTCAACCACATCAATATGCATTAAAAAATAATTGCTTGTGCCTATGGAACTAGATAATTGATCTAACTATGAGTAAATAACTAATTCAAAGAGACATTTCTATTTTTTATAAGTTTAATAGTGCATAAATGATTAATACATGAGAGAATGTAATCAATATTAAAATTAAACGTAAACTATAATTCAAAAGCTAAACTAACCCACTGAATCAAAAAAGGAAAAATAAAATAGGGAAAAGAGAAACAAATGCCTGGGAGGATGAAACCAAATCCACATTTGTTCAATCACTTTCAACCCACAAACCAATCCCATGGCTATCCAACATCCACATAACCACATTGTGAACCAATGTCAGAATCTAAGGATAAGGGAGCTAATAAGAAAAAGATACACTGTTACCATATACCATGTGCAAGAAAATGCCAAAAAAATATTTCATAGCTCTTTGTAATGAATAAAAATGTTGTCTGAACAACATAATATGGTTACAATAATCATTGGAGTGTAAATTTTGATATAATCTCCCCATGCAAAATAAGAGGGAGGGAAAAAGAAGCAAAAAGTAGAAAAGAAGGGGTGACTATCTCTCTAGTCTCTTTTAGAGAGGAAAAACCAACCCTTATTGTGATTAAATGATTTAATATATAGATATATGCCACTAACAACTTCCTTTAATGTGCTAGCTTCTTTATGACAATGGCCAACCACCATCATTAATGCTCAATGAAAATTAATGTGGTCACCTTACATCTATAAAGTGGTCTTTTGATGGCTCTTGATACAAATTTTTCTCCCCTCACTATCTCCTGACACTATTCACCACTTGCACAAGGTAAAGAAAACAAGTTACTTCCTAAAAAGTGTTAAAATAATGGAGACAAAATAAGATAACACAAAAAATTTATGTTGACTCGTGACAATGCAGTTGACTCATGACAACGGGGTCATCTAATAGCCTGGGAGTAGGTCGATGACAATACAACCAATAAATAGTAATTCAATCAACCCATAAAAATGTCATCATCCCACAATAGTGTTGTCAACCAACATTACTACCATCAACCAATAACATTACCATCACTTGACAACATTATTTTTAGTCGATGGCACTGTTGTTGCTTGACAGAACTATTATCATCTGACTATACTACCATCCCCTGATGACACTATCATCATTTGATGACATTACCATCACATGATGTCATCATGATAAAACCCTTGGGAACAAGCTAAAAGAGAAAGGAAATATGTGAGATCCAAGCTTCAAAGGCAAATTGGTAGGCCCTAACTCCATTTTTATGTTAACTATAAAATACCAAGTTGACTTGCATGGGCATGGTATTTCCAATAGTGGTGGTTTTAAATCCTAATTTAATAATTGAATCAAGACATACCACCAATGTATGTTTTAGTGATGAGACTAATGAACTGTAAGTTTATGTGGGATTAAATTAAAAGTAAAAAAGAGGGTCCCCATTTTAAGGCTGAAAATTGGGCATGTTGTGCTAGTGACAACATTTTGGAATAGAAATTTCAAAAAACCCACATCCTAGGCCAAGATTTTATCACAATTTATGACCTTCACTAGTTTCACCATAACATTCATTACCCTATTCAAGAAGTTGAAGGTATGATTTAATGGCCTTGTGTACTTTATTAAGTATCTTTATCGATCCTCACATTTAATTTCATTTGATTTTGTCCACATTTTATTAGGAATTAAATAATCATGATATAATGTTGCACATTTTTTTCTCCTTGAATGTATCCAATATTCAACCTCACCTTTTTATCCATGTTCTCACCTTTACATTTAAGGTAAATATCCCCATCTTCTATTCCCATCAATATATTTTCATTTTCATTTATTGGCCATATTAAAATAATTTGTCCCGTATACACATTCATCAATGGATTGAATGATTCTTTAGGTCTTCTAAAATAATCCTAACGTAAATGTCATTATTACTTGGGATATTTTCATTAATGTAGTTTTCCCTATGAAAATGTGTGGCTCCTACTATTTGTCCATATACATCTTTTTCTTAGATTGTTTGTGGAAAAAAAATACTTCTCACTAGAATTTACAAATGGTCTATCCAAAGAACAAAAAATATTATACCAATATGTTATCTATGAAGGTTAATATCTTTTACCTTCATACATTTCACTTTTCCCTAATGTTTAATAAATAACTTTAATCCATTTTCAAAATCTTCCATCTCTTTGAGTTATTTGAAGGGTGATAGAAGAGGTTACCCTTTAGGTAAGTCTAGTTCACAATTATCCTTTGGATGGCAAAATAGAATTGGACAAAACCATTGTAGATCCTTTATTTTTTCTTTATATTCCAATATTGGTACATTGTCCAAAATGTGAAACCTGGACATCTTAGGTTCACTAATACCCACTATCTTGTAGTTTCCATCTAATAAGTGTGGATCCACAAATGCCTTGAAGTTATGAACTTACTCAATAATGTAAGCAGTGAATTTACTTTACTCCTCTTGGAATGTTCTCTAAGTGTCCATAATATTTGGATAATTAAATGTGTCTAATTTCCATAATGTTGTTTCTAATATGTAAAAATTATCATTTATATCCTCATGATTGAGTCCCACTAGAAGTAAGCTTACATACACAATGTTGAATACCCTTCTTATTGACTATTTTGGAACGATTACAATTATTGGCATCAAAATAAATTGGATATACCAATTAATGTTTTCTCTCTTACAATGCATCCCACATGTTGACCTCAACCTCTTCTAAGACTTATTTAAATATTATATCCATAAAAGAACCATCTATGTTAGCCAATTTCCTAGTAGGCCATTATATGATTGATCCTTCAGATAAAGAGCATCCTTTGCAAGGAGCATCAAATACTTTATCAATATTCATACCAAAGATATTGGCATCCTTTCTTTTAAAATGTACTGGATATCCTTCAATTATATTTTTAATAATTTCCTCTACAACATATTTACTTGGAGATGAGAATAAATGGGTCAATTTGGCGATAACTCTCATAAACTTCAAATTATGTTCACCGCTCTATAAAACTGATGGTTTATCCAATTGAACACTCCCTTTAACCACTAGAGATATTCCTATTTCATGGAAAACCATTTTTTATTGGACTTGGTATTAATTACTTGGTTTTTAGAAAGTTCAAGCAATCAAAACATAAGTTCACCACATTTTTTAGAATTACACCAAACTCGAAGGGTCTTAATTTCTCTTCATATATTTATGATGTTCTAACACGAGTTATAAAACCTTGGGATATTTCACCATATTTTCTAGAACATTTATGTTTTATAATTACATTATCTACAAAAAAAATAAGTTCTAACTTTAGGACCTATATTGATGGTGCTTTTAGTGCCATCATTGTAAACTCCCTCTTCTATAACACTATAATGCTATGATCACTATAAATAGGTTGAATCCATGAATCTACATGATTTGAAAATTATCTATCTTCCCAAGAAATGTAGCATCTTTTATTTTCAACATTTTCAAATGTTTCAAATTCATCAATTAAATAAGAGAATTGTAATTTTCCATCCAATACTATGTTAACATTGACAATAATAAATCCATTTCCCACATCTCTATAATGTAGTGTCCCCCTGTTTGGATACACTCTTCCCTCTTCAACTTTGGTGCCATATGAAAATAAGTCCACCTTACCATCTTATCCAAATTTAAGAGACATAAATGCTATAGTACCAAAAAAAACTATGAGATGAAAGTAAATTTGTAAAACCATAGATTCTAAAGAAATTAAAAATAAATATGAGGTGAAAGCAAATTTGTAAAACCATAGATTTTAAGTAAATTAGAAATAAATGTGAGATGAAAATAAATTTTTAAAACTATATATTATAAATAATTTAATAATACATGTGGGGTGAAAGAAAATTTATGTGTAAGTCTAATCTAAATATCGAGTAAGGTTCTCTGTGTTGCTAGGAATAAATTTATATATATAATTAAGAAGAACATGTGAGAAAGAAAATATGTGAATTTTTTTATCACTATATAATAATAAGAATGGGACATTATCATAGCTAAAAATGGTAAGCATTATCATTGTAAAAAATGGTGAAGAATTAACATTATCATTAACATGTGGATGTAAATAAATATATTCATGTGGATGTGGATCAACCCAAGTGATGGATAAATGTGTTCTAGAGATACAACATACAAGGAGTTTGAAATTTTAGATTCTTTGTGGTTAAAATATGAGGAAAATGAGGTCCAAGTATACATTTTATTAAGATAGTCTTTGGTTATCTTGTTAGGTACACTTCATGTCAGTGTAGTAAAGATATTAAACTAATAACTAATTTTGACTCCATATTGAAACCATTTTTATTAGGGTTTGTTATGAACAACATGCCCCCACTTATTTTATAATTTAAGACCCTTTTTTCATAAATTTAAATACAAATTACATTCGCAAAATCCTTTAATTGAAACCAATACACCATATTTTTTCAAAAGAAACATGGGCCCTATTTTATACTAATTTCAAAATGCTTTATTAGCTCAGTTCACATGGTAACCTATTGAGGCTTTGGATTTATTTTAACGTCCATGAAAATAATTCATCTAAATATAAGTTTAATGCAACCAAATTCACATAATTTAAGGAACCACATTTTTACATTTGCCTACGTCTAAGATTCAATTTTTTAATATTGTTAGAGTGTGGACATGGCCAAAGACTTGAGTGAATCACATGTTATAAAATGTGGATGATTTTAAATGTTAAATGTTTTATATATTGTATCAGATCCCATGGAGTTCATAAAACTATAACGAAAATTAAAAAGATATTACATTATTACGTGGCCTATAGCCTCCGAATGGTCACCACGTGTTGGATTTTGGAACATGAACTTTATTAAAAATGGTTTGGGTGTTTAATATGATGGTTTTGAATTTAATAGTGGCCACTTTATTCATTTTGAATAAAAAGTCAATGTTGTGAATTTTTTTTTATTTGTAGCTAATACCATCTACCATTAATTTATAATAAGAAAATTTTAAAAATATGAAGTGGGTATAATGAATTAGTGGAAGATGTTGAAATGTAAGTGAACATGATGCATTAGTGTTATGCATTGGTAGTAAATATTGAAATGTGAAGCACAATGATGTAAATTATTTAATTTATATTGAACACCACCTATCATTAATTTATTATAAAAAAGTATTGAAACATGAAGTAGGTATGATGCATTAGAATAAGTCATTGAAATGTGAAGTCATTGTGATGCAATGGTGGTAGATATTGATATGTGAAGTAATTGTGATGATTAATATAATTCGTGAGAAAAAATAATATGATGACACCCAAGGTGAGCATGAAAACCCTAATTATAAAAAAAAGTATATTTCATTCCAAACCCTAATTCTAGATACTTTGCATTATGGACAAGAGATGATTTTAGAGAACTATCTGCTAGAATAACTTGCTTTGATTAATTTCTCAATTATGAAAGGTTACCCTAAAATTGAAGTTTACTGCTTCCAAGGTAAGAAAAAACATATTACACTGAGTTTATAGATTATCTGGACTATCAATGGTTGTCCTTTATATTAAATGTAATAATACCTTTGAATATATTATGCTAAGTTTATTGGTTAGTTATGATAATACTTTTGTATATATTAATAAAATTATTTTTAATATAATTTTGAATGACCTAGTAGTCACAAAATATCATCATATGTTCTTGCAATGATAATATTGTTGAAGTTATCTAAAATATTTGCATGCATTATGTGATAGTTTGGTAAACCTTAACATTATTTTTCCTTGTAATTTACCATGTCAGTACTTTATGTAGATTTTTATTAGATTAGTTATTTGTGACTATTCTTTTGAATATATTATTATACCATTGTTCTTGAAAGCTTGTATTTCGAATTATGTTTTAGGTAAGATATTTTCATTTCATTCACATAAAATATGATTGAGAACTTTGAATAATTTATAAAGAGAATTCCATTTTTTTTCTTTTCATTATCTAAGTTTCTAAAATAAAAAAATCGTCTCAATGTTTCTATAATTAATGATTTGAACAAAACAATTGGTTTTTAATGGATGTCCATGCTCTTTGTGTATATTTCATATGCCAAACACCATCCCAATTCTCAAAATAACTAGCAATAATTATTCTTATTCTTTAGAATTTACCAACAAGTTTTGGAATAGAGAATGGACACCCATCAATCAATAGTTGAAAATAAATATTTTTATATGTTGTAGTTATAAATGCCTTACTAAACATGCATGAAAAATGTGGAAGCATGCATCAGGTACATGACTTATTTGCATACATGTCTAGTAATTATTTCACAATTAAAACATCTAAAAAAATGATTTGGTTTATTGTTTAATGGATTTGATAGTGAATACAAGGATTATAACTCAATTTTTTGAAGAATTTGTTGGGATATGAATCATATTAAACTCTATTGTAATCTCTTAATCTTTTTATGTTTTATTTAAAATTGGATTAATACAATACTAACCCTTTAATTAGATAAAAATAGAATATAAGTTCACTATATATTGGTATAATATATGAAAAACTATAGTTTGACACCCATGATTCAATGCCAAGTTCAACAAGATAATAATAAAAAATTAAAAGAGGGTATAAAAGTAATTTAATTCTTTATCAAACTTATCTAATTTATAAAGTTTGATTTTTTTTATTTGAAGTTATGCAATCACCGTATTCTATTCATTTCTAGAATTTGCAAACTATTATTATTATGGGATAGAACCATCAAAATGAGATTAGTACTATCATTTGGTCTTGACCCTTATGGGTTGATCTTGACCCTATGTAGGTAGGTTCTTTGCAAATGGTGATTATTTTTGGTTTAGGTTAGAACTGGAAGAAATGTGACAATATGAGCGATAGGTGATGACCCATATGGGTCAATATTAACTTTGTGATATTTATATTCTAATTATTTATTAGATTATTTTCCTAATTCAATAATGTTTTTTCCTATTTTCATAGCCATTTCAATGCATACGCATGTACCTAAAATATCAAACTCTAGTTTCTTGCACAAACACAATATTAATTAGGGGAATCAAGCGAAAGGGATTGAGTTGGACTGACCTTGGTCAATCCCTGTTGAAATACCATACATTGCACTACATTTACAATTATCTGAAGATGGATCTATCTCAAATGTAGTTAGTCCACTCATGTGTGTGTGTAAAATGTTGAATTTAGACTAGATGCACTTTTTCCTAGCTTGCCCTTGGCTCAAACATGTAAATGTTACAATAATTCATATGTAGCTCTACTAATTAAATGTAATTAATAGGTATCATTTTTTAGGTCTTGAAATGTGATAATTCATATCCTAAATGTCTTCTAGTAACTCTATATTTATAGGAAACTTTTATAATTTGAATAAAAAACCTAATGGCATGTAAAATAGACCCAAAGAACATCAAAGGGACAAACATCAATGGATAAAAGGGTAACATGTCGAAATGGAAATCAAAATATCAAGGGTCAAGATTGATCATAATGGGTCAATATTGGTAATCAATCTTGACCCTTATTGTTCTATCTTATCCCAAGATAAGCATAACCTCGAAATGGAAAAATGGGTTAGTGATCTCTATTTTTAAATATTACTCAAGTAACGTGGATTGGAAAAGATGGAGACAAATTCATATAAAATTAAAAATTAAAATTAGAAAACATAAAAAATATGCACTGATAAGTAATTAACTCTTAGCTTAAATCCATATAAGTAAAGTAACTAAAAGACATTTTAAAACACAGTTTGTGCCTAATTTGTGTGTCTAAATTTATACCTCCCCTCTTTAATATAGTATTTTAGTGAAACTACAAATTTTGTATAAAAGGGAAAAAGAGAATGCAAACTTGTGTAGATAATTGTTGTGTAGAATTGTCATGTGCCATAATGTTCCAAAGTGTTCCTACAAAAAGGAGATATATGTAACTAGATGTTATTAGTGTCCAAGTGAAACAAAAGATATAACTATAAATTAAATATTAAAAAATATTGTTCAAGGAAAAACTACACCTATATGTTTTCCATTAAAAAATATGAATGGTGAGTGTCAAGAGTTGACCCAATCACTGTGGAGAAGAAGGAAATTGTAGCATATATTCATTTTCTGGTGAGGGAAGTGGATAAATTTTCTAGTGGTAGATGTGATGAGTATAACCATTAAGGGAAGCAAAAAACTTAATGTTCAAATTATAGTAACCAAGATATTGAAGAATGTTGTTCTTATATTGACAACTATAAAATTGAGGTTGATCAAGCCCTAATTTGAATTGTAAATTTATAAAAAAAATAACACTTATTGAGGGATGTAAAAACTTCAATTTACATTTTTGATATTTGTATCCCTAAGACATAAATGGGTTGGAATCTATAATGGCTTCACAAGCTATAGTGTTAGAGGGTGAAAAATATCCAATTTATTGACTATGCACTTTAATTAAATCAACCAATACTAGATTTATCAATTCAATTGTCACTTTGTTCCTTAGTCATGTATGCATGATCAAAAGAGAATGGATAATAATCCTTTCCCCTATCATGACCATGGGTATAAAAATAGTATAGAAGATATGGCATAAATTTGTATCATGCCCTTTGAAATTGAAAATGGATATATTGTGCCTAAATCTATATCACGCCCCTTGATTTTAAAAATGATAGTGTGTGCCTAAATTTGTATCATGCCTCCATTGTGATAAATGTAAAATTTATAATTGTATATAGATGATTTTTTTTTAATCTTTGTTTGAAGCTTGTGCATGAATCTATATCATGCATTCAAAATTATATGAATTTGTAACAT